>JAQQZR010000020.1:15712631-15724081 GCA_030068235.1 Notoglanidium macrostoma | reverse complement strand
AATAATCCCCACTCATTATTCACACTCATAATAATCCCCACTCATTATACACACTCATAATAATCCCCACTCATTATTCACACTCATAATAATCCCCACTCATTATTCACACTCATAATAATCCCCACTCATTATTCAGCAGCACAGAGAATAGCACTTGATCCAGTGCAGAGTTGTTTTACATTAAATGGAGTTCTGACATTTACTTAGTTAATTTAATGAAGATACGAGACACTAACTTGAGATGTTGTAATTATAATCTGTAAGCAGAATTTAGGAGATTTTCCTTCAACTCACTCAATAATGGCAATATTTTAGTTAAAGTGATGTGCTGTTCTGTAAAGTAAACACACCTGTAACTGAGACACGCCTCTGTTTTAGACAAACTCCAGCCTAACTTCTGACCAGCGCTCGAGTCCGTATTTACATTAGAGGGCCAAACACTGATGTTTGATTTCAGTATTAAATCCTCCCTGTGTGCTGAACTCTACTCTGAATACAGAGCAATGTGAAATCTGATTGCAATTTAACTTAAATCAATCTGAATCTAATAATATAGGCGCAGCAGTATAGTAGGCAAATATATAGATATATATATAAATATATAAATAATTTATTATTTCAAAAGACATTTACTGGTAACTCTCTTTAAAGTACTAACCATCAACAAGCATTATAATAAACACACGAACTAGCTTTTCAATATACACACTATGGACTAGCATTATAACTAGCAGTCTAATCATATGCCAAAATTATAGCCAACTGTTGGCTAATGCCCAGCTAGCATGAGAAGCAGCAGTCTAAGGCTTATTTATGAACTAGCATTATTATAATTATACTATACTTATGCTAGCATTATAACTAGCAGACCAACCCAGGAACTAGCATCATAGCCAAGAGTCTATCTAAAGTACATACTAGCTTCACAGCAAGTAAGCTAAAGCAAACTAGCAGCTTTGGGTCGAAAAAAAACAAAAAACATTAAAATGATTAAAAATAATGGAGAGTAAAATGAATTTGTGAATGCAGATTATCAGTCATCACTGCACTGCTCTAGCTGAGCTGCTAATGTTATTCAATAAAAATAGAAAGCGCAGTTTGCTGGAGCACTGCCTTTTACAATCGGCTTTCTAAAGAAGAATCCTCTTCTGGGTTTTACTGAGATGTTCAAACACCACAAACTCACCATTCAAATCCAAGTTCTTTATTTAAAAAAACAAAGAAAAAACAAAGAAAAAACTTCTTTATGTACAATTTGTGCAAAAAACATTAAAGGTGTCGAGGACTACATTGTAAATTCATTTTCAAGGCACATACATGAGACAACAATGAGACTGAAATTAAAAAAAAGAAAAAGGAAAAAAGTCACTTTGGTTGCTGTGGATCTCGGGATTATCCAGTTTAACCCATGAAATAAAATGTTATGATTTAGTGATGATTTGGAGCTGAAAGTAAAGCCAAAAATTGAAATACTTGAGATTTATAAACATTATGGCTTTATCTGGGTTTTCCAAAGTAAGCAAGTGTGTGTTCTTTATTAAAATTAAATAATTAAATAATTAGTAATTAAATAAGGATTGATGTTTGGAAGGTTCCACTTTCTCCAAGTGGAACTAAAGGTTTGAGCTCATTTAGTCAGTAATTTGCAACAGTGTTCTGTTCAGATCACCTCACCCCAATGATTTCAGTCGGAATCAGTGTGCTCACTTAGCAGGGAGCCGCCGGATATGCTCTGCGCATAAACACAAAACATCAACGTCTGAGTCGCAGCGGCATTATAATGCAAAATGTCGTCTCGGTAATTTCCACTCCCGCCTTCTTTCTCTGAAACTTTAGAGGTGCAGCTGATGATTAAAACCGATCGTCATGAATTTTAGAAGAAAAAAAAACAGTCTGGTCTCAATCAGTGAGCGTCGGCTTGTGGAGAACAAAATCCACTAGAAGAGGGGGGGAGGGGGGGGGTTGTACAGTTTTATGAGACATGACGCATTAAATCCAGAACTGTTCGTTAAAATCCGCCTTCACAAAAAAATCCCAAAGTGGACGAATGTTTCTGAGCTTCTGTGCTCACTTTCAGGAAGTGTTAGCATGATCGCTAAGTACGCATGAGCTGTTAATCATTATGGCTACGTATGCAGAGTTTGTGCTTTCGGGGAAAAAAAATCTTAGATGTTAATTTTTGAAGTCTTAATTTAGAGCAGTATGAAGATCATGTCATTGATAGAGATAGAGATGCTGCAGGGCCGAAGAGGAAAGTGTCATCCAATTAGAACGCTTTATAAACAAGCTGCTCAAGAAGAAAAATTCTTTAATTAGTAGAGCGATGGGTAACAAAAACCACACAGTGCATTGGTGTACAATGCTAAACTGGAGGCTACAGGCTACATTACTTGTTAGCTACTTTATCCTCCAAATGCTGCCCTGGTGAATCAGCAGCATCATTCTACATAAGCAAGATGGACTTCCTGTTACCAACCTGACCTCCATTATTCTCCTATAACATTGTTTCATTTCTCTTATAGCACAGTTAGACTTTTTTATAGAACAACACGTGAAACCTTTTGGCATAAGAAAAAGTTAGGACTGTTTGTTGTTGAACTGCATGTTAAAAAAAAAATTCTGAATAAAATAAACTTTGTTTTGTGTAAGTAATGTATTAATTCTCAAACATAAACTCGTGCTGTGTAAAATGAAGATCAATGCAGTCTGAGAAAAATACTTCAACAGCCGCATAAGTCCAGTAGCTCTTTTTTCCTTCTTTCTTTCTTTCTTTCGTTCTCAGAGACACATCTGTTTTTGCTACATGAACAAAATACTTGTGGTTTTGTTTTTTGTTTTTTACAGCTCGAACATGTGGAGTTCAAATCATATCTGTGCTCTTAGCAATCTGAGCTCGATGATGTTCACAATCTGGGTTTATTTCTTAAAAATGATACCCTGCTGGCCTACAAAGGGTTAAATGCTTTCAATCAGCCTCTTCTCTCTCTCTCTCTCTCTCTCTCTCTCTCTCCTGATTCATTCCTCCAGGGTGAAAATAACCTCTGCATATTTCTCGTCCTTTTTCTTTTTCTTTCTCCTGTTTTTTTCAGAACCGGGGATTATGAGCGAGAGGGGAGAGATTCTTTGAACTTGACCCATGAAATAAAATCTTGTCAAAGCAAATAAAGTCAGAGAGTAACAGTGCATAATAAGGAGTTCTCCATGGTAAAAAAAAAAAAAAAATGGCATCCCTAAGCAGGCGCCCTGGCTTGGAAAAACCAGCGCAGCATTAAAAATAGTTTTAATTGCGCTCATGCAGGGATCTGAGGGCAAACTGAGCTCTGGCACATACCACTTTGCTTCAGTTCAAGAGGCTTTTTTGCTGCCCCACAATTCATCATCCGACCTAAACAGCTGCCTGATTAAACTAGCACTTGATCAGTAAAAGGAAAACAGAGGAAAATCTAAGACATATCTGTAACTCTGTAAGCACGAAAGAGGTAACAGAGAGAAATCTAGATTTCCGGCAAAGTGAAAGACGCAGAAAGGACGACCATTTGAGGTATTGAATTCAATATGGACCAAAAATAACATTGTTTTATGAGATGATAATGCACCACCGACACCGCTGCTCATGAGGAAGGGTGTATAATTTGTAAATCTGCTAAAATAATTTGTAAGGAGCCTCCAGAGCAAGACACACGCCAGCTATTGAGTTTATGAGCTCATAGACACTTGCTCCAAAAACCTCCCAAAGCCCCAGCAACCCTCTGTATATCTGACTTTGTTTGAGATGAAAATCTAAACACGACAGCAAAACAAAAAAAGCAATATGAAATTAGTGGCATTGGATCTGTAACATTTGGTTAATGGTTGAAAGAATCCTCCAGAGGAATAAAACCTGCCCTCTGCTGGCAGAAAGCCAAACCAAACACTACACCAGCTTATAGATCATCTCACAAGCTCTTGCTCTTGGCCCCTCACAAGCTTTTGTGGTGTTGAAATGTTGTAACCGTGTTCAGATGTGACTTTCACAAAAAGCTCATTTCCTGAACGACTGCTTCACTCCGCCACGTCGACAACAAGACTGCACAAAAAAGTAAAAACAGCCCCGCTCCTGTATTATTTTTTCCACTGCAGGCTAATCAGCGCTGTTTAATTTTCCTGACCAGTTTGTTATCTTAACTACTGTTTCTCCGCAGGGGTTTGTATTTCGGCTCTTAGCGGGGTATCCATATTCACACCCGAGAGGCAGAAAATCTGCACTAATGCACGTAACACCAGCCTTGATTGTACAAACACAACTGACTTACACCAGGTCCACGCTAATTACAAACCATTTGCTAAGAAAAATAAGGAACAAACCGAAAGCCCAATTCCACGTAACTGACCCCGATATAAATTACCATGGGGGGATATATTCATATTTAGATTTAGATATAAAACTGTGTGTGTGCATTGTACAATTGTACACTGAATGTTTATTATGTCTTTAAAAAATAGTCATAGCATCACGTGTGGCAAAATTCCACACCGGGAACATTGCTGCTCTTGCAATAAACAATGCTATTGTTACTGAGGTGGCAGTCTCTGTAGCCAATGCCAACGTTGGGGGTGTAAATGGGCTGGATCCTGAAATCGCCCTTTAGAAGCTGCTCATTGTTCAGTGGCACAATCTGAAAGCTGGTCTCAGTCATTTCCAGGATGGAGTTATCCTTCTTGGTGCCAGCTTCACAGTAGTCATCTTTTCTCCTGCCTCTGTTGTATTTCCATTTGGATGAGGAACAGGAAGACCTGCTCTTCTTGTGCATGTACCAGCAAAAGAGACTAAGTAATATTATCAAAACAAGCAGCACAACACCACCGATCACGCCAGCTAAAAGGAACGTAGATGCAACGTCCTGTTGGGCCACCTGATCCGACTCAGACGGATTGTTGGGGCTTCTAGAGGTTGATTTGGTCCTGATCTCTGAACAGATCGTATCCTCTCCGGGTCTATAACTGTTCAAGGAATCCAGAATGTAAACGCAGATCCGGTACTTTGATCTAGGTTCCAAGTCATACAAGTTAAGTCTCCGTTGTTCTCCTGGGACCGTCCTATCTTGACTAATATCCATCATTAAATTCTGACTTCTCTTGACCCAGGTGACTTTGTAAGCCGTCACGGTGAAATAAGATTCCCAGCTAACCTCAACGCACGTGCTGTTCACAACATTCAAGGATATTTTCAAAGGGTCTTCATAGGGAGGATAGGGAGCAGGTGGGAAATTGGGCACAGGAGGCGTGGGATTGGTTGTGGTTGGGTGGAAAACTGTGGATGACATGGTGGTAATGGGGGTGGTTCTGGGAAGCATAGTGGTTCTACGAGGCAGTGATGGAGATGAAGGTAAGCGAGTGAGCCATGGATCGATTTCAGTACCAGCCGGACATTGAAGGATGTCAAGGTCGAGTTCTCGGATTATCATTCCCTTTAGCCTGTCTGGTTGTTGGCATGCAAATCCGCGAACATTCACAGAAGACGGCAAGGACTTCAGCCAAAAGACAATCCACTTAATAGCGCAATCACAGCGCCAAGGGTTGCTTCGAACATTGAGAAATGCCAGGCTTCGTAGCCCATCAAACACGCCTTGTGGTACAGTCTGTAGCAAGTTAGATGATAGGTCAAGTTTCTGAAGCTTCCTAAGCTCGGTGAAAACCAAAATGGGGATGTCTTCTATCTGATTCTCCTGCAGGTTCAGTTTAGTAAGGGATACAGAAGGCAGCAAAGGTGGCGGCATCGTGAGAGAATTCCGGGATAGTGAAAGTTCCTTCAGGTTGACCAGGTTCTTAAAGGTTCCAGGAGCGATGGCATTATCCTCCAGAAGATTTCCATCTAGCAACAAGCGCTGTAGATTGGTAACATTTTGAAAAGCTCCTTCATCTATCTCTGCGATGCGATTTTCATCCAGACGCAGTTCCTTAAGATCTGCTGGTAATCCGATAGGAATGCTGCTCAAGTGATTCTTGGTGAGGAAGAGGAGCTTAAGGTTTACCGCTTCCCGAAAAGCCCCTTCCTCCACCCCAACTGTGGAGATGGAGTTGTCATCCAAGTGCAGTTCTTCCAGCTTGGGTAGCTGGGCAAGTGCTGCTCTGGAAATGGTTTGAATGTTGTTTTCCTGCAAATGGAGTATTTTGACATTTCTGGGAAGGTTGAGGGGGAACTCGTCCAGCTGGTTCCCGTACAAGTAGACAGTGTCCACTGATGCCACATTGTGAAGCTCCATCGGAAATCCAGCACTGTTGATCTGGTTGTTGTGAAGGTAGAGGATCTTATATCCCTCCCCAATACTCAGAGGCACAGATGTCAAACCCCTCTCATTACAGTAAATAAACGTTTTGTCGCAACGACACTCTTTGGGACATGATGCAACGAGATCAAACTGCACATGCAAGCTCAGCAATACGGTAAACCAAAATCGAACAAATGAGGTCCAATCATTATTCCACAGTCCGACTTGGAACTCCATTGTGGGAAAATGAGAAAGAATGAAAGAAAAAACCTCAAAGCCACCCACAAAATCTGTGGTTTACTAGGAGGAGAAGTAAATCCAGCGAGGTGCTTTATAGGATCGCACTAATGCAAAGTTCACAGAGAGGAAGTCCGAGGTTAATCCTTCGATAATTGCTAGTCCTCCACCTCAGGGCCACAGTCTCGTTTTTGAGGGCAGAGGTTCCGTGATTGGCGCCATCCATGCTAAAATATCAAAGCACGGCAGGACTCGTTTGGCCCAGAGCCTGTGTGAAATTGCAAAGGCAGCCCTGAAGCTGAGAAGCTGAGAAGCCCACGACTCCTCCTTTCCTCTCCGTTACACTCCGCTGGGTCTCAACCCAGGACAATTTCAGGCAGTGGGACATCTGGAGCCCAAGGCCTGCGGGAAGAAAGAAAATGGCTGATTAAAATTCAGCTTCTTTTTCTCAGTTTTTTTTGTTGATGCACCAAATGAAAGTGGACATTACAAAAGCTCCTGGTCATTATTCAGGAATAAACGTTAACTAATTTCTACTTAACTAATCTGATATAAAAATTTGATTTGCAAAAGTAAAATACTTCCATCATGGAAGTACAAGTAAAAGTGTGTTTTCAGCTTTCAATTTACTCTGAAGTCAATCAGGAACTTCCACTGATCTGTAAACACACAAATCCAAAGCTTATCCTCTTTCCGAAACTTGGAACTTATCAAAATAAGCGTTTTAAAATAAAGCCTCAATCCAACAGTGAGACATTTAAACTGATGCAAATTTATTTAAGGAACCTGAAAGACATTTCAGTAGTTTACATTATAATTATAGAATCATGAGAAATATAGAACATGCCTGCCCATGAGACAAATTTTGATTAAAGTGTTCATAATAAAATAAACATTTGTCTTTGTGAATCTTCAGTATGATGTTCATTAAAGTTTCTTGAACATTCTGTTGGGAACCCTTAAAGAAGAACCATTTTAGGTGGTTAAGACCCTTAAAGGTTTTATGTAGAACCCTACCTTGTTTCCTATTCAGAAAGGGTTCCAAGTAGAACAATTTTAGGAAGCTAAGAGATGCTAACTATCCAATGATCCATTAAAGAAGCCTTAAAAATTTTTACCCATTGAAGGTTCTTGTTCCTCTGAGGGATCCCTCTGTGTAGAGCCTTATAAGAGAGTGTTTAACCATTAGGAAGGGTTCCAAGTAGAACCCTTTTGGAATTAAACAAATGTAATCATCCAATTATAATTATCCAGTTCATTATTCTCTTTTGTGGGATATCTTAAAGTTTCCCTATTTAAAGAGGTTCAAAGCAGAATTCTTTAAAGCAGCTAAGACCCTTTAGTCATCCAATTAAAACTTTTTTCTAATGGTCATTTTCAGAGTTGATTACTCGAGTTCAAAGGTCACGTGAATATTTATTTCAGGAATCTGAAACTGGTTTCAGGCACGGAAATTCACTTAAACTATATGAGCATTAATACATACACTATTAGAAAAAATGGGCCCTTCAATGGTTCTTTAAGGGTTCACTGGATATTTAGGGGGTTCTTAGTTTCCAAAAATGGTTCTAATTGGAACACTAAAGGTTCCAGTATTTTAATAAATAAATAATGTCCAAAGTTTTACCCCTCAATTATCCATTGAACCCATGAAGAACCCTTGAAATACCTTTTTTCTGAGAGTGTGTATTAACCGGGTGAGTAAGTGGTTTTCCCTGGGTTCACAAATGTAAATTATACACAAAGTAAAATTATAAGCTATTATAATTATAATCTATACCCATCTGAAAGGGGTCCAAGTAGAACCATTTTAGGAAGCGAAGAACCTATTGGAAAAAAGGAGGTTCTTCAACAGTTCAATAGATAATAAAGGCTTAGGGTTACTGGTCACTATTTTCTCCATAATATGTTCTAGAGCATGTAATGGTTCCAACTAGAACCATTATAGTAGGCTATAAACCTTCAATTAAAGAACCCTTAAAAAGCCCTTGAAGAACTTTTCTACCCAGACAGTTGAATGTTAAACTTCTGACAGGTTCTTGATGTTAAGAAAATAATGAGCAGTAAATTGGGGTTTGTACCTCAAACTTACCCAGTTAATACACACACTTTTAGAAAAATGGATGCTTTATGGTTCATTGGATGATTAAGGGTTCTTAGCTTAGAAACTTTGGTCCTACTTAGAACCCATTCTGATCACAGTTACTCTGAAGTGAGGGGGGAATTTCCACTGTAAACTTTACAAAAGCCTGTAAACTACACGATGACCATCACCATAAAATAAAACAAGTGATTTAAAATAAATCTCCAGCTGACCATGGCATCGAACAACAACAGTGCTAAATTCAGCCTGACACAAATTTATTTGAGGTTCAGGAGTGGAAGAATAAATTCCTATTAAATTAAATAAACAGACAGTGTTTACACTCTAACTGAACTCCTGCAGGTGAAACGCCCGTGCGTTTCTCATGTCGTGGATTTTTGTAATTTTACAGTTTCATGACTGGTTGAGTGTTTGGTTGGGAAAAAAGGCATATATAGTGAAGTAGGGAGGCAGGAGAAGAGTGACGAATACCAGCTGTCAGACAGAATGGGACAGGAGGATAATTTAGCTGCTCCACCCGCTAAAGACGATCGATACGCACTATTTATCCCCGTGCAGAGGATTTAAGAGCTGACCCAGGACTCAATATCATGGTTTAAGTGCTTATCCAGTGACCCAGGTGATTGAAACATGCTTTAAGGTCGTAATGTTCGGAGTATTAAAGAGATACTTCACTCTGGTTTGAACCCCAACATGGCGCAATAGCATCAGATTCCTTTTATTATTTAATAAATGCACAGGTCAGAAACAGAAACAGAAACATCCTTACAACCTGAAATCATTTTTATGCCAAAATAAATGTAGAATCTTATTATTTTATTATTTAATAAATGCACAAAAGTAAATACAACTTTATGAAGTAAATGAAGATGAATATAAACCTGTGCCACTGTTAGCACTGCTGCTGCTATAGAAAATTAATCAACACCTGATTTTAAAACTGCTGTGGGATAAATTAGACTTTTATATGGTCATCTGTAGCATCATATAATATTTAAATAAAGTGTTCGCAGTTTGTCTTTGTGAAGCTCCGGGTAGAAAATGTAAATAGTAAAATTGGTTTAAATTAAAATACTGGAAGGTCAATATTAGGTCTGAAAATGTAATACAGACTTCTGGGGGAATCCTCATGTAGAACCCTAGCACAGCATCAGTACCCTTTTAAGAAGCTAAGAACCCTTAATTATCCAGTGAACCATTAAAGAACCTTTGAAGAACCTTTTTTTTTTTTTTTATATATAAATAAGATTGTATAAGATTTTTTAATAGATTGAATAAGACTTGGAACCTTTAAGAGTTCTTGACTTGTCCCTCTGGGGGGAACCCTCTATGTTGAACACTACAACAAAAAGGGAGTTCTGATCAGAACCTTTTATGAAGCTAGAACACTTTAATTATATTATGAACCCTGAGGAACCCATTTTTCTACAGAGGTTTACATTTAAAAATTTAGAACTCTTAAAGGTTGTCCCTCTAGGAGAACCCTTAAAGATTCTATAGAACCATCCACCAGAGTGTTTGCTTGTTAGCAAGGGTTACAAGAAGAACCTTTTTAGGAAGCTAATGACTATTAATTCACCAGTGGACTCTTAAAGAACCCTTTACATTTCTGAAGCTTTAAACTCTTAAAAAGTTGTAAAGGTTTTTCATTGCCATGCAATAGAACCCTTCAACAGAGTGTTTTTGAGTAGAGCCTGATAGAACCCCTTATTAAGAGTGCACCAAGAAAGGAAGAAGCTAAATGTTAAACTCCGGCCGGGTTCTTGCTGTTAAAAAGAAAATAATGAGCAATAATTTGGAGTTAGCAGTGCACACTCACCCCGATAATACACACACACTAGAACAAAAGGGTACTTTATAGGTTCCTTTCTATAATTAAAAGCTCTTAGATTTGTAAAAATGGGTTCTACTGCCAGACACGGTGATATAATAATATCTGTATCATGATACATTTAGTCACAATGCATTAGTTAGAACTTGTATGTTTGTAACTCTGGCTGAAAGCTGATGATTAATGTTAAGGTTTGTAAAGTTTTCAATCTTTATTATTGTAAAATATTTCTTTTTCCTCCTTTTTGGTGTTAAAGCATTTTTGCGCACATTAAATAAGTGTGTGAGCGCACATGGCCCAGCCCGAACTGAAACATCCTTACAACCTGAAATAATTTTTATGCCAAAATAAATGTAGAATCTTATTCAGAGAATGCTAAGCTATCACGCGGGTGATCGTAAAGAAGTCTTCAGGTGCCATGATATGATATTTTTAGCACATCGCTCAACCCTTCCAGAATCCGAGAATATTTTGTACTAGTAGTTCAAATGTTACATGAGATTTTCCATAAACTTAGAAAATACAAAGCAGTTGCTGTAAAATGTAAAATATATAGAAACTCAGGATTTGCCTTTGAATTTTTAGTATTATTGTTAGCTAGCTTTTGTTTGGATTATTTTACTATAGTTTTCATTATTTTTAATGATTTGTATTATAAGTGTCTCAGCGGCGTTGATGTGGGAGTGAAATCGCTGAGATCGCGTCCAGCAGCCGAGACAGCAGATGAGTTAGACTTTAAATAACGAGACATGTGACTGAACTCGTCCTCCAGGTTCATCTGCCCACATCACACCCGCAAACGTACACAATTATTTACAAAACACACGACTCTAACGGACATTAATGCAGGACGTCCAGGAGGACGTTTAGTTAGATGGTGAACGTGTCTCTGACTCCGACATCACACTACTGTCCAAGTTTATCAAAAATGGTTTAAATGTCATTAGGGATGTGTGTGTGTGTGTGTGTGTGTGTGAGTGTGTGTGTGTGTGTGTGTGTGTGTGTGTGTGTGTGTGTGTGTGTGTGT
>JAQQZR010000020.1:15651376-15661904 GCA_030068235.1 Notoglanidium macrostoma | reverse complement strand
TGCAGAGGCCACACCTCCTTCACCAGGACCAAGAGACAGAAGCCACGCCTCCTTCACTGGGACTGAGACAGAAGCCACGCCCCTTCAATGAAAGCGAGACAAAAGGCCACCAGGTATAAAAGCCACACCTATTTAGCTAGCATTAATCTTACCTGCTCAGCAGTAGGTATCTGATGTTAAGTATGCAGCCAAGTTTGCTAACTAGCTAAACAGTGTTAATTCATTTATTGTGGTCTCACATGATTGGCTGGTTGGTTGCGACTTAAGCCCCGCCCAATGCTAGCCCAGGAACACAGTACAAAAAGGGTTAAAGTCATTTGGAGATCAAAGTGGAAAGGTTTATTCCAAGCTTCAAACCAGACTTTGTGGAAAATAAAGTCCACCTACAAAAACAAGGCAGGATTCTTTTTTTGCTTATTGTGCGGTTGCTAAGCATGACGCCAAGACGGAGAACCACGTCGCGTCAAACTGCAGCCAACAATCACAAACACAGAGCCTCCTAAAAGAAGCCACGCTGCTGTAAAAACACACCAGTTCCTCACACTCATACCTACAAGCTGAACTGTGTCTCCAGTTACTATCAGTGAGCCACTTTCTTTTATTTGTCCATCAGGAAGTGCAGGCTGACCTGAGGAAAAACAAGCGGGCTAAAGAGAGGACGTCAGATCGTGTCATATGGACAGAACTGCAGCAGTACAGGGGTTTGGTGTTTGATCACGAGGTTGCACTCCAGCGCTGGATTTGAAGACTTTTATTCTCACAGCACAAACTACAAGCGTTTTGAGCAAACAGAGGAGGGCCTGCACACAGAGAGAGTGAAAAACGACTCGGCTGTTGGCAGCGTGTGCTCACTGTGCGGCTGACAGCTGTTATAAATCATTTCCATCTCCACTCCGGATGCACTCGGGCCGCGACCGGAGCGAGCAATAAATCCACGCTCGTCTCATTTACGTTGTCAGAAGGTGAAGGCGTAATTCGACCAGGACGTCCACTCAGGCCAAAAATCCATCAGCGCTAGCAGGAGTGGTCTAACCTAAAACCCCCAATCAGCGGATTGGCAAAATCAGCAACGCTGCCTTCACGTCCAGAAATCTGACGTTTGGACCAATCAGGGGCTCATTAGGAGATCATTAAGAAAGGACTGAGATTAAAACATGGCTCAGAGTTCTTTAAAGACAATCCTTTTGTCTCCTGTTATGATGATCATGAGGTAATGAGCAGGAGAACTGAGGACCAGAGAAACACATCTGCTCATGACTCATTCTTTTTCTGATTTCCTTTGGAAAGAAATTACCTGACCGGAGACATGGAGAAATATTCGTCTCACCAATAAGAGACACATCATAAAGGTCGAAGAAACATATTTTCTGGATGAGATGATAGTCTAATCCAAGTCCTCAGATAGTAAAATCGTGCATCTTGGCCACGCCCCCAGGCTGTTAGACAAGAGCAGGATGGACTCAGGCCAGTGGGTGGAGCAAAAAGGAAAAATGACATTTCTGCCTGCATTAGCCACGCCCACATCATTAATTAGTGAAGAAAGGATCAGGAGCAGAAATACAGAAAGGCAGGTGAGATTAAGGTTACTTCATTCACTAATTAACACCATCATGTAAGAAGAGCCAAAAGATGCAATTTCATTTGCAATTGGATTAGCCACGCCTCCCTCATTAATTAGCCACACCTCCTCAGTGATTAGCCGTATCTGACGGAGGAGTTCAGGGTGGTCTCGCTGACAAGTGGGATGGAAATGGAAATATGGGCTGGATTAGCATTTCAGCTCATTAATTAGCCCCAGCCCCTCGTTAACAAGTTTGTTACATGCTCGTTACAAAAGGATGAACATTTCCAATGCAAAATTTTAACAGATTTCAAATTATGTAAGTCAGAGTACTTACTAAAACGCTCCACCAGTTTTACAGCATCTACCTACCAGTTAGTGCGTTATTATTATTTCCTTATTTTTTTACATTTTAAAACCACTTTTTCTGCTCCTGAGAATCCGAAACGTAAACCTGGACTCTGCAGAAACTCCGAGCCTGAGAGTGCTCCTCAGGAGCTCAACACTTCATATGGAGGATTTGAAGCCCAAAGCCCTCGTCCTCGAGCGGGGCTTAACACCTCCAGTCCCTCATTGAAAAGCAAGCTGTTTCTCCCCCTTACAGAGCGCTGGGTTCCTTAACGAGCCGCACGGCAGAACCGGTTCAGGCGGATCTGACCTAGACGTGGAAGCACTTTGCTGAAATCAGGGCCACAGACTTTTTTAATAAACTCTGGGCTCGCTGCAGCGTCCCCAACTGCTCCATCGCTGTCCCCCATCCAAAAAAAGCAGAAAATAACCGGTTTGGCTTCATGAGCGCTTCAGTGCTGGGTCAGACTGAACTCTGCCGTCAGCTCCGCTCATGGAAATGTTACATATGAGAAAACAGTGAGGGGTCACGCTGAATGCTTTAATGAGACTCAGCTGTGATCTGACCTGCATACCAATGCTGCTCCTATTTATTTATTTATTTATTTATTTATTTATTTAATAATTTTCTCCCAGCCATGTTGTTACGTTCCCACTTCCTGCCTTCAGCTTCCAGTATGCTTTCTCTAATATGTGTAAAACCACCATGCTGACATGGAGAAGGAATCTTTTTTACTATTTGCTTATGTTGTGCAGTTTTCTACTATCTATCTGTTATGCATATAGCACCTTATAATAATAATAATAATAATAATAATAATAATAATAATAAATATTTTCAAACACTGTGGAAGTTTGCAACAAAAAAAAATTCAATAAACACAGCATTGCTGCTTTCACACCTGCCTTTTATGTTCAGTTGTCATGTGATGCCAAATAAAGTGTTTATTATCAACATTTTAATTCTATTCATGATTGAAAGGTCATGTAGAAACACACACTTTCCTTTGTACAAAGATACGTGGCTGTGGATTTGATGCTTTAATAACGAAAAATTAAATGAATAAAATGCACAAAACTAATTGTATCTTCTTGAGCCTGAAAAAAGAGGAAAATCATGATTATTCAGATTGGCAAATCTATTTTTTTGGCATTGTTGATGTTGATGGAGATATATTCTCTATAATAAAAATATATTTTCATTACAGTATTATTCAGAAAAAGCACAAATTCCTTAAAATGACACAGCACCATTAATTCCCATACTTCAGTACTATCCTGCACACATGCTGTTCCATTAATATACTTAATAATAATACTTAATTACTTACTTATTTGCCAGAGGGGTCAAGGAATAACAGGAACTATTTAAATATATGATTATTGAATATCTATCTGATTATGGAATCAGCCAATCATGTGGCAGCAGCACAATGCAAAAAAAATCTTTCTGATCCAGGTCAAGAGCTTCAGTTAATGTTCACATCAAACATCAGAATGAAGCGTGAAGAAGTGAAGGAAAAAAGAAATCAGGAAAAGTCTGATCTGCGACTCTAATGGTTGTTGGTGTCAGATGGGCAGGTTCGAGTGTTTCAGAAACTGCTGATCTCCTGCGGTTTTCACACACAACAGTGTCTAGAGTTTACACAGAAGCGCCAGTTCTGTGGTGGAAACAGCATGTTGATGAGAGTAAATGACCAGATTGGTTTGAGCTGCCAGGCTGGATATACAGTAGGAACTCAGTCACTCTTTACAACCCTGGTGAAGAGTAAAGCATCTCATAAAGAACCCTGAGGCTTCCACAGCAGAAGACCGCATCAGGTTCCACTGCTGTCAGCCAAGAACAGGAATCTGAGGCTATCATGGACACACACTCTCCCAAACTGGACAGCTGAAGATTAGAACAAACTCCCCTGGTCTTTTTCCGCTCTTCAGTTGTCCTGCTAGACTGCGGAGAAGATTCTAGACAGAGTGAGATGTCAAGTAGTAAACACTGCACCCCGTTTCAGCATTATTATTTCCAGGCGAACATTAGAAGGGTGTAGGAAAAATGTGGTGGTGCATAGCCTGACCCAGCACCCCCTAAATCTGGGATATTTATAGTTATTACAGAGTGTTTTAATGCTGCGCTCAGATACACAGATGTAGTGAAAAACACTTCACACTGATTCCTGAACAGAGGCTTGTGTGAGCAGTGCTGTGTTCCTGTGCTGACACGCTGTGTTTATTCTGTCAGAACGTCACTCAGACACACCGACGCTGAGAAAACACGAGTTCCTGCAGTCTGGAGAACAAACACTGTCCTCTACAGAACCACCACATTGCCCTCGTCGTGTTGTTTTACCCCTGCAATAGACTTTCATCCTTTTTCCCTTTATAATTAACCACCAACAGCTAAATGGTCTGCGCTAATGAGCGTTTACACTCAAAATAAATTCCACAGCAAAAGGTTGCCAAGTGAAATATTCTCTGCACACACACACACACACACACACACACACACACAAGCACGCCTCATCTGCTCTGATTATATACCAAACATCCCTGTGGTCAATATACTGTCTGTGTGTTTGTTTGTTTGTGTGTGTGTGTGTGTGTGTGTGTGTGTGTGTGTGTGTGTGTGTGTGTGTGTGTGTGGTTAATCACATGGCTAGAGTATCTGTGTGTTTCTGACTACATTGCTAGTATGCCAGGAAAAACATAAATGTATTCAGGATTTAACACTTTCCACTGTTCTCTCCATGTGAAGTTAATTTGCTGTAATGCTAGCTCAGGTGTTAGCCTCTTTACTTTTATGCTAGTTCATATACAGTAGTCTGTTTTATGTGCTAGTTCATGAGTTATGCTAGTTTATTATAATGTTGGTTAGGCTAGCTAACGCTACTCTGTGTGTGTGTGTGTGTGTGTGTGTGTGTGTGTGTGTGCGTGTGTGTGTGTGTGTTCGCCTGTTTTCCTTATGCTAGTTAGCTCATTATATTAAAGCTAGTTAATGCTACTTTGCATTAGCCCATTTACCTTTATGCTATTTTCAGCTAGTTTATAATATTAGTTGAGTTTAGTTAGCTCCCTGTTAGCCTGTGTAACTCTCTTCCTCTGTGTTAGTCTACATTAATGACAGTTTATATGTTCTCCTGTTTGCTGCAGTGCTAATTCATGTATTAACTGGTTTCATGCTAATTGGTGTATTAGCCAGTTTAATGTTAAAAAAGTATGTTTTGCACTATTTACAGCAATGCTACTTAATCAATAACCTGTTTAAATAATGCTAATTCCTTGTCATCCTGTGTTTATTACCCATTTATATGCAAGTTTTCTTTGCATGTTGCTAACATGTGAAGGTTTTATGGACACACGGCAGTTAAACCATTAAACTGCAGACATGTAATCATAACTGTAACACATTGAGAGGAAGTTAGAATGTAGAGTGTGCTGGCAGCTCATTTACTTTCGGCTCAGACAGGAAATCGGCACTGACTTGCACTTAATGGGACACTTTTATGGGTCTCTTGCATTAAAAAAAAGCAGTTTGGCATCATTTTAGGCCCATAACCTAATCACGTGTTGCAGTTAAGGACATGGGGAAGAAAAATAATCACTTTCCCACCTGAGAGAAAGAGACAGAGAGAGATGGAGAAATAAAACTCAGCCATGTTAGTCTGTCATCACCGAGACATCCACATTCCCATACGGCTAAACCAGAGCGAGGATTTTATAGCTCATCGCTTCAAGTGCTTTCACTTGTTCATGATGATTGGAATCTTTTAGTGGGATTTACAAAATCGCAATATGGTATTTCACTACATTTCTACAATTTACATATAGATTCATCTACCAGAGTCACTGCTGCGTTACGGGATTGCCATTTCCAGTGACGACGTGTGTGATGACGACTTAAAATTTGGAGAAAACGAGTGACCTTAAAAGAGAAAAGATAGGATAGGAAAGAAAGAACTGCTAATGAAGATCATAGTGAATAATATGATTATAATAATGAAGTACTCATAGGAGCTGCTGATGATAACGGAGCTGATTTTCTGGTTAAATCTGGGGACAGGATGAACGGAAAATTTCCCCAGAATTCCTTGCACAAATGCTAATGCTAATGCTAGAGGTTCAGGCTTCAGGAGTTTCTGTATAGTAAATGAAGCAGTACCGTTTGTTCCACCATCACAGAACCGTCACGGAGAAGAACCCGCGTTCGGACTGCGTTCAGTAGCAGACTGCAGCGTTCAGGACGGAGCAGCGGGGACTCGGAGCAGCGGGAGGTTTACACGCTCGGCTACTGAATGGAAGGTCTAGAGTTGAAATTCGAGCACTTGCGCAAGATCCTCGAAGTCTCCACTCAGCTGGAAGTCTGTTTGGATAAAAATCATCATGAATAAATGGAAATGGAATGTAGTCACTGTATGAAGACTGATTGCGAATTTCAATATGTAACCAAAGGCCTTGGAGTGAACTTACTGGAAAATAAAACATACTGTATTTTTTGGCCAGTTTGGTATAGCACAGGATAATACAGTATATTTTTGTCTTTAGTGTTCCTGACCAGAAAGTGTGCTTCAAAATACATTTATTATTATTTTGTACATTCTATTTAATTATCCATCGCAGCAGTCAGACACGTTTTTCTGGCTCTTTTTTGAACGTTGACTAGAACGCAGACTTTAACATGTACAATTTAACAGCGTTTTCCAGCAGTGAGTGCAGAGCCTCAGTGCTCATCATGAAAAACATCACATATATATATATACACACTGTACATACATTACATACACTGTAATATAAAATTACTCTAATCAATCACAAATACATTTGTCCATAAACTTTGTAACCCTTCTGTACCAAGGACTAGGGTGTCAATAATTATGGCTGCACAGTAAGGCTTAAGTCTGGGACTTGGTCTGGTACTGGAACTAATTAATATGTGGATTATTATCTTACATATGTTATCAAAAATAGCCACTATGCATTCTATATATTTGTTTTGTTTGTTTGTTTGTTTGTTTGTTTGTTACAATAATTCTAATAATACAAGAATATTTTAGGTCCTAAGTGAAAGAATATATTTTGGAAAACTGTGTTTAGTGCTTTTCCACTGAACTGGTCTTATTACTGACTGGAAGCCTATTTGTTTTCCAGCTAACATTAAAAACAAAAATAAGATCAAACAAACAAAAATAAATTCACACCACGAGCGCACATCATCACCTGATTTCGCCTGTACCTCAGCCTCAGATACAGCCGTTAAAACAATATTTATTTCATATTTTTTAAAAGCATCTTTCATTAGCGATGCCTTTCATTCTTTTTCATTGTAATTTCACGGTCAGTCCCGTAATTTATACTTCATAAATTATACCAAGTACATAGCATTTGAAAAGAACTGTCCGTTTGCGTCCCACGCCAGCCGTTATCACACGGCTTTTCCTTTTATCACACAATGGGATACTTTTCATTCCATCACACAATGGGATATTTATAAACCCGTGACCGCTTCAGGATTTTGGGTGAAGTGAAGAGATTAAACAGGAAATGCTGATGGTTCGCTCACTTTCCTGTCATAGCTCTGTTTATCTGAAGATAAATTTAGTCAATTTAGCCTACTCTAAAAAAACTCTAAATATAGTATATAGTAAATCTAGTAAATATAGTAAATCTAGTATAAAACTCTAAATATAGAGTTCTTTAATTCAAGATGAAGTTTGTGTGATTAAGGGAGTAGAACATGATGGGAAGTGATGAGTTATGTGGAATTTACATCGCATTTTAGCGTGTGCGCTTAAAAATAATGCTGGCATATTAGCACAGCAAATGTTGAATCACATGATTATAGGCCTTCTCCAAATCCACGAAACACATTAGGACTGGCTTGGCGTACGCCCCTGAGCCTTCAGAAAGCTGTGCAGGAGTAAAGAGCTGGGCTGCTGTTCCACAGCCTGGGAGGAACCCGCATTGTTCCTTCCGAACCCTAGGTTCAAATATCTGAGTCTCCTCTGTAGAACCTTGGCAGACATTTGTCCTGACAGGCTGAGGACTGTGATTCCCCTATAATTAGGACACACCCTCGGGTCCTTTTTTAAAAATAGGGACCACCATCCCAGCGCTGCCCCCGATCTCCACATAACACTGAAGAGGCATGCTAACCACACAACCCCAACCTTATCCAGTGCCTCCAACATCTCCAACCAACACTCATCCACCCCTGCAGCGTGGCCACTATGGAGGTTTCTAACTGCCACAGTGACCTCGGCCACATCGATGGACTCTAGAAAGGTCAGACGTTGCCTCCTAAAAGCAGACCGTATCCAGTGGATTAAAGAGTTTAACAAAAAAAACACCACACCACATTATCCCCAGGAGAGCATGGGCTCCTCTGAATGTCTTTATCATGTGTGAGATCAAAAGTTTTTCCATGACCTCTCCAAACAAATTGAGAACATGAACACCTGCAGGTACTGTTCAAAACAACCTGGAAGCCTCTGCTGTGTTCCAAAGCCAAACCAAACTCAACACCAAGTGCTAATCAGTTGACACACATTTTATTAGCCAAAAACTACAAATTCTACCCAGTGGCATAGTCATGTCCTCCTTTTTGTCCTCCTTCACCTCTCTTCCTCACCAGATAAACACATCAGTAAGCGAGCATCGCCTTGGCCTTATTGTCATCTCCGTCACAATGAGAGCACACACACATCATCTGCTTCCTGCAATACAACGCAGACTTGGCAGGAAACCTCACATGCCTAAATGAAGTCATGTTCCTGTTCTGAGACACACGGTGGAAGAAAATGTTCCAAAACCTGAGAACAATGAGAGGACTTTCCAGTGAACACTCCACATTAACCCAGCGCCATAAAAACAATTAAATAAAAAGAATAATTATTTGGAAAAATGTTTACTGATACTATTAAACCATGAACTTTCAACTGAAGTTAATTAACAATCTGTCTTTTATAATAATCATTCATTTGTAGACTAGACATTATTGGCTTACCAACAGATTATTAAATAATGATGCAAAAATTAGTGCATGATTACTGACAGTAATGAACATGTTAAAATACTTAATAAAGCTAAAAGAAACAATTTTTAAATAATTGTTTGTCAACAGTCATTGATTATTGAACTATATAACCTGCTCATACATGGTTTATTCATTAGTTAATTACTGAAGCTAATCCATTATTAATATTAATATTATTTGCTTATAAATATAAGGTCTGAGTTGTGTTCAGGTATAAAACAGTGTATCATCTAAATATCTCTTCCTTCTCCTTTTAGCCAAACTTCACCTTTTTCCTCCTCCTTCGTTCACCTTCACAGACACCTGTGTTCTCCTGATGTTCTGGATATTTTCTGTACATTAATGTAACATTTATGGAATGTTTTAATCACATACTTTATATATACAATATCTTCACGTAAAACATATCCTTAATATTCCTAAATGTACCCAGTTTTCCTCATTATGAGATTTTGTTTAGCATTATAACAAGTATTAATAATATTTTTAGACATTTTACTAATGTAAAGTTTTAACTTAAAATACTAACTAAATTCTTTCTGGAAGTTCGTGCTTGATATAAGTAATATAAATCTGCCAATGTGGAGAAATAAGGTTAATAATCTTGTTTTGTCATATTGTTTTTTTCATCTTATTTGTTTAGTTATAGTTGTAGTGTTAGTGTAATTGTAATCTTCATAATGAGACATATGAGTTAAACTCACCTGCATTTGTGATATTTTTTATATTTAGACGTTTTACCTCCAACTGGCCAAAGCCTTAATTTAAAAAAAAATTTTCAACAATTAAAAAGTTCGGAGACTGTTCCTGTTGCTTAGAAGCGGAGGGCGACGTGGTCATGCACATGAGTTGTGACTCATCGTGACATCACTCTGTCAACGCTGGGACCTGTCATACATGTGTTTTTGAGACAACCTACATCTGCACATTTGCAGTAGGCAACGGAGACCCTTGAACTGCTTCAGCAGTGATGAGGCAGTGAGCCGTGTGAGGTGTGCTGAATGGCATTCGCACATCAAAAGCAGGAGGTCACCAGAGAACCACCTTCTGCCCCTTTTGATACAACATGCCACTCAGTACACCTCACCTGACACGTTGCTTCATTGCTGCAGGCTTGCTGAAGCATTCCAAGGGTCTCCGTTCCCAGCTTCCCAAGTTTAACGCAGAATTTGATGTTTGCGCTCAAGTCCATAATAAAATGCCCAGATCTGCAGCTTATACTGCCTGACTTTACAACACAATGCCAGTCCAAACAGGTTCATCCCGCTCACTGAAATGGTCTGTGTGTTATTATAGTATGTAGCAGTAGCAGTAGTCAGGGGGGACTCACATAGAAGAGTGGCTGTTGCATTATTACACTGATGCTATCTGCAGTGGAAGTGGTACTTCTGTGGTACTTGGGAAATCTGGTTGGCTACATTGTTGTACACGGTCTGAAAGGTCTGGCAACCTCTGATCTAAAATGTAGTCAATCAGCCGAGACGTGTTTAATATTTTCCAGAGCATCAATGATAAAAAATCATCCATCCATCCATCCATCCATTATCTATAGCGCTTTATCCGTCTGGGTGGCGGGGAAGCTGGAGCCAATCCCA
>JAQQZR010000020.1:15597068-15626974 GCA_030068235.1 Notoglanidium macrostoma | reverse complement strand
GTCTCACTAGTTAGCCAGCACTTAATCTCAGATAGGGTAGGGACGTTTTGTTTTGTTTAGTTCCTTTGTTTGGTGTTAGCAGAACCCAACCTGTTTGTTTGTTTGCTGTTGTATATAATTTGTATATAAAGCTTTTGTGTATATATAAACTCATTTCACTTGTCTGTGGTTGTCTTCACTATTTGGTTTTGTGTTTGGTTGCGCACTATTTCCATTTATCATACGTTTAAAGGTATCCACATACCTCTAGACATAACAGTAGCAACAGAGACTGGTTTAGTAACAAATTAAGTCTAGCTAAATTGTACTGAGTTTCTCTTTTTTTTAAGGATCTGTGAAGCCTCACAAAAACCAGAGTACACTTATTGAGGGAAAAAAAGTCATTAGACTTCATATATCTTGTGGATATTATCAGAGAAAGTTGCAATAACTTATTTGCTTGGTTTGAAAGCCTCTTTGATTTTTTTTTTTCCCCTCACTCCATTTGAAACTCATAGTAGCAGCTATGAGACATTAGCAGCTGGGACAGGAACTGCTGGATTTACATTTATCTATTTGTTGTATACATTTATGTATTTCTGTTTCACTTATTTGTGTATTTATATATTCCTAATATATATGTGGAGTTTTGCTTTATACTACAATTTACAAATACCTACTTGGAATAAAAATGTTGATATTTCTTGATAATGATTTCTCAATATATCTATATTGGCACCTCATTGATGATATATTGACAACACTGAATAAGGCAACACCAGAAACACACCTTCTATCAGCCTGCAGGTGAGTCAAATGTAGGTGGTTCCTGAGAAGGAGTTAAATACATTTATACGGCTATGTTGTTTAATTCTCAAATCTGAAGCTGTGGATAATTTTTCTATAACAGCAGGGCTTGGACAGTAGTTACAGCTGTAATTCAAATAACAGGTTTATGGTGTCAATTGCAACAAGCCATACACAATGACTTGTAAAACGACAGTCCACATCTAATAATGTATTGGTTAAGAAATTGTTTAGTTAAATGCATTTGTTTTATTTTTTTACAAATAAAACCAAATAATCACTGACATGATAAAATTTGTTTATCGGTTATGGACAGAATCTTCTGGAACTGTGCTTAGTAACAGGCAGAGGCAACACTGTAACTTGGTAGTTTTCAGGACAGAGAACTTTATGCTTTTCAGTTTATCAATAAAATGAGAACCTTGTTTTTCCTGACTATCACACCCATATGTGTTCGTTGAATATCTCATTTGAAATTTTGCTGTTATAATGCGTTCCACTCTTCTGTTTGGCTTTCCACTAGATTTTGGAATGTAGCTGTAGGGATTTATTCAGCTACAACAGCATTAGTGAGGCTTAGCCCCTCTAGCCCTTGTTACATACCACCCCTGAGTCCCACATATAGGTGTAATGGACAGGTATCCATATCCACATTCATTTGGCTGTACAGTACAACTATGGTGAATGAGTGATTTGCAATAATAGCTTATCAGATTTAAGGCTGGAGAGAATAAAACCCGAGATCAAAACCCATGTTTCTGGCAGAAATTGTTCACTGTAATTCCTTTTTACTAAAAAGTATATCATAACAATACATCCAATTGTTGAGATCCAACACACACATCATTAACAATATAAATACAGCATATATTAATATATATGTTAATACATAATTTTATAATATACACACATATACAGTAATTGTATCTCTATACATTTCAAACAAACCATGCCAACATGATCGGGATGATCTAGATGTCATGCAACAGAAGCGGGTGGCTCCATGTAGGCACACTTAATATTCATCTTAATAACAGAAATATTAAAAAGAATATCTGAACTGAAAGAATACTAGAAAGAATAGCTGTGTTGGGCCAAATTCTTCTCACACACTGAGCAGTGATAAGGCTTGTGTCCTGTGTGAACGCAGCAGTGTTTCTCAAGAACACTCAGTTGAATAAAAATCTTCCCACAATGTAAAGCAGTGGTACGGCTTCTCCTCGGTGTGAAGACAGAGGTGGTTTTGGAGATCACTCTGTTGATTAAAACTCTTACTACACCCTGAGCAATAATAAGCCTTCTCCCCTGTGTGAATGACTTGGTGTGCTTTGAGATGCCTCTTGCCTCTGAAACACTTTCCACAGTCTGAGCAATGATAGGGCTTCTCGCCGGTGTGAATGCGCTGGTGAGTTTGGAGTTCACTATGTCGAATAAAGCTCTTCCCACACTGTGCGCAGCAATAGGGCTTCACTTGTATGTGAATGAGCTGATGATCTTGGAGATTACCATGTCGAATAAAACTCTTCCCACACTGTGAGCAGTGATACGGCTTCTCTCCTGTGTGAACACGCTGGTGTTGCTGGAGATAACTCTGCTGGGCAAATCTCTTCCCACACTCTGAGCAGTGATACGGCTTCTCTCCCGTATGAATCCGCTGGTGTCGGATGAGATGACTCTGACGAATAAAACTCTTTCCGCACTCTGAGCAGTGATGTGGCTTCTCTCCTGTGTGAATGACTTGGTGTTGCTGGAGATCACTCTGTCGAATAAAACTCTTGCCACACTGGGAGCAGTGATAGGCTTTCTCTCCTGTGTGAATGACCTGGTGCTGTTGAAGATAACTCTGTTGGGCAAAACTCTTCCCACAGTCTGAGCAGTTATATTTCATCCCTTCATTGTGAATGCGCTGGTGTCGCTGCAGATTACATTTGTGGGCAAAGGTCTTCCCACACTCCGAGCAGTTATGAGGTTTTTCTCCTGTGTGAATACGGTGATGCCGCTGGAGGTTACTCTGCTGGGAAAAACTCTTACCACACACCGAGCAGGGATAGACTTCTTTCTGCATTTGAACATGAGCAGTATTATTGTTCAGACTTTCAGAGATTGTTTGCTTATGACTGGAGCTTCTTGTGGTCAAATTCTCATATCTGATTTCTCCTGATTTTAGGAGTCTCTGATATTCATCATCATGCAATTGTCTGAGGTGTTGGTGAAGATAAATTTGTGATGTATAGGAAAGTGAACACCAGGAGCAAGAGAAGACTTGTAACTGGGGATTGTTCATTTCTGAAGCAGAAAATGAAGTGTTAGAAACTCATTGTGAATCGGTACAAACTAGTTAAACTATTTCTTTGGAACAAAATCTGACTGTAACCCAGTCTTTATTAATTCTGTGTAGATTATGGATACTTGTAAGTCATGTAGTGTGATACTATGGCCTTCTGCCAAGACATCAGCCAAGAAACTACATTACAGTAACCCTTTAAAACACCACCAGAAGTACACAGTGATTAGAAATGAGCATGATGTGTGATATTTTAAAAAGGTCATTTGGGATGTAGGGGTGTAACAACACACTGATCAGTTTGATTTGATTCAGGATACTGTGTTCACTACTTGATTCTCTTGAACACAATTTGAATGAAGAAAAATTATGACTGAAAAGACTTTTTAATTCCTGTATAATGACCAATGCAAAACATTGTGCATTTTTGTCTGTACAAAAACAAACAAATAAAAAATAACTACAGAGGTTTAATAGTGTAAACAAAATATACTACAGGTTAACAAGATCAATTGAAACATGGGCTTCACAGCAGAAATAGAGCTCCAAAGTCGGTTAAAATGCCCATTTTCTGTTAACTCTTTCTCAGGCACCACAGACCACAGAGGTGGGGGGGTTGTTTGAAAGCTAGTGAAGAGCTCTTTTCAATGGTTCTTGCAGTCTGGAGCTAATGGGTTAACGTTAACATCACATGTGCAGATAATTCCTAATGAGAACCTTACAGGCTCTCCACAACGGAAAATGATCTTTCTACCAGAGTGCTCTCTCTGTGTTTCAGTTCTATGGGATGTGCAAATTGGGATCTCTGGTGTTTGAATTCAGCAACTGCACCACACGTATAACAAAATTCTGATTTTGTACATTTGTGCCAATCACAGTTTTTCATCACACTGTACCATGTGATAATGTATCGTTACACCCCTAATGGGATGTGGAATAAATAAGTTTCACCTAAATTATACTAAAATGCCTCTAGGTTCTGCCTCTGTAGAGTCCCTTCCTTGATAGTGAAACAAGTAAGCAAAATGGAAGTAATCACTAAATAAACAGCACCCACAGCAGGTTTAAATATTTAGTCTTGCAGCACCAGTAACCAGTCAGTTGCATTACCAAGAGATGCTCGGTTTATCTGTGCATTGTGTAGGTCACTAAAAATCAGCTGAGCAGAGTAGGACTCAGTGAGGTATGAAACACCCTAAAACCATGTTTTAGAATAGATGATCCCCAGAAAACCTTTGGAAGAATTTAGTCTTTAACAGACTGTATGATGCATGTTCTGCAGGTCAGATTATACAGTGGAGATCCTCAAAGGCCAGAGCACTGATTAAAGTTATTAATATGTTCTGTTTAAATCATCAATCAGCATGACCTCGGCTTGAGCAGGAAATCAGCTTGCATAAAGGATCATGTTAATAATGACAATATGATAATGATGTTTTCCTGCTCATTAGCATGTTCTGTTTACAATTACAGTACAGTACCCACGGAGTTCAGAGAAGGGCAAATTTGAGCCAAATGGAAATCAGGACTCTGACACAGTCTTGGGTAACGTAAGAGTCCAGGAGCAGGATGTGGCATCATCTGATTGCAGCACATACTGAGTTTACACCTGGAAATGCAAGGGGTAGACTGGGTCCTCCTTTCATTTTTCTAGGATACACCAAATGCTTCTACTTCTGTTCTTCTGGAAACAAGACATTTTTTCTCTTTTCTCTCACTAAATTAAAAACTGAGTGTAACAGAGTGGTAATGTTGAGGCGGTATTACCACAGACTGTTGTACAGATGCAGCCTTCTTCATCATGCTCTTCCTCCTTTATATGCTTGTTTCCACCACTCTGTGCATCTGCAGAGGCGCTTTGGCCCACAGAGCTTGATGTTCCTTCACCTGAAATTCCATTATTTACATTTAAATACCTTCATCTCAATTAAAACAGTTAAAAAAATATATCTAAACACTATGTGGAAAAACTGTTCTTTAGTAGCAGATAAGGTTTATTTAAGTATTACGGAGCTTGACACTGGACTCTAATACGCCTTGTTCTCTTACAGCGGTAGTTTTCATCTTCAGATTCTTCCTTTATTACATGTTTCTGTTCATCCATAGGCGGGATGTCTCGCACGGTGCTTGAGGTCCATTCGCCTGAAAATCACTCAGATGAATTTAAGCAGTCATGTAAAAATGAGAATAAGAAAATAAGAGTTGTGATATTTGTTTAGTAATAAATTATGTTTTAACACTAAAATGAGCATCAGACTGGACTGTACTGTGCCATGTTGCGTTACAGAGGTAGTCTTCATCGTCGGGTTCTTCCTTTTTTATATGTTTCTGATGGTCTTTGGGGATGAGGTGTCCCACAGAGCCTGATGTCCCTCCACCTGAAGCCACATCAGTTTCCGTCTGCACATCCTCACAGAGCTAATAACAAAAAATTATTATTTATCAAAAGAAGTCAGCAGTCTCTATACACAATATCAAAGATTAAAATGTGGATTTGTTTGGTATGTAAACAAAATTAATTTTCTTTTCCACCACTCCTCAAAAAACAGATTTCTTTACACAGCTAATGTTTTACATGGAAGTTTTTCATAGTTCTTAGAACTGTTGGAGGAAGGACCCCCTTTTTTTGTGTAACTGAAAATGATCATCAATTTTGAGGGACTTTTTTAGCTCCTACTTCAGGGTAGGTACTCTCCCAGCACAACAGGAACCATTAGTGGTTTAAGCGTATGTTGATTGGTCGAACACATGAGCCAATGCCACGCTGGCAACTGCCATTTTAAAAATCCATGGAAAACATCAGCTGTGTAAAGAACAGCTCTTAACGTTAGCATTTAAAAAATGGAAAAAACATGGCAAAATGGAGCGACAGAGAAGTCCAGGCTTTATTGAGCCTATATGCGACGGAGGAAATGCAATGCAATTTTAATTGGATTAATCGAACTATATAAATCTTCATTAGCATTTCCTCTCATCATGCTACCTTAAGCATCCACCACACGGCAAAGCAACATAGAGAGAAAATCGAGAAGCTGGAACAGGATCACAAGAAAACAAAACAAAACACTTCACGCAGAAATGACGTCGCTTCATCACTTCAGCACTCCTACTGATGGTGTGAATGCAAACAGAAAAAAAGCCCTTGAAGGTATGTACTTCTCAAGGAAGCTCCCCAGGGGTAGTTCCTCTCATGAGTCCCTAGAACTATTTAGTCTGGACTGAAAGAGTTCCTCATGTGCCTCATATGATCCCTGCAGTATAATTTAGACTGGACTGTGGTTAACTAAACCAGCTAACTAATGAAGGAGAAACCATGTAAATCAGAAAGATATCTCTCTGGCTTGTCATTGCTTGTCCAATATTCAGTTGCTTTATGAAACCAAACAACCAGACTATTACTAACATATGGATAACTTTTACCTGTGCGTGAGTAGGTGTGTGTGGAAGTTTTGTGCAACAGCCCAGTCGTGCCTCTGCCGATTCCATTACATGGAAATAACAGGTTCACATCAATAATCTGGAAAAAGAAGTTCAAATAATCGTGAGCAGAAATCTGGACTATTCTGTAGAATAAGATACAACCCATGGAGAAGAAAACAGGGGAATCACAACTCACAGATCCAGTCAATGGCAACACAATACTCAGAGTTTTAATAATAGTGAATAAATTCATTCCCTATTTAGTAGCAGATAAGGGACAGTCTCACTAATCAAGGTGGATATGAACAGGTTTATGGGCATTTACACAAGGAGCATTTACATATTCACGAAGATACTATAAATTGTGGAACAATGCTGTAGTCTACTCGTGCTCCTGAGTGTGTGAGACTTCATGCATAAGACTAACTGCTGTAAACCACGACTTTAAATCATATAATCTGCGTGGGTTACTGCACTTTTCTATGTGGAATATAGTGTGGTGTTTAAGCTGCTGATTTATTATATTCATGCTGTTTAATTTTAGTGTTTAACTCACTGGGTGTTCAGGGGTGGCTCAACAGGTTAAGGCTCCGGGTTACTGATCAGAGGAATGGCAGTTTGAATCCCAGCACAGCCAGGCTGCTCCCCATAGACAGGACGACAGACTACGACCATTTTTGGAGACAGTGTGACTACATCTTATAACTAGGTGCTCCAGTGTGACCTGCGAATCTACCCCCCATTTAAAAAAAAAATCATGTGAAACACCAAGAGGAAGCGTGAACTGGTATGTGTGTGCGCACATGCGTATGGGGGTTCAAAAGAGTGAGCGCGCGAGAGAGACCGTGATCGTGAAGTTAATTTTTTTTATCAGATGTGGGCATTTAAGATGGTGCATTTATTTTATTTAAAATAAGTACTGCAGACAGAGTGCAGTGGAGTTAAATGTTCATTTGTTTATTATTATTGTTGTAATTTATCATTTGCAAAAAATATCAGCATCACCTATCCAACATGTTTAGTCATTATCTCCGCCCATCGACTGTATTAATTAATCATTTACACAGTCCATGTCTCTGCCAGGTTCTCACGGCGGTGTCGTTCCCCTGATGGACATGACGAAAAGGAGATGGTGAATTCTCAACTTCATGCAAATGAGAACCACATGGGGATCAGTTCAGCGTGAGAAGTCTGGTACGTGGCGTTCTCTAGAGAGGCGGGAGTAACAAAGTCACACCAAGATGCTACATGTAGTATGAAAACGTGTTGCTTTGCTTGACTATTTAACTGATGCACTGTGCTGGTGCTGCTAAACTTTCAATAAGGAGCGACTGCGCCCCTAGTGGGAAAAGTGTCTGGAGCCGCTACCGTTTACCTGATCGCTCATTTCCTGCTCCCGGTCTCTGACATTAGACCTTTTATGGCGCCTTTTGTGGGCGTCACTTCATGCAAATGAGCCGGATCGGGAACGCCCCTCGCACCTTACAGGGGATTGGTGTTCATCAACATACACACGCAAGTGCGAAGAAAATCTGCGTTCAGGGAACTTTTGTAAATTCGGCGTAAATTTCGTTCGATTTGGTTTATGCAAACATTTACACACAACTTAACTAAAGGACTGCTAAATGCTTAACTACATAATCACATGAACTGGTGGAGATGGCAGCTCGTGCACTAATAAACAATAATGACTGGCTACGGCAGTGTAACATTCTCTGTGTATTTCAGCAAATCAGCTAGTTAAACTTACCTCAGGTTTTAAGTCACAACGTAGTGATCATCCTCAAATACTGACAATAGCCAGCTTTTATTTATATGTAATATGAAACAAAGTCAGGAATAGTTTCATGGAGAAAGAATGAACCTGGTCAAACAGCTGAACTGTTTACCCGGAGAGAGAAATAAAAGCTGCAGCTCGTCTTCTTCTGTAGCGAGTATACGGTGTAGGTACTGTTCACAGCGCCGCCTGCTGGCGCACTCTGCAAATCACGAGTCTGTTACCAGGGAAACCAAGCCTGAAGCTGTTGAAGATCAGATTCATACCATGTGTTCAGGCGCAGTATTGTCTCCCTGGTCTTTATGAGAAGATTTCAGGGTACAAAAGCTCTGAAATTTTACATTTAAAATGTTGAGGTCTCAGTGTTGTGAGTAATTACAGTTTACATTTCGTTATACAGCAATTTGCCAACATACACTGACTGTACACTTTAATAGGAGCACCTGTGCACACACACAAGGTGGATCCACGTTAGGATGGCATGGACCCTGTTCTAACCTCAAAACAACTGACACAAATGGAAGCAGCACTCTTGTTAGGCCTGATGAAGATGAATACAGAAATATAATGATTGAAAGGCTAGAAAGACCATGAGTTATTTTTTCTCGTGAATCCTAAGATAACAAATGTTGTTTTCTTGAGATCAGACCTTTTTTCTCATGATGTTGAAATGCATGATTAGGCATATACAGTGGACATTAGAATTTAGGAAAATGTCATTTTACAGTCATTGCTTATCCCAATTTTCCCAAAGCTTATCCCAAAGTTATCCTAACATAACATAGAAGGGATGAAGTGCCTTTCTGCATTTAAAAATATTCCATGTCACAATGTAAAAGCAAAAAAAATACTTATGAGAAATTTGAAAAAGACCTGTGATCAAAATTAGAGAACACTTTAGGATACTTGTACTAATTATTCGTGCTAATTTCCTTTATTATCTAACAAACCTTATTTATCCGCCAACACTCAGTCATTTTGCAAGACGCCGAGCTGCTCCAAGGCGAGTGTAACCCTGTGACAGCAGGGTGTTTAGATGAAGGCCGATGGGACTCTCAGCCATTGCAAGTGAAGTTGGCTGTTCCAAGAGCGTGATTTCTAGAATATTTAAACTTTACAACGATACTAATTCATTCATGTCCACAAAAACTGCTGGTCGTCCACTTAAGACAAATGCATAAAAGAACAGGACGATACAGAGACTCTCGATGGGGAATTAATTGAATGATGCAGTTCTCACTGTTTGAGAGAATTTGGACTGAAAGCCGACTCCACATCGACCAAGCCAGAAAGAATCAAAAGTCTAGACTAACCGTTGCTGAGGAGCATGTTGTGTGGATGGAGGAGAACTGGTCCAAAGTTCACTTGAGTGATGAGGGGAAATTTAATTTAGTTGGGTCAAATGGGAAACATGTTCAGCCCCAAACTGGGGAAAGACTGAACACAGAGTGTGGGAAGAAATCGGTTAAGTTTGGAGGAGGAAGTGTCATGGTTTGGGGAGTGTTTTCTGCAACAGGATTTGGGCCTCTTATAGCTATATGGCAAAGGTGAATGCTAATGTTTATCAGAACCTTCTTCAGCAACACACAGTTCCTGATTAATTTTTTAGTTAATTTTTTGAAGTCTGTTCCAATTAAAGCAGATTAGGTGAGTCAGACAAAAGCATACAAAATCTTGGAAATAGTCCCTGCTTCAGAACCAGATCTGATTTGACTCCTCCTGTAAGCCTAACCCTAGCGCTAACCAACAAAATGCTGTACAACTCAAAATGCTGCATTAAACACAATCATCCTGCCTGAAACAAACTCCACCCCTACTTCACTCCACACTGCTTCTCGTAGGAAAGAGGAGCCAGATCTGCAGTGCTTGAACTATAACATAACTGGAGCAGATCAGAACAGTTTTTGACTAACAGTCCTTTTTTATTATACTCCCATTCTTATATGATAATATGTCAAATGTATCTGTTACCAAACAGGATAGTTTTTCATAGCTATTTGCTATCATGACTTATAACGCTTATGGCATGTAAGAATGAACCCAGAGATGAAAACCCATCTCCCATTTTTCTGGCAGATATTGTAATTCCTTAATAAATAAGTACATATCTGTCTACACTACATTGACTTGTCTTTCTGTTATGTGAAAGCACTGATGTGACCAGAGATTACAGTGTTGATTAAAGCTCTTCTCACGCTGACGAGTGATGTGGCTTCTTTCCTGTGTGAATGTGCTGGTGTTGTTGGAGATAACGTTGTTGGGCAAAACTTTTTCCACACTGTGAGCAATGATACGGTTTCTTTCCAGTGTGAATGGCCTAGTGTCTTTAGAGATCACACAGTGGAACAAAACTCTTTCTACACCGCGAGCAGAAATATTGCTTCTCTTGTAAGTGAACACGCTCGAGATCACACGGTTGAAAGAAACTCTTCATAATCTGAGAGCATGTGTCCTCTCTCCATGTGAATGTGCTGGTGGGAGTTTCTCTTTCTCGGAATCCCAAGAAACATAGTTTTTCATTCTGGTCGATGTACTTCCGGGTCAGTTTGGCAACATGGAGGCCCCATTATTGGAGCACGCACACCCATGGGAAAGGCTCTGGACAGCTTCACGGTACCGGTGTTGTGCACTAAAATGCCCCCTCATTAAAAAAAAAAACTAATTTATGGGATGACACTCAAACAAAACCGAGGCTTCGTTTATCATCAATCACGTGGTTTTCTATTTAAACGATATGTGCCTTAACGCAGGGCTTCATTTGGCGAGCAGCCCTCATACTAGAGAAAGTTTCTCGGGATCCCAAGAAACTCCCACCTTTTTTTTTTCCTCCCACCTCACGTCACTTCGGAGGCTCCGTAAAAATGAAAACAATCATGTAGATTACTAAGCATCAGACAAATGTCTGTTGTTAAAGAGCTACACAAATAAAATTGATTAAATTGTTTCAGTTCAATTCAAACACAGAACTGGGATAAGTGGCTCAAACATCTCTTATTCGGATTACACAATCCGAGGTCCCACAAGCCTGCACTATGTGAAGATTTCTACTAGTAAAAATGAAATTCAATACATTCTTGAAATGAGTGCAAATCTCCACACTTTGACTCACCTAACCCAGGGGAATTTGCTACAGACACAAGAATGGCAAATTTTCTCTCTCTTTTGTCTTACAGACTGATGCGTTGGACTGGGGGCTGTTTTGTCCCAGGTGGTGGAGGGGGAGGAGTGCCCCATGCTGTACATCAGCCGCAAGCTCTCGGTGCGGGAAAGAAAGTACAGCACAAATTTGAAGGAGTGTCTGGCCATCAAATGGGCAGTCCTCACTTTTGAATACTACCTGCTGGGAGCACACCCTGCTCCAATGGCTCCACCGCATGAAGGATGTGATGTCGGCAGTGGACGAAGAGGAAGCAGGATGAACCAGCAGGTAACACATGATGGCTTTCACCTGTGCTTAATCATTGGGTAATTTATATATGTGTCTGTGTGTTTACAGGAGAGAGACCCATGATGAGAGAGAGAGAGAGGAAATTCAAACCCAGCACAGTGCTGTGTGTGTGCCTCTGTGTGTGTGTGTGTGTCTCAGTGTGAGACATGCAAATAAAAAGTTCTGCTGAAAAGTGAAAGTGAAAAATAAAACCATCTGAGTTATCACAAGCCTGCTCCTCATTTAGAGGAAGAAGCAGTAGAAGCTTCTTTCATTTTATTCTCTCTTCTACTTTATTTTCATTTCGGAGAACCACAAAAGTGACAGGGTGAGATAAAATTTATTTCTGATTGTGGCTCTTCCTGGTGGAGCTGGACAGCCCCTGATGCACATAGTTCAGCAACAAGTTCCCAAGTTGTTCCATATAAAGGAGAGATCTGGCACCTTTGCCAACTGAGGACTGCAATCTGTCAGTTAAAATTACAGTACAGAACACAAAAGCCCCTAGCGCACATGCCTTGAAAGTCCTATGAAAGTCTGTTTGTATCTCAGTAGCATGTTTCATCTCCCCACTGACCTTGCCACAACAAAACTTGAAACAGGAAATAATGTAACAGCTTTCCACCACTGATGCAAGCTGCAGTATGGTTATGAAGACCATGAAACAATGCTCCAGACCACCATTTTCAAGAAAACCAGGTATCTGCTTTATGGACTGCTCCTGGCAACGAAAACAGCTTTTACACTTCATCCAACATACCTGTTGGGGCATATGGCAGGAGAAGAAGAAGGGAGCATGAACACAACCTGAAAGGAGCCAGGTTCATGGATCTCAAACAATTCCTCAAGGCCCTGTCCACACCTGTCATTAACCTGCGTCCTCAGTGGCTGGATCATAAGTGAACAGTGGACAAGTACAGGAGTGAATGGGGTCAAATGCGTCACTCTTCTGGCCACTCAGAGGGAAATAAACTCTACAAAAAATGACATTTGACATGATGATGTCTCAATCTGTGCTAATTTCAGCACAATGTTAGTTATACAGTCTTTGTAATTTACCAACATGTTAATATTCCTGACTTTCTGCTTTAACAATAATTCTGCCCATACCCTACTGAAGAAAATATCATTAGAGCATTCTACTTGTTCATAATTACGCTCCAGTTGAGAAAGTCATGGGTGCTCGGATTGTTTTCCCCTCAGACCAAACAGTTGACTTTTCATACTGAGGTAATCACCTCTACATGTAAATATAGAGGTTTGTCGGTTCTGTGCTGCTGTAGCGGCGCGACATGGCGACTCCCTAGAGCTCATGCGCTATGTAGGTATAAAAGGTTATGAAGAGCTCATTCCAAGCTTTAGTAAAGGAAATGATTCATAGTTACTGGTAAATTAAGTTAAATAAGACGACACCATAGCACTGCAGAATTCTAAAATCTGTAATGTGTAGCTCAGGTTGTAATTCAAAGTAGGTTTATCAGTTCATTCACAGGGACCTGTATGGCAGACAAGCTACATAATTCAAGTGTAATAATAAACTGATTATGTTGTTTTTTAACAAAGATATACATATAATTACTGATGTGGTGAAGTTTAACATTTATTTACAAAGTCTCCAGTGTCGGCGCTTTGGAACAGAGGTGAAGCTATGAGAAAGTATTAAGCACAGAGTTGTTTATGCTTTGCTGGTTTCGGGAACAAGTCAACCTGCGTTTTTTTCTTTGTTTGCTTGTTTTTGTCTTACTGACTTCAGTAGAGAGCGACTCTTGTATTTAGTACCAGTTCTTGCACTGCAGAGTGCTGTTACATTCTGGAGGCCAGCAGGTGCAGGTGCAGTGGATATAAAACGTCTACACCAGCTGTTAAAAGTTTTTGTGAAGTAAAAAATGAAGCTAAGATTGATCATGTCAGACTTTTTTCCACCCTCAGATTGAAATTACAACATATAAAAATTTGTGAAATGAAAAACACATTTTAGGGAAAAATGAAAAATTATAGTAATCTGGTTGCATAAGAGTGCACATCCTTTTATAATTAGGGATATGGCTATGTTCACAATGAACCAATCACATGCAGTCTCATGTTCAGAAGTAATGATCATACAGCTGTCACCAATGAAATTATTCTGATTACCCCCAAACAGAGATCAGCTGTTTTTGTAGGCTGTTCTTTACACCATCTTGAGTTGATCTGATGGCTGAAGCCATGGTCCTCTAAGAGCTTACAAAGCCTGTATGGTGTCTCACTGTTTAAAAGGTAACAATCAGGAGCGGTGGTCTTCACGGTCTACGAGCTTTTCTCTAGCTAAGGTTTTAAATCTGCCATAAACATTCTTCATCATCTGAGCTCCCCTGCTGATGTGTATGGTTATCAGGGCCATTATAATACTACAGTATTTCACACAATGTGAGGCTACAATTTGACATACTATGAATAAAACACGACTGCATAATAAAGTAGGCCATTCATCATAAAATTGTGCTTATATTGCAATAAACAGTTAATTAATCAAGCCTACTCTCCTCCTATGAAAAATTAACTTCCTCTTTATCTTTAATCAGGAAATGCTACAGGAGTTTAAAATAACACACTTCTCCTAAGCAAGCTGTTTTTATGCTAACTTACTACTGTATTCGAGCACATGTTGAGCAGCAAAAAGGAACTGGATGATTCCCCCAAAGCTTTATGGTTTGGTATTACAGTATGTGGTGATATCCTTGTTGATAACCACTCCTCTGGATATGGATGCTCCTCTGCGGGTCTTTTGTCCACAAAGTGAAAAGAGCAAATGTATGGTCACTTTAGTGGTTTCTTAAGATGCAAAACTTAACCAGGGATAAAGGGCTTCTTCACTTTTAGGGAGTGGATAGAGATTGTGTCACGTCTCACATTCACATTCAGCTCTGGCGTGTCGTTTGTGGTCAAAACACACCTGCTGTAAGAAAACCTTTCATTTGTACCAGTTGTTATGGCAACCTCAAACTGCACACACAATACCGGTTTTCCGTGAATCCATAACTATTTATGTTAAACATTTACAGCGTGAGGGTCAGTGTGAGGTAGCACAATAACTTTCTATAATATTCATTGTCAAGTCACAAATTATCAACTTAACAGTAGAACAAGAAAATGCATTAAACTTCTTCAGTATACTTTTGAGGGGAAATAGTATTTTTATACTACAGTCAATAGTACAGTCTGTGAACCGGAGTGTGAGAAGCAGTCGGAGAATGATTGAGAACGTTCTTGGCTACCCTATACACAGTCTCTGGGTCATTTCATTCTCATCATAGGGAGAGTGATCAAACATGTAAGTTTCATTAATCTTATGTTGAACAGCTTACTTTTGTGAATCTCAGAGGATGTGCTTCATCACTGGTATTGGTTATGGCATCTCACTATGCTTGCTAGTGGACTGTTCACTTTCAGGTGCCTGAATCTCCTCAGCTGTCTGCTCACTTGCAGCTTAACTCATAGCATCAGTCACAAGTCTTTTTCTTTCACATTTGGCTGTGGCTCGGCAGCGAGGAGAAGGGCTGACCAGACCAACTTCATCACTTGCAGTTGTGAGAGGCGGAGGAAGGTGAATTGTTGGGACTGCGGCTGGCAGAAGCAGAAATCTACTGATTTCAAAAGAAACACTAACAAGTTACAGATCTGTAGAAACGACTGAACAATTCACTAGAAAATAAAAGTCCGAGGTCATCCTGGGCTTGTGACATGAGAATGATAAGGCTAATTTACACCAGAACTGTTTGTCAGTTGTCCGCCTTTTGTTGCATACAAAAGTCCGTTGGAATCAATGCAGCAGTTTTGACTGGAAGCGCTTTAGGAACGTATTACATCCATAAAACATGCCGGGCGCATTTTCACCATTTTACCATTCAGTCCTATTTTTCAGAATGGAAAATTGAGATATAACAGAAATCCACACATACAAAAAAAAAATCTTCCTGTTATTTTATCACGTTAAAAGGCTGTGTTCAAGGAATAGGTAAATAAAAGAGCATCACCCTTAAAAAAAAAGAACAAAATCACCAAGGTAATGGGGTATAAACGGTTACGGAATTTTCCGGAGAAGCAAGATGAAAAGCTGAGACGTGTTGGGGGTGCCTGTGCCACAGACATCTGAAGAGCAGCAAATAAGCCATAAACACACTTGTGTAAGTTTGTAAGTAATATTTTATTTCACTTTTCATGCCATCACAACTTCATGGCATAAACAACTTCAACGTAACAGACGCAAAGACATCAATCTCACAAAACAGTAATTCCTTGGGCTAATTCACCCTAAGAAACAAATGCATAGGCCTACATGTCCCCCATTACAGCAGTTCACCCTTTCTGTGTTTAATCAGCTCGACAGGTTCAGGTTCTACACAGTACTGCCTTCTTGACATGACGTCACTACCGATTTTATTCCTTCACAGACTAAGCAGGGTTTGGTGCATTGCTGCCTCCTACTGGTGCAGTAACGTCATTGCTACTTTTCCCTTCTGAGACCTACTATACCGAAGATCACCGGAGATTGCGGAAGATTTGCGTCTTGGTTGCTAAGGGCGTCGCTAAGGGCATAATCCGGGCCTGGGCGGGTATTTATGAAAAAATTAAATGAAAATGATTTTAGGGTGATTTTCGGCCTCAGAATTCACTGTCATTGCGGATGCAAGCATTAATTCACTCGACACAATCAATTTAAGGTTGAATAATAATAAATGGCAGCGTCGATAAAGGTTGTTAATACAAGCAGAACTAACCGGAAATGGACAACCAGAAGTCTAATACAAATCCTTTCCAACAGATCGCTGAGCATAATATTATTTAGAATAATATTTGCACGTACAGATATTTTCACATGTGCAGCTCGTCTTCTTCTGTGGTGAGTTTATGGCCGCGTTAAAGGTCACAGCGCCGCCTGCTGGAGCACTCCGTTCCTCACTAATCCGTTACCAGGGAAACCAGGCCTGAGCTGGCGTTCAGGATGCTACATTCAGTTTAATCTCGAAATGTTGATGTCTCAGTTTGGCTAAAGTTAGGTTTTCAATTTTTAAACACTGTATAACTTTTTTATAGTGTAAAAGAACAAAGTAAATGAATTTTACAAAAAAAAAGACAAGTACAAAAAACTTTGATTAGCCTAGTAAATAACAAAAGAAGGAAATAAATAAGTCAATTTCCTATCAATTTTAGTCAAACAGGAGATTTCTTAAGACATTTTAAAGACTCAATATAGATATAAAATTCAGTTAAAGCGCATTTGAAACTTTGTATTTTCCATGTTTAGCTTTATGCAAGTGGTGATTTCCATGAAGTATCATTAAATTCAAAATAAAAGTTACAGCAACAACCTTACAATCAAAACTAATTATGCCATCTCTAAGCTTTATAAATGTATACAGTTTCAGCAAAAACAGTGCTTCAATCCAAAATTAGTTTGAATAACAAAATATTTATGTTCTACCTTTTCTGGCTCTTTTAAACAAAATGAGCAGTTCAATATCCAAGAGTTTAAAAAGATTATAATTACAGGGATAAATATGGAAGAGATTTGGCTGCAAGGAACTGCTATAAATTCCAAAATTATTTCCCTCTGGACATAATTATCCTACTGCTATAAAAGACTTCTTAATATATTAATTAGTTTAATTCTTGTTACTGATTTTCAGACTTAAAGCACAGCAAATTTAATAAAAAAGGAAAAGCATTAATTACAGCCCATATTCTGTATCATTTATAGGGAAAGAGCATGAAGTGCTAATATGAAAGCAACTGACTCTGACTCATCTGACAGATCTCTAATACGACTCTTACTTTTACAAGGATTTAGGTATAAAGATTTCTTATTAAAAGTAATGTATGTATTATTCTATGTAACAGCTGTGTGAGGTGAATAATTATGAACATAACACGATGTTCACATCAAACTATATCCTAAGAATGAACGAGATATCAACTCACTGATCCACCACACCAGAATCTTCTGCAAGGACATCGGGATGTCATTCGGACTGGATAAATGTGGACACATGGTGGCCAAGAGAGGGAAGATGATCAGGACTGAGGGAGTGGAGTTACCAGGAGGCAAAATAGAAGATATACAGGACAGCTACAAGTACCTTGGTATCCTACAGGCCAATGGGAATCAGGATGAGGTTACGAGGAGATCAGCCACAGCCAAATATCTCCAGAGGGTCAGGCAGGTTCTCAGAAGCCAGTTAACTGGTAGGAATAAGATCCAAGCCATCAACATGTACGCCCTACCAACCATCAGATACCCAGCTGGAACAGTGAGCTGGCCACAGGAGAAAATAGTTGCCACTGATGTCAAGACACGGGAACTCCTCACGATGCACAGAGGGTTCCATCCGAAGTCCAGCTCCCGGAGACTCTACGAACAATGGACAGAAAGAAGATTCATTCCAATACCTCTGCAATTTTTGCACAATTGACTTGGATTAGAGCTGCAGTGTCTTGTCTTGTGATGTCTGCACTGTCTGAAGTGTTTGCACATTTGCACACATGCACTTTATGTTGTCTTCTGTTGCACACATGCACTTTTGTACTTCTGTGTTGTATTATATGTAGCACCTTGGTCCTGGAGGAACGTTGTCTCGTTTCACTGTACTTTCACCTGTATATGGTTGAAATGACCATAAAAGCCACTTGAACTTGAACGAGGATTAGTGAGTGTCAGAGCCACTGTCCAAAATGAAACAAGGAACATCCGTCAACACATCAAAGACAACCCCAGGACAACTGATGAAAGAATGTCTCAGGCAGCAGAAGACAGAAGATGGCAAGGAGGATGAGAATGCATCGTGGAAGACCAAGTCCCTCCATGGAGTGTACAACAGGCAGATAGAGGAAGTGGCTGACATCAGGAAATCCTACCAGTGGCTAGAAAAAGCAGGGCTGAAGGACAGCACAGAGGCTCTGATCATGGCAGCACATGAACAGGCCCTAAGCACCAGATCTGTAGAGGCAGGGGTCTACCACAGCAGGCAGGACCCAAGGTGCAGGCTGTGCAAAGACGCCCCTGAGACTGTCCAGCACATAATAGCTGGGTGCAAGATGCAAGCTGGGACAGCATATACTGAAAAGCATAACCAAGTGGCGGGGGTAGTGTACAAAAACATCTGCACCGTGTAGGGGCTAGAAGTACCAAAAGTCCTGATGGGAGACGCCACGGAAGTGGTTGAGAGCAACAGACCTCTCGAACCTCTGGAACTTCAGGTTCCAGACAGATAAGCAGCTGCTGGCCAACCCCAACCAGACATAGTGGAGGTTGATGAGGAGCAGAAAGCAGCAGTAGTGCTAGATGAGGCAATCTCCCAAACTTGGAGAGCGGCTCCAACAGATTCCAGGCACAACAACTGAGCTCTCTGTCCAGAAATGTGCAGTTATACATATATAGCCTTTTTCAGTCTAGGAGGAAAAGCTAATGTATAATATATATCTAATATATTATTGGAATTGGTAATGCCAAGATAAACCATATGGTCAAAAGTTTGTGTACCCCCACCATCACACTCCTACGTGGTTCTTCACCAAACTTTTGCCACAACGTTCGAAGTACATAATTGCATAGAATGTCATTGTATGATATAGCGTTGCAGTTTCCCTTCACTGGAAGAGGCCCAAACCTGGCCCAGAATGACGATGCCCCTGTGCACAAAGCAGCTCCATGAGGACGTGGTGTTCAGGTTAAGGTTGGAGTGGAAGAACTGGAGTGTCCTGCACAGATCCCTGACCTCAACCCCACTGAACACCTTTGGGATGAACTGGAACTGGAGCCTCCTCGACATCCCAACATCAGCACCTGACCTCACTAACGCTCCTGTAGCTGCATGAACACAAATCCCCACAGCCGCGCTCCGACATGTAGTGGGAAGCCGAACAGAGGAGTGGCGCTTATTCTTGTTATGATGGTCAGGGGTGCACATAATTTTAGCCATGTAACTTATAACTTTTTCTTTGTCTGGTAAATTAAATAAAATGGTTCACATCTTGATTGTCTATTCTTTAATCCTGAATCCTCAGAAAACCTACTAATTCAACATACAGCAGGAGAAATCTGTTTACCTTTCAGGAAAAAAGACCTGCGTTAATGGACTTTGGACTACAAAGACTTTGGACTCTCTCTGTCTCTGTCGCTTTCTCTGTCTGTCTGTCTTTCTCTCTCTCTGTCTCTCTCTCTCTCTCCATTCAAAGGACATTGTTAGTGGACTCGTCATAGACGATAGCAAAGATGATTTGCTTAATAACATTCTATATACACAAAGCAAATTATATGAAGGTGAAAACTAGATTTTGTATTTTTATAAAGAGTTTCATTTGTACATAAAATCCTTTAAGGATATGGAAAATAAATATGCATTGAAACGTTTTAGAATAATAGAAGAAAAAAAATATTTTTTTTATTTATTCAACTTGTTCTGACTCTTTTTGTTATATGCCCCTGAGTCTAGTGATCTTATGTAGAGTTGTTTGTAAATATGGAATTCGATATATATATATATTTTTTTAAAGCCGGGCTTTAACGTTATGACGCGTTTCCGGTGTTACCTCCTTGCGTTTCCGGCAGTTTTGTTTACATTCGAGGGCACAGGAAGCTCCCAGGTCCTTCAGCATCATGAGTGTCCGCCGTAGGATATTCAAGACGCAGCACTTTCAGCGCCAGGTGAAGAAATACTCGGAGCACTGCTGTGTGCCTTTCTGCACTGCGTCCTCCAAATTTAACGGATATTTAAGCTTCCACGGCTTCCCTGTGCACACTGAGCTCAGGAGGCGATGGTTAGTGAACATACGCCGCGACCATTTCACCATTTCAGCCCACACGAAGGTCTGTAGCAGACATTTCACCCCGGAGCAGCTCGTGGAGCCCCAGAGCACGGAGGGTCGCAGGAGGCTGGTGAGGGGCGCAGTGCCGCTGCTCTTTCACTGGAACGGGTACAGCACTCAGACTGCAGGAGCCGCTGTGAGGGAGAGCAGAGCAAGCCCACAGCATCTCATACAGGAGCACGATTACTGTGCTGGCCAGGGGCAGGAGCCGGAGCAGGAGCCGAAGCCGAAGCCGGCCTCCTTAGGGGTGTCTTGTGCAGAAAACGAAGCCCTGTCCCGGGAGGTGGAGGAGCTGAGGAGCCGGCTACAGAGCTACGCGCCGAGGACACTCACCTCCACACCAGGTAACATGCTCACAAATCACCATGGCACATGTCATAATGAATGAATGCATCGGCACATGATTAGGAACCGAGGGAAGAGCAGGAGCACGAGAGGAGCAGTGATGATGACAGGGACGCGGAAGTGTTTGTGCTGAGAATTTAAAGTAGTCCAGCAGGCGGCGCTGTGAACATGAACTCGCTGGTAAACGCACCACAGAAGAAGATGGAAAGGTTTATTTATATTTATATTTCTCGCCCGAGTGAGCGGTAGAGTTTTCTGACCGAGTTAATCATCTTAGTGTCAACAAATAGTCCCAACGCATACAGTTTTAAGAAGAAAAATAGGTTAACCTTAAATTGTGTCTGTATTTAATGGTCTGTGTTAAAGCCATGAGGTAAGTTAAACTGAAGCTTGCTGACCTTCATGGTTAACAGCTTCTCATATTTATTAAACTGATTTGTTTAATTATACTAAATTATTGCTGTTTATTAGCCAGATGGGATGGGCAGATGAAGCCTTAAGACTCTGTGAGACTTCCCCTGATTCATATAGGTGTAACTACAGACGCATGGTACGTACATGACACGCCCACGACACGCCCACAGCATGACACGCCCACAGCACGACACGCCCACTGAAGTGGGTGTGTCCTGTTGTAGAGGGGGTGTGTCTTGTCAGCTGCGAGACTGCAGATAGACCTTTTTCCCCTGATTCACTGTTTTCACACTTCCAGGTTCCAGAAGACAGGAACATTAGTTGTCGTGTAAATATTCTTTCGTTTAACGCAGCGATAATAATTCGGGGGCTTCATTTAAGTGGCTCTCTTGTGTGCCTGACTGTAAATCCAGTAAACACAGGCTCCTCTGACCAATAGGTCATGTTGGGGATCTGATTCATTGTCCAGGATGGAGAGTACTTGCGTTTTAACTATTCCTCATAAACTATATCCTGCTCATCCCCATCCTGTACACAGCCTCCTGTTGACCTTCCAGTCCAGTTTGTTGTCAAGGTGGACACCAAAATATATGTAGGTGTCAAACGGCTCAAACTCCAGTCTCATGGCATACGACTATGACATGCTGATTGTGAGATGATACCAATAACGCACTTGGGTGACTGATTCAGACCCATTCATAGAGTTGAACCTGCACATCCAGCCCACATCCAGCAGCACCTGAGGCCAGATGTGGGTCACCACAGTCCCCAGCTTAGAGCCTGTACCTGCTGATGGGCTCAGAGCCGGCCATGGCAGTTCAGTCCTGTTCCTTGTTGCATTTCTTCACATGTTTCCCATTGGGGCTTTTTTTTAACCTCCCCCTAGAAATTAGGAGGGGTAAATTCCAGGTACACATGTAACTACATATAATAGTTTCCTTGTCATTCATAACCAGTTCCAGCCCAGTGAGAAGGTACAAGGGAAATAAAGCTGTTTTATGGTGACAGTTTGTTGTAAATACTTCTTTATGCATGGCTTTATGGAGGTCTCTGTGTTTCAGAAGCATAATTAAAAATGTAACTTGTGTCTTTTTTCAACATTTAGATTGGTTCATACTGTTTATAAATTAAATGTTCGTGGTTTATATTTAATTGATTATTTAAGAGAGGATTGTGTAGCCAGTTGCACCAGCAGGGCATAAGTTCGATCTTTACATGGACTGAAGGTCAATCGGCACTAACTAAAAGTTACACCGTTGCACCAAATCGCATACATTCAACTTAGACTTCAGATACAGCTTAAATAGCTTACACAAAGTAGGTGCAACATCCACCATTTAAATAAACGCTTAATATAGCTTTACTGTGTGAGCAAGTGGAACAGTTTTACAGTTTATAGTTAGATTTAATGCTGTTGGCCGGTTGTGGTGGTACATCTGAGAGAAGCATGTTCTCACTTATGTTATAGCTGCGATAAAAAAAAATCATCCCCTCACCATCCTCTCTCTCTCTTTGTCTCTCTCATACAGTCACACACACACACACACACACACACACACAAATGCAGCTCATTCTTTTTGCAGAAACCAGAAGACTTTCCTGAGCTGGGAAATTTTGAATGTTAAAGTGCTTATTAGTGAGACTTCTTATATAAATGTTAAATAAATGCCTCTTTAAAAAGTCATTACATCACTGATTTTACATTTTACTTTATTTGATTATACTATTTATAAAGATGTTTATTATTAGGCTTAGGTTCTGTGGCACATTTGCAGTACAAGTCTCTGTGAATGAGCGGTTACTATAGAAACAATAACAAGTCCATTAATCTAGTTTATTTGTTGTTTAATTAATAAACGGAGCATTTCAGATGAGCTGTACGGAGAGAATAAAATAAAATCAGAGAGAGTGAGAGGAATAAAGAGAGATGTTATGACTGTTATGTACTGCAGAGGGGAGAGAAGACTAAGCCACCTTCGTGATGTGATAAATGCTCTCCGTGAGAGATTCTGCAAACACAGAATCAGAAAAGTGGAATAAGCTGAGAGGAGACGTGAAACTGAATAGTGTGTGTTTTCCTTATTGTGTAATCTTTATGGTGTGGTTTGCAACACCGGTTGTCTCAGTTTTGTTTGTTGAAAATGCCATATTTCCTGTTTACATTCTATGATGCCGTTGATTGGCTTGATCGCTTCACGTGAAGGATCGCTTTACACACTACTATTTAAGTTGCGTTTTTAAGTGATTGTGGTGCCACCAATATTCAGGGTAGTGCTAGTATGAAACTAAGGTTAAGAGGGACTTTACACCTGAACCTACAATCGAGCTTGTGCTCTGCTGGTGCAAACGGCCACTGCGGTTCTGCGTGTGATGATCTGACGGTCTTTTTTCAGAATCGGGACCTTTTAGACTTTTTGTAATGGAGCCAGCAGAGGTGCAACTGAGCCCTTTCAGAAAATCACTACACACTCCTGCTCGCTCACAGGTAAAGGTTAGACTTCTGTCTGCAGTGGTATGTTTCCCTAGTCAGCATGTGTAAGCTCTGTAAGGAAGACTTGCAGTATCCCACTTACATTTACTAATTATGCAGTTCATGTCCTGTGCATTCATCCAGTACTTGATTGATTTTAAATATAAGGCATTCATAATAATTTTATGAGGGTGATTATAGACGCAGCATACACCTTAACAACTGTAAACAGTATTAGGCTACTATAGTTTATTCAGTGTGTTAATGCAGTCTGTGCCAACATTGTTCTATTGTTGTAAATTGATTTTAATTAGCTACTAGATAATCCTGAAAGCCAAGATTAGGGTAAATGTAAAATTGTTAACATGGTGTTAAAGGTAATCAAGCAAATGATAATGATCTCCTTTGATGGTATCTTCAGGATCTATAAACAGTGTTGACTTGCTTGTTATTACTCTGTGCTCATTAGCATTCTGAAGGTGTGAGGACAGAAACCTTTACAGATTCCGGTGGAAGGACATCAGGCTGTGTGCAACACATCAGCACTGTGAGTCATCAGAAACGTATAAAAAAGGAAGAAACTGAAGATGAAGATTACATCTGTAAGTCAATGAGGCACATTACAGCCCTGTCTGATGCTCAGTAGTATACATAATTGTGTCTTGACTAGAATTAATTTGTAACTGAACCAGCCTCACATTTCTCAGGTGTCTCCTATATTTGTGTTTGTACTCTTCATTTTTCTTTAAATGACTGTGTTTATGTCAGGAAACATGTGTGGATGCAAATGCAGGTAAAACACAGCTTTATTAAAGCTGGCAAACAAATCAGGCAGGCAGAAAATCAAAATCGGTGAACAGGCAGAATTCAGGTGATAAACAAAAAACTGATCAAAAACGAGATGAGCAACAAGAGGGCGAAAAAGGCTTGGCAACCACAGGTATGGAACAGAATGTATACTTCACAGTGATTGTGGGAACTGAGTCCTTATGAGCAGGGATAGAGTTCAGTTGTGAACAATCCGCAAGATGGTGAATGAGGCCGTGTTTGGTTTTTGTTGTCTCTCCTCTGGGTGTGGAACCCTTTGTAGGCGTTCCCCCTCGGTCGTGGATCGAGATTCGGTTGCGGCAATGAAATTCTTGACACAGTTAGGAGTCCAGCATGTCCTGAGTTTGTACCCAAAAACATCTTCCCAACCCTCCAAACCTATTTTCCTGCACTCTCATTGACTCGTATATCTCGAGTGGAGAACCATACCCAGTCTCCTGGTTCATAGCTTGGCGTTCCTCCACACTGTCGGTCTGCCAACTCTTTATTTACCTGGGCAGAGTGCTCTAAATGTTGATGTGCCTGTTCCCGTACTTATTTGCTTATTTTGAACCTCCTGTCCATCAGTGGGGTTGGTGTTCCAGGGGAGCAGAGGTGATTGATACCCCAGGACCCACTGGAAAGGTGCATGTTGGTGGAAGAGCGCCTGAAGGAATACTGAGCGTACTCTTCTCATAAGAATATTTATGCCCAGACTTCCTGATTATCAGCACAAGAAGTATACAAGAAATGCCCATTCTCCTGGTTTGCTCTTTCCACTTGGTTGTTTTAGCCTGTGGGTGGTAACCTGATGATGTTAGGTTCACTGAGATTCCCAGCTTCTGTTGGTACAGTCTCCAAAATCGAAATATGAACTGAACTCCCTGGTCACACAATGTTCTCTGGGATGACAAAATACCTTAATATGTGGTTAAACATTAGCTTGGTGGTTTCAAAGGCAGATGGCAGACTAGGGAGGGGTATGAGGAATAGTGACTTGGAAAAGCAATGACCCTCAATGACCATGATAACTGTTTTACCTTGCGATGGGGAAAGGTCACTGATGAAATTGATGGCAAAGTGTAACCAAGGCTTTTGCGAAACTGGTAGAGGGAGGAGTTTGCCTGCTGGCAAGGTGTGATGAACTTTATCCTGGGCACATATAGGACAGGAGGACACAAATCTTTGGTGGGTTTTGTGAGTTCTGGGATGTCTTGTGGCTAGGGGATGTGTGATCCCACATGATTAGCTTGTCTCTGAGGGTAGGTGGCACAAACTTCTTCCCTACTGGGCACTGGGAAGGGATTCTCATCACTGATGAATTGTTAATCTCCCTATCAATGTCCCAAGTGAGAGCACTTATGAAGCAAGACTTGGGCAGAATGCTGTCCTCTCAGGGCTTAGCACATGAGGCTGGGTACAGACGGGAAAGGGAGACAGCTTTGGTATTCTTGGATCCTGGGCAGTAAGAGAGGGTAAAATCAAACTTTGCAAAGAACAGTGCACAGTCAGGCATGCTGTGCAAGCAATGAACCTTTTGGCAGGTTTGAGGAAATAACAGATTTCGTGGTCAGTGTAAACTATGAAAGGATGAAGCGCCCCCTCCAACCAGTGACCGCATTCCTGCAGAGCTAGCTTGACTGCTAGAAGCTCCAATTGCCAATGTTGTTTTTTCTCTGTTATATTTATAACTTCTTAGAAAAAAAACCCACCAGATGGGGCTTGGGCTTCTCTCCCAATCACTGAGAGAGAGAATGGCTCCAGCAGCAGTTTTGAAGGCATCTACCTCCACATTGAAAAGCTTGCAGGAGTGCCTTAATGTTTTATTATTATTGTTATTTTATTATTATTTAATTTTAACTTGGACATGGGCTTCTGGGCTTTTGATGGAGGTGGTGGTGGAGACCATGCTGAAGGAAGGAGTGAGGACATTGGCATGTCAGCATTTAATCTCTTGTCTATGGGTTATGGGTCTGCAGCCACAGAAAGCCCAGCACCACCGGGTACTGATTGTACACACACTGATTGTAACGGTGACTAGGAAGAAAATGTCCTCCTGGTGCAAGATACTGACCTGGAGACGAATGGGCTCCATGCAAAGGGTGACTGACCCGTGACCAATTGGGCCTTGGAGGACTTTTAGGACGTGCTTCAGTGGGTGTGATGGCAGATGGAGCTTCTCAGCAAGGTGACAGTCTATGAAGTCCCCAGGTCCACCGGAGTTGATGAGCGCTATCTGAACTGGTATTACGAAATTGGGATGAGACAGAAAATGGCTTGGACTGACCGTGGTGGAGAGAAAGGTGGGAAGATCTCGCTCAGGAGTGGGTTTCAGAACCCTTGTGATTGTGGTTGTGAGGAGCACTGGGATAATTGTTGTTCCTGGCTGCTGCAGTGAAACAATTTCTTCTTTTGATGCATACGGCATTCCTTAATGGCGAGATTGAACTGAACAGTCTGCCTCGGTTCACTGGCCTGGATTTTTGGAACAGGTGTGCTGCTCACCTTAATGTTTTTTTTTTTTTCTTTTTTTTTTTTTTTTTTGCTTTTCATCTGGTTGTCAAGGCGCTCTGGGTAGTTTGCTTCAGTGAGAGCAGTTGTTCTCCCATGACTCTTCCCTGTGGAGAAGGTTGAACATCCTCTGGAAAAGCTGCAGGAAATGTTGATAGGAGGCAGTATGTTCACCTTCTCTGACGCGAACGGTCGCAGATCAGGTTAGCGCCCTGCTGATGAGCAGTTTGATAAAATTATTAATCTTACTATGCTCCAGGAACTCCTCTTGGTGCACAAAATAAAACAAACATTGCCACGTGAACCCTCGACAGCTAGCGGGGTCACTCGTGTACTACTTGGAGGGAGCAATGAGTGAAGGTATGGGGAGTGAATAATCAGTAAGGTGAAAATGTGAATGTGTAAGTGTTTGGGTGTTGTAGTTCCAGTTGGCCATGTTTGTAGACTGTGCTGAAACCTGGGAAGTGTAGTTGTGACCTGATTGTGGCTTTGACATGACAGTTTAAATTTGACTTATGGAATTTCAGGTGAAGGTACATCAAATGCTGTGGGAGACCTCACACCTGCTGATGAACAGAAACCTGTAATAAAGGAAGAACCTGAAGATGAACACTATTTCTGTAAGGAAAAAATTAATTCCACTCCTGTAACGCTATTTAGTTTTAAGTAGGTTTAATTTTTGATCCACATGTTTTTTTTTCTTCTATTTATTCTTTGTTTTGTGCTTTACACGTTTAATTGGAAGAAAAGTATTTAACTATAAATAATGGAATTTCAGGTGAGGGAACATCAAGCCCTGTGGGGCACAGCAGCCCTGTGGATGATCAGAATGAGGAATTTCAAATTCTGCTTGTAAAAGAGGAAGAGTCTGAAAATGAAGGCAGCATCTGTATGACGACAGTTTGTGGTAACACTAACACTTTAACTCTCACTAAAAATCACCTTACAGTTCATTAAAAAGAAAAATGAAAATGCACAAGAAGAGCAGTCATGAATGCTGTATCTAATCATAATCAGGTAGCATTAGACCTCATTAAATATATTGATTATTACACAGCTCATTTGAATACTCCATTCTGATTGGTCAGTTACAGCATTCAGAATGTACAACATTCTTATGTATCTACATGTATCCACATACTTCTATTAACATGGTACAAAATTTAGGCAATAAAGACTTTCCTAAAAATGTAAAATCTGTATAGGCCACATATCAGGATAACTAAATGGTGAGATCCAATCAGATCAAGTTTTATACCTGCATGCTTTTAAATTGCTGCTCATGCCGCACCACAGGGAAGCGTAACACACTGAGGAAAACGCTGTCTATCCCTGCCACACAGCATGAGCTATTTTATTATCGTGGACTCCGGGTCAGGGATGGCTGCGCATCATCAGGATTCGAACTCACAATCTCCAGACACCTGGGCTTACTGCAAATTTGTTTTACATATATTTATTTGTATATTCAGAAGGATAAATACAAAGTCTCATAACACCATCTAAACACAACTGTGGGCTACTGTATATTCTTATCTCATGTACAACATTGGCAGCTGCATTAACACATCATGACAAGAACTTCTAAATAAACTGATTAGTTATACATGCATGAAGTTGGCACATATATATATATACATATATATTTTAATGTGTGTGTGTGTGTGTGTAGGTTTTAATTTCATAGTTTCATGTTGCAGACGTGTAGCTAGCTTGCATTGCCAAACATTGTCATGTCAGCATGGAGAACATCATCATCAAAGCAGGAGCATGCTTAAGTTAAACTGTGAGGAGCTTTATCTCCATTGGCAGGCAAGCATCACCTCTCTGACCGATGATGTATTCACTGAACTTGCATCATCAGACAGATGATTATGATGATGATGATGATGATGATACCACCTCGTCCTATAAAGGGGATATGAAAAATTATTCAGAGAACAGAGTAGCAAGATCTTCCAGTGTTTGAGAAAATCTTTAAGGGTAATGACTTGCACCATCAGATAAGCAAGAGAACAAACCTATCAAGTATGCATGCCATTATACCACGGTTATTTGCACATACGATCAGCTACAGGTAAGGTATAGCCTAGCACTTTCTCTAAGTGTCTTAAAGCCAATTTTGCAGTTTATGGTGAAAGACAGGAAAAAATAGCTGGCACTCTTTACAGTACCAGACGCCGGATTTCTCCTGCATTGCACATGCTGCAAATTACAGGAGCAGTATCAATACGAGCCTGGATACAGCTGTTTTTGCTCTTGTATTAATATTTTGGAATCGGACATCACAACACACTCTACATGTTCAAGAAATATTCAAAATCACCTTAGAGAAAGTGTGTCATTCTCAAATTGGTCTCTGTTGCTTCAGTGGGTGTGACATTGACCTTCTGCTGTAGAATTAAAAAAGATGAAGTCTGCAAAGACATCTGTCCAACTGTGAACATCGCAGTACGTTCAGGTGCATCTTTCATCTTGTCATCAAAGATTAACATGCCGTGTGTCAAACAATAAACATTAAACACTTGACTGATGTGTTTCATCATCTTTTACTAGCAACTTCTGTTGCTTACTACATTGCAAGCATTTTTAAATATACAGTTGTGCTTGAAAGTTTGTGAACCCTTTAGAATTTTCTATATTTCCGCATAAATATGACCTAAAACATCATCAGATTTTCACACAAGGCCTAAAAGTAGATAAAGAGAACCCAGTCAAACAAAGGAGATGAAAATATTATACTTGGGCATTTATTTATTGAGGAAAATGATTGAATATTACATATTTGTGAGTGGCAAAAGTATGTGAACCTTTGCTTTCAGTA
>JAQQZR010000020.1:15572120-15590869 GCA_030068235.1 Notoglanidium macrostoma | reverse complement strand
ATGACCTTCAGATATGGAAACAACTTAGTAGTAATAATAATAATAATAATAATATAGGAGTTGGGCATGAAGAGAGGTGTGTGTGTGCGCGTGTGCGTGCGCACTCCTAAGCAGCTTTCCAGGCTCAGTGGGCTGATAAGAGTTCATATTGAACTCTGTGTGTGTGTGTGTGTGTGTGTTTGTGTGTGTGTGTGTGTGTGTGTGTGTGTGTGTGTGTGTGTGGGATTATCAATATGAATCATCATCCTTTAGTCATAAATAACATCATAATAATAACAGTAATAAGAATATGATGTAGTATTCATAATAATTAATTATGATTAATGAACAAAGAGCTGGAGTGTGTGTGTGTGTGTGTGTGGGAGAGAGGGTGTTGAGATGAATCAGCACGTTGTTCTCTGCAGTGTGTGTGTGTGGGTGTGTGTGTGTGTGGGTGTGTGTGTGTGTGGGTGTGTGTGTGTGTGTGTCATCATGCTTTCCTTTTCGATCTGATGGTGATTTTAATGCCCAGTAATATTTATATTTCACGTTTTCTACACGTGCTGATTTGACGTTTATGATGGCTACGCTGTGCAGATTAACGCTGCAGATCAGCTCCATCAAATCTCTCAAATCTGATTAAAATCTGCTCTTAAACTTTAATGACTTAAACAGTAAAGCATTTGAATAAATCTGAGCATTAAGCAGCCTTTAACGGTCTGTAATAACACCGTAACAGCTGAAGAGCCGGATAGCAGATTGTATTTGCTGAAGTAATAAAGTGCGGAGTGATGGACACACAGTGCTGGCACTAATCTATCCCATCATGCACCACAGAGCGAAGTGGGCGGGGCTTTGAGAAGCTCTCTCAGGCCTCATTTATACATGTAAGATCTGATCACGTGCATCGGGAGTCTGGATGCAGCGGCCACGTTACGCTGATGCGATCCTGACGGGTCAGAATCCTGCCTTGTTAGCAGGGTTGCCAGATCCATGCTTTCCACTCGGATTCTAGCTCCTATTGAACGGTCCAGCCATGTTGTTGATACACGTGATGGGTTTAAATGTGCATCGGAGCCAAGTAAAAGCTGTTCTCGTATTCACACTTCCTCTTCTCGGAGTCGGAGCCCTTTACACGCTGACTTCCTGACATGTTCAGGCTTTCCTGAAGTGAAACGTCTCTCTCGTGTGAAACACGACCACAAGTCAAGTGGCAACATTTCAAAGCCGGTTATGATGGACAGTTGCAATCTAACAGCCTGATCGAAGCGTGACCTTCACCATGCGCAGAAATCAGACTTCAGACTCGATTAGTTTCACATGTAATTATTAGCACAGTATCTCTGGGATTTAAGGCCAAAGTCATCATGTCAGTAATGTTTCATGGACGTCGAGTCCACACTCCTGAAAGATCTCTCCGTATTTTACCTTCAGGAGAATGAGATGTAGAAAGAACTCCAGGTTTTACACTGAAAACAGACGCTCCAGGAAGCACGTCATCGCCTTTCTTTTCTGTCGTCTCCTAAAGACGAAACGAAAAACGCACAACAACAAAACGTACTCGATGTTTAAAAGAGCCAGAGTCAGATTAATGATGATCTTCTCATTCACATGTTATTAGACATGAAATGATTCACGATTTGATTCACAACATTGGCTTCCTGATTCAGTTCTGCCATGATAATTTAGAAAAAAAAAGAAATTATTGCCAAAAATGCAACATTTATTTTCATTATCAAATTATTCCAATACTTTCCTTCTGTTAAAAATTTTAATTATATACTTTTTGTTTTATTTTATTAAACAATCATCATTTACAAACATTTGTAAAGGTAGGAATAAAAAAAAAAAATCTATTAACTAAAACATTCCTTTTATTAAAAATTAAAACAGTAAATATTTTTTCTTAATATAATGTTGAACATTAAACAGTTTCTTCATTTGTTTCTCTTCTTTCGCTCTCAGCAGTCTGTAAAAAGGTCGCTCTGATTTCTTGTTAAACCTGTTTGTAGTCAGTCGCACAAAAGCTCTTTCCAATTTCACATCTGGTTTCGCGGGTTTTTGCGGAATTAGAGCCATGTCACTTCCAGCTGTTGCACGTTACTGCCCCCTCTGCTGTCTGCGCAGTGCAATTACAGCTTTTAAAAACTAAAACATTTTTTAATTTCCATTGATCCCGCCCTCCCCCAGGAGTCAAGAGCCTTATTCGGATGGGTTACATTTATCAGCAGGACATCTGAAATAAATTTTACACGTCTCCTCAGTGATAAAACTCACATCCAGACAGGAATATAATGACCACAGGAGACATGAGTTTGTGGCGGGTTGTCTTTCTATGAACACGGACATTTGTATCCCGTGGGTCGTTAGATATTTAATGAGCTGTCAGTTATACAGCTGGTCATCCTTTATAGAAAACTAAAAGTTGCTTATGTGGATTTGTGAATATAAAGTGATAACGGCTCTTTAAATCAGCCTGCAGGATCTCGCTGTTTGTGTCCAGACGACACAGAAATGGATGTTTGGTGAATCACGGCAGGTGATTTTCAGAGGAGGACGGAGACATGGCCGTTTCTGATGGAAATGGAACCCCAGAGGAGCTCCTGTAAAACAGGAAACTGCCCCAGAGCCCCATGTACATTTAACCCCGTCTGAATAGGGCTGTCCCAAGTTATAGCGTGGCTGATGTGTCACTCTGTAATTGTGTAGTTGCTCTATAAATATGAATCCTTATTCTGTGCTGTCAATCAAGCATGCTCATTGGAATATTAGGCCACACCCATCATAACCAGACTTTATTCCATTGAAATCTTTTTATCATTTCTGTTAAATATGGCGGGCTGTTTGTATAAAACACTCAGCTTTGTGTCGGTATTACACGGTCTTTATAACAGTACAGCTTGCGTCCCGTTTTCAATTCATAACTATGACTTCTGAGCTTTAACTTCCTTTTTAAGTTCTAATAAATCTCATAGTCGATGAAGCGCTAATGAAGAGGTTTTCTTTCCATAAAAAGATGTAATTCATTTCAGAGGATTATTTCAGCCGAATAATGACATCATTTCCCTCTGCTTTGTGTTTAAGGCCGATCAGCTCACAGAGGAGCAAATCGCAGGTAAGAAATGACAACTTTGTCATCTGCACTACAGAATTACTCACTTCTGAAGTCTTCAGCACTTTAATCTTCAGTCCTAACACTGGGACACTCAGACGCTGTCTGCGTCAGACTGGATTTCTACATTTCTACTGTGTTTCCTGAGGAATGTTCAGTCTTAAAGGGTGGAGGTGTTAAAAAAGCCTCTACGTTTAACAGCTACAGAAGGAAGAAAGTTGTTTAGAAAAGAAATGAGAATATAAAACCAAAGGGAAGAAAAGTATAAGAGTAATAAAAAAGGAACTTGGAGAAAGACAAATATGTGACAGTTGTGTGTTTATAACGTGTGTGTTGGGAGTTTGTTAATGACTTCTGCGAGTGTTTCAGGCTGGAATGGAGAAGCGTATTCAGCTCTGCTCTCTTCGCCATTTTTAAGCTCTAGTTTCTGTATTGTACAGAGTTTAAGGAGGCGTTCTCGCTGTTCGATAAGGATGGAGACGGAACCATCACCACTAAAGAGCTGGGCACCGTCATGCGCTCTCTGGGCCAGAACCCCACCGAGGCCGAGCTGCAGGACATGATCAACGAGGTGGACGCCGACGGTGAGCGCTTCATAAATACGTCACATGTCGAACTTCTCACACTCGTCCCTGGGGGGCAACAAAGGAGCGAAGGAGGAGGGAGACGAGAGGGAGAAAACCAAAAAAGACAAAGCAGTTAAAGGCAAGGAAGTGGAAGAGTATAAACAGGAGAGACATAACAGAAAGAAAGAAGCAAAAAGTAGGAATGGATGGATGGAGAGAAAGGAGGAAATGTAGAATAAAAGGAAAGATGGAAGAGTGAAATGAGAGAATGATAGAAAGATCAAATAAATAAGGAAGAAAGAAAAATACAGACAGAAGGAAATCTTAAACGTTTAGCTTTTGTTGTGCGGATGGAAAATTGTGCTTTAGAAAAAAGATTTGAAATGCGGAAGGTTGCTTAAATTAACAATTTAAAATCAAGTAATAAACCTGGTTTTAATCGGAATGTATTTGTTTATATTACGGTTTTATTTACCAAGCTTCAGGATGATTTTCTGGCGTGCTGAGCCGAAGGGAGACGAGAAGGATAAATGTAGCTGTTTGCTCAGAACCTGCATCATTTAAACGAAATTATCATTTTAAATTATGCAAATACACATTCAAATAAATATTCAAACCATTTAACCTCCTTCTGTAAAGAGGTATGAATGTGATGTGCGCCGTCAGCCACGCCTTCTCCAGCTGCGCGAGCTCCGTTAGTCCTTTTTGAAAAAAGCTAAGTATTATACAGTATGAACATGGTTACACGTTTGGTTCCTGTTTGAGTTCCTTCTCTCTCTGAGTGATGCTGTGTAGGTCAGACGCTAATATGGAAATAAAAGTGATGACCTCATCCACGCTGCGCTTCACGCAGGGAGACGATGCCACGTGGTGAGCGAGCGCAGGGGGCGTGGCCGGAACACAGGGGGCGTGGCCCAGAGGACAGCAGTCCATCTCGCCGAGGGTCTGAGCTGAATATAGATCGATGTTTGTTTCTGATCCTGTCGATCGAGTTTTTCTGCTGGAATACAGACGGAATAATTGTAGTTTGTGTAACAATAATGCAGTAAGACGACGAGAAGATGCCACAGTCGACAGAACTAGTGTGTGAAAGCTCCTCTACAGACCATCACACCGAGTGTGTGTGTGTGTGTGTGTGTGTGTGTGTGTGTGTGTGTGTGTGTGTGTGCGCGCACGCATGCGCACAGGTCAAGTTTTACTGAAGACTTCATTCATCTGCTTCAGCACTCTGTCCTGATCAAGGTGGTGGGGGAAGGATGGGTGGAGAGAGAGAGAAGAAAGGAAGGAAACGAGAGAGAGGGAAAGAAGCAACTGATGAAAGAAAGAAAGAAAGAAGGAGAGAAGAAACAAGAAAGCAGCAAGTGATGAAAGACAAAGAAAGAAATAAGCATTCAGAGAAATACAGAAAGAAGCAAAGAAAGAGAGAAAAGTAAAGACGTGGGGAAAGAAAGAAAAAGAAGGGAAAAGTAGAAGCAAATGAAAAATCAAAAGAAAAACAGAGAACTTTGATTTTTGAAACTTTGAAAGTAAAGAACTCTGATTTTAAGAAACGTTAAAGCTGAACGTTATTCAGAACCATCGCTGGAGTTCTTTTCTGTTAAGCTTTGGGAAGAGGAGATGCGGTGGAGGAAGAACTCCTGTCAGTAGGAGTGAGTTCACAAAATGCAAAAATGAAGGTCACCCTTAACTGTGTCTCCACCCAAATATTTCCCTCGAGGTGAAGCCGGATCGTATAACCACTGAAGTGCGCATCGTTTCCATCCCCACACTGACGCCAACACGCCTGAAAGTCACGCGGGCCACGTCCCAAATCGGCTTCACCGCGTCTCGGTGCTGTAAAGTGGCTCCACAAGTCTGTAATTGACACCTGCACCGTGTTTATTTTATACTGTTCCTCATCTTTAATTATATTTATCTGCTTAATTTTAGTTGTGTTTGTTTATCCGTAGCGCCTCCTGTTGATGGAGCAGGTGCTGGAATGTTAATAACAGTGCTGAGGTTTTCTGATTACTGCAGCCGAAGCTCTGAATAGATGAATGAAGGATGATGAACGTTGTGAGTATATGTAGACGTGTTCCTACGCAGCGAGCTGTAAGGTAGATAAACACCATGAGACGGAAGCTTGGGAACTCGTACTCCATAGAGAACCAGACCGGTTCCAAATAAAGTGTTAGGGGATAAATTCAAATTTATGGCATTGGGCAGACGCTGTTCTCCACAGAGACGTACAGAAGTGCTTTGAAATCTCTAACAGTACTCACACTGGTTCACTAGGACACTGACTAACATCGCTCCACAGCAGTATTGGTACTCGTACTTCTAATGCTGATGCAGCCTGTGATGAGTGCACTGACCGCACCGACCATGAGCTATTGCTAGAATTGTAATTGTACGCAGCGACGCGTCCCCGTGCTGTTACAGTTCATATCAGCGCTTTCGGATTAGAGGACCGGAACTTACTGTAGCGTGACCTTATCTGTCATGATTAAAATGTACAATACAACGGCAACGGGACAGAAGAACTCTTTGCACGTGTCCCTTCGCATCAGCGCCACCTCGAGGTAGTCTGAGAATGGAACAGTTTTGTTGTGCGTCATTCAGCAGTGATGCAGAACCAGGCTGGAGCACCAAGGCTTCATTTTCAAGTGTGTTAAAAAAATGCATCATTACTTTTCTTAATGGTGAAGATGAGTGACACCTGGTGGTCAAATAAGTAAATAGCAGCTCATTGTGACCACATGAGTGAAGTGTGTTAGGAATCATACCAATAGGCTTGTTTCAAGTGGTGTTTATGATCTGATGAACATGAACGCACGCGCTGGTTGAGTGCTTGTGGACTGGGCACTGAAGGGGTGCACGTGTAACTAAGGAGGGGCCATTTGGCTACAGATTTTTGTTGAGAACAATTTTTGATCCGAAGAACGAAGCTTCGTAGGTCATTGATCACGTGTTTACGATGTTAACTCTGCGCTTCAACATCACTGAAATCATATTTCCTACTCTCAGGTAATGGAACAATCGACTTCCCCGAGTTCCTGACCATGATGGCCAGGAAGATGAAGGACACGGACAGCGAGGAGGAGATCCGCGAGGCCTTCCGGGTTTTCGATAAGGTTCGTTTGAACACGTCGACGTGTCTAAACTGAGCTGCACACAGTTCATCAGACACGTAGAGCAAGAGTCTGTCCCAGACGCTAGAATGTTGTATAAATTGTGTGAAATACTCTTTTTCCTCTCTCACTAGGATGGAAATGGTTACATCAGCGCTGCAGAACTGCGTCACGTCATGACGAACCTCGGCGAGAAGCTCACAGACGAGGAAGTGGACGAGATGATCAGAGAAGCCGATATCGACGGAGACGGTCAGGTGAACTACGAAGGTATGGAACAAAGCCTTCATCTCCATTCCTTATGCAGATTTCGGCACTTATTCAGAATGTATTTTAGCAATAGCACCTGCTCCCGTTGGAGATGACTTGAACCTGACCCTAATCCTAATCAAACATTTCCACTGCCCAGGTTAGGATTACTATTAGTGAAAGTTAGACCATAGGGATTAGCGGTGAGGGTCAGAGGTCAGGGTTAGCGGTGAGGGTTAATAATCAACAATCAGTGGTTAGCAGGTAGGGATTAGTGCCGGTTAATGTTAATAATTAGAGGTTAGAGTGGTTAATTATTGAAAGGTAAGTTCATTAAAAATAATATAAAGACAGTCTGAAGTGTTGTGGTGGTGATGATGATGATGAAGATTACTGAATAAATGAAACAAGATTCATGTTTTGTTTAAAGAATTAAATAATAAACCGTTGATTTAACAACATGGCCAAATCCACACAGACTTAACACATTTCATTTTTATTCTTTTTCCCCAGAATTTGTACAGATGATGACTGCAAAGTGAAGCTTCCTCTCATCTTAGAAGAAAAAAAATGTTTTATTTACCTCTTATGGAAAAAAAATATACAATTACTGAGAATTGTTTCTGTACAGAGAATGATTGAATGTTGAAAAAAAAAACCTTCCTTCTGTTCAAACGTATATAAAATCCAAACAATCTGCATGAAAAGTTAGTGCTCCGTCCCTGCAGAGCCACTCTGTTATTAACCACATGAATAATACTACCGCTTCCTACCTGCAGACACGGCACACCTGAGGCTCGCTGATGGGCGCTCTCGTCATTCCTCTCGGTTTTCTGTTCTTCCTGCATGCAGAGTGAGAATGAACGTCGTGTACTGGACAAACAGCTACTGATATTAGGCATGTGCTGATATTAAAGTAACCTAATTATGGTAAGAATTGTGTAATCTATTTTAACCACGGTTTACAAAAACAACAGTATATTAATAATTAGACTTATAGAAATCAAAAGCTTTTTAAAATGTAAAACAATTAGAAATACCAGAGAAGTCCTTAGTAATAAATAAAAGTGTTGCATGTTAAGTTTATTATTAGCACATGGTTAATGTATAAGAGCTGAGGGAAAGGGGCGTTTATTGTATGGTCAGAAATGAAATAAATAAAATGGGTTAAAAAGTCTTAAACATTGGCATGATTTAGTTTCAGTGATTTTTTTTTTTTAGGGTTTTTTGTGTTCGTTTTTGCTTGGATGGCCATCTAGTGTGGAGAGAAACGCATGCGTAACTAATCATGATTATTATTAGAGAATACGTTTTGTTTGCGGAGTTTAGCTTACATCCATTCCAAGTTCTACATGCTACTCTTTTTTTTGTTCTCGTTTTTTTTTTCCAAATAAAAAAACACCATAAACAACTTGCATGTTGTGTTTATTTATAATCATTTATGATCAATTTTAATGAAGTTTAAAATAACAGGGGGTCTGTCTGATTACCTGTCTACCTGCCCTCTACCTGTCTGTCACCCTGTCTTACAGCATTAAAGGAGGAATCTTCGATTCTGGAGAAGATATTTAATGATATTTGATCTCAACAACCAAACAAATACACACCTCCCTTCTTCGGAAGTTCCACCCCATATTGATGTACACGCAGTGCCAAGGCAGCGACACGGACGTCTCCGTCTCCCCTCCAGCCAATGAGCAACAGGGTAATGCACAGTACAACCGCCCCCTGTTGCTGATTGGCTGGGATAGGGTTGTGTTTCTCGATGCGAGACGCGTTCCGTTTCCCTGTTTACGCAGACCGGGCTGTATACAAGCGCCGGGTTTTAACAGCACCGAACAGACAGCTAGTGGCTGAATTGAACAAAGAGTATTAGTTTAGAATCCGTGTCTGCACAATTAATAAAGAGAGCGGTGTATTCCCCGATGTATCATAACGTGTACCTGTTACTCTGCCTGTCTTCATCTCTGTCCCTGTACACATGTATCCCTCTGCTCGATCCATCAGTCTTCGTAGCTCTCTACCCTCAGCACCCCTCTCTGCCTACCATCCTATCCATCTGCTTATCTTTCTATCCATCTGTCTTTTTGCCTGCATACTCCTCTATACAGCTGCAGTCAGACGTTTATATACAGTCACGGACAGGAATATCATGACAACGTTGGGCTTTTAGTGATTTAGCTGGTTTTCTGGGGAAAATGATTGTACACAAGCACACATGTTTAATAGGTCAGGACTTGTTTTAAGCTTAAGGTTGTCCTGGTTTATGCACAGCCAGCTCTGATGTGTGTTTGGGATCATTGTCCTGTTGGACACCCAACTGTGTCCAGGTTCCAACCCTCCAGCTGATGGTTTGATGTTCTGCTGAAGAATTCTGAGTTTCTTCATTATTCCATCAATGCAGTAAAACAGCCCCAGAGGGAGATGCTGCCACCACCATGCTGAACAGCTGCTACAGGGTTCCTCTGTTCCTTGTGGCCAAACAACTCAATCTTTGTCTCATCTGACTATAAAACTTTACTCGGGCTTGGTGTGGTTACTAAGGTGTGGATTATGGAGCAGGAGCTTCTTTCTTGGACTTCAGCCTCTCAGTCCATGGTGATATAAAACTCTCTTGACTGTAGACAGTGTTCCAGCAGCTTCCAGTTCATGGCAGACCTGTACCTTGATGGTTCTTGGGTTGTTCCTCACCATTTGAACCAGTTTCTTCTCAGCTGAAGGTGACAGTTTGGGTCTTCCAGACCTTGCCAAAGTAGCTACACCTCCCATTACCTTGTACTCTTCAAATAAACCCTTTATATGTTGTGCACAGAGAAGCTCCCAGCTGTAGTCAATCATGACCACTAACAGGAAGTTAAGAGGCCTTGGCCAAAAAAAAATTTCTCTTAAAAGGTGTATGCTGTGCGATCATTCTGCTACAGAAAAAGGACAGTTCCAAGAAATAACTGAAAGCTCAATTTTGCCATGACATTCATTTAGTAGGTAAATATTTGAATGCCACTGTATATCTTTCTACTGCTTTATCTATCTAATTATTGAGAAACATTAGTCTGTCCATCTGTCTATCTATTCATTTGTCTTATAACCCATGTACCTGTTGATTTGTAGAACCATCTATCCGATCATCCATCTACTCATACCTGTCTCTCTACCAATCAATCTATCCTCTTATTTCTCTCTTTTCTTGTCTATTTCCCTATCTACCCATCTATTTGTCTGTCTTAGCACATTAATACAAAGCTGTCTGTGTCTCCTATCTATCTGCCTCTTTAACCTGTATTTCTGCCCTTCTATCCACCCACCTATCCCATCAGTTTATCTACTTTTCTCTTCATCAGTCTATCTATCCATTTACATATCTCTCTTCCTGGATTTGCTTCCCTGCACATCCATATACAATGACATAAATTTCCAGATAGATAGATAAATACATATAGATAGAGCTATATATCTGTTTAGATAGACAGACAGACAGACAGATAACATGATCTTGTTTTCAGAACCACTGACCGGTAAAGTGAATACCTCTGATTATCTTGTTACAATGGGAGCTGTTAAGGGATGGATATTAGGCAGCAGGTGAACAGTCAATTTTCAAACTTGATGTTTTGGAATGAGAAAAAAATGGACGAGCGTAAGGAACTTACAATGGCCACATTGTGATGTCTTGATGACTGGGTCAGAACATCTCCAAAACAGTAGGTTTTGTGGAATGCAGTGGTTAGCACCTACCAAAAGTGGTCCAAGGAAGGACAACCAGTGAACCAGTGACAGCATCATCAGCATCCAAGGCTCACTGATGGGGCGTGAAGGCTAACCCGTCTGGTCCGATCTCCCAGAAGAGCTACTGTAGCACAAACTGCTGAAAAAGTGAAAGCTTTCTCTGATAGAAAGGCATGAGAACACCCAGTGCAGCGCAGCTTGCTATGTTTGGGACTGCGTAGCTGCAGAGCACTCAGAGTGCCCATGCTGACCCTGTCCACCAGCGAAAGCATTGGGCACTTGTCTCTTGCCTGCAGAAGAGTGACACCAGGATGCACTATGGGAAGAAGGCAAGCCGGCGGAGGCAGTGTGATGCTCTGGACAATGTTCTGCTGGGAAACCTCGGGTCATGCCATTCATGTGGATGTTACTTTGATGCCTACCACCTTCCTAATCATTGTTGCACACCAAGTACACACCGTCATGGTAACGGCATTCCCTAACATCAGTGGCCTCTTTCAGCAGGATAATGCACCCTCCCACACTGCAATAATTGTTGAGGAATGGTTTGAGGAACATGACAAAGAGTTCATGATGTTGACGTTGCCTCCAACTTCCCCATATCTCAATCTGATGGAGCATCTGTGTGGACAAACTAGTGCGACACATGGAGGCCCCACCTAGCAGTTTGCAGGACTTTGCTGTTGGCTTGGTGTCAGATACCACAACACACCTTCAGAGGTCTTGTGGAGTCCATGCCTCGATGCGTCAGAGCTGTTTTGGTGGCAGAAGGGGGACCTACACAACATTAGTCTTCTATCAGTCTATCCGTCTACTCTTGACTACTTATTTGTAGACATGTCTCTCTTACATTAACAACGAGCTGCCTGTCCATATGTCTCTCCATTAGTCCATTGTTCCATTCATCAGCAGAGAGAAAACAATAGAAAAAGGCAAAAACTCCAGATTGCCCCGCCCCCTGCCCATGACATCATCAGTTCCAAGGCACCAGTCTAGCTGGATTTTGATTGGCAGTTGGTGTTTAATGTCTCACGCACCATGTTGTTCATATTTCACATGTGTACATGGACCATGTTAAGGCTTTAATATTAAAAACACAGCCACTTTTATCTGTTATTCATGTTTAATGTTCTAACACACCAGATAACAATTAGCATGCATGAAATATAGATACAAATAATAAAAAGCGCATCTTCTAAACAGACATTTCCTTTCAGTTTCACATATTCTCTCTCTCTGTCTTACACACGTTTGTCCTTGTGAGGACCCTCCAGACATAATGTCTTATTAACACTACACCTGCATCTTAACCTAAACCCTAACCTTAACCTTAACCTAAGGAAACTTTTTGGCTTTTACTTTTCTTATTTTTGTGTGCAAAATGCATGAAACCGTGTTTGAGAACTGTCAGGACCATCCACAACTGTCCTCACAAGTATAGGGACATCTCACAAACTGGTTCTCACAACACGTGCTAATATGTGTACACACACACATGGGTTAGAGGTACAAGCCTTCTGGAGTTCCCTCCTGCTTCTTATATAACACGTTCTCTTTAGACTTCTTAAAATCTTCATTAGTCACTTTCATCCTGCGCTCACGGAGCGCCATGAGTCCAGCCTCAGTGCAGATCGCCTAATGCACAGACACACACACACACACACACACACACACACAGACAGACAGACACACACACAATGTAATGGGAAACAGGAAAGAGAGAAGAAGAGTGATTAACTGTCTTGGTTCAATTTCTCTGCTTTAAATTCACAAGCCAAAGGAACTTCACTCCAGCTCTTACAGAAGGTCTCCTGTGACACGCTTTGTACCAGGAGACGGAACGTCTGTTTATAGCTGCTATAACGTAAGTGAGAACAGAAACTGACTTGTTTTATAGGGATCATTAATAAATCTAAGTATAAACGAATAAAGTAGGACATGGTGGTTTTTAACAAATACATAATATTTGTCCAGCTGCTGTGGTACAAGACGAGAAATAGCTGATGTGCTGTTACAGGAAATAATTTCAACTTCACGGTGATGAGAGTAACTCCACTTCATCACACTCGGTATCTGACTAACAGCAGCACACACACCGCGGCTACATCTCTGTACACACCACTGCGCTGTACGCTCACCTTCATCTCTCAGATTTATAAACACTCTTAATCTCAAAGTGAGTGAGTGTTGAACCATAAAGAGGCACTACTGCAATACTGATAGATCATTTCACGCGCACACCCTCGCGCACATGCATACCTTGATGTCGGCTCCAGAGAGATCGTCTTTCGCCAGTATGAGGTCATCGAGGGTGACATCATCAGCTAGAGTCATCCGGCTTGTGTGAATCTGGAAAATTCTTTTCTTGGTCTTCTCGTCCGGCAGAGGGAACTCGATCTTACGATCAATCCGACCTGAAATTAAAAGAGAATTAACACACACACACACACACACACCTCCTGTTAAAGAGGTGACCTGTACTTGATAATGTTTAAAAAAAATAAACAGCTGAACATGTAAACAGAGATATGAACTATAACATGTACGATGTATTTATTCTCTTCAGTAGCTGTGTGTTACACTACAGGTTTTACATCCTGTTTCAGTATAAATGATGAACTGAAATCTCTCTTCACAGACGTTCACTGACTCGTATTAAACAGCAGTTTATCAGGGTGTTTCAGCGCTCGGTGTGCTGTGGCTGTGACCTGGTCTGATGAGCGCAGGGTCCAGCGTTTCGATGCGGTTTGTGGCCATGATGACTTTAACATCTCCGCGCGAGTCAAATCCGTCCAGCTGATTGAGGAGCTCCAGCATGGTCCTCTGGATCTCACGCTCGCCGCCCGAGTTCGAGTCGTACCTGCAGGAAACCAGGACATCAGATACCCGAAGACTTAGAAATCGCATAATTCGGTCACGTGTCTAACATTCACTCCGAGTTTGTATTTCATTAGTTAAGTAAGTCATTAATACTGATTCCTAAAATTGCAAAAAAAAAAAAAAAAGAAAACTCAATTTAATAAAATAAGAATAAAAGTCCTGTATCTGCACACTCAGCATTCAGTACTATATATATATATATATATATAGCCGCTGCACCTCTTGGTCCCGATGGCGTCGATCTCGTCGATGAAGACGATGGAGGGCGCGTGTTCCTCCGCCACTCTGAAAAGCTCACGCACCAGCTTGGGCCCGTCACCCAGGTACTTCTGGATCAGCTCGGAGCCCACCACACGCAGGAACGTCGCCGACGTCTGATTGGCTACTGCTTTGGCCAGAAGAGTTTTACCTAAAGAATCATACACATCATACTTTTTATCCATTTATAGTTACAGTTAATGCTGCTGAACGTTCACGTGACCTGCATTAACATATCAGTACAAGTGATTTCTGCGGTTATAGAAAATTATCTACACGTTCCGACCAGAATTCAACAGCGCTGTGGTGTGAAATCAGTAAATAATCTGAAAGTGTAAGAAGCGCCAGTGTTCCATCGCAGACGAAATAAAATCAGCTCTCGGAAGTGAAATTAATAACACTTGTAATAACATCTTTAAAGCGGTCACGTTCACTACAGGACGTGGAAGTGCAAATGTTTTAAAATGTAAAATATATTAAATACCTTCCTGCTGAGAAAGGAAACGGATCTCTCTCACACACACACACACACACACACACACACACACACACACACACACACACACACACACACACACACACACACAGCTACGCTTATTGAACAAACACCACGTGAGCTGATAAAATAACAGCTCGGCCTTAAAGATGGTGAAAGGGAAGTCGAAAAAGGGCTTTGACCATCTTTATACGGCCGCTGTGATGAAGTGAAATGATGCTGTACAGTATTTACTTTACAATACAAACACGATGCAATATAAACTGCGCTGAGCCTGAGACTAACCGGTTCCAGGAGCGCCGTACAGGATGACCCCTTTAGGAGGTTTAATGCCCATCTCCTCATAATACTCCGGGTGTGTGAGAGGCAGCTCCACAGACTCCTGTAAATCAGTGAAACACACACACAGACACACACAGACACACACAGACACACACAGACACACACAGACACACACAGACACACACACAGACAGACAGACACACACAGACAGACACACACAGACACACAGACACACACAGACAGACACACACAGACAGACACACACAGACAGACACACACAGACAGACACACACAGACAGACACACACATTCACGTCTCGATTACAATTAAAGAAAAGTCTGTCATGTGTTTACTTTTCCTTAGAATTTCTGTCCCATCACAGTTTACATCCGGGGTGAGAGTCACAGTAACTCACTACACACCGCCACACACCACCACACACCACTACACACCGCCACACACCGCCACACACCACTACACACCGCCACACACCACCACACACCACCAGACAACCACCACCCATGATAACCATACAGCGTTTCTGTGATACATCACAATGTCTGTGCGACTGAAGAAGAGAAAAATACTTCTAAAAGGTTAAAAGCAGGAAGTATTTGTTTACTTATATTTTATAAATAAATTTTTAAATAGTTAATAATTACGTTTCCCTGATATCCGGCACTCTCCATCTGTGAGTTTCGTCTTTTCGGCCAGGTATACACTCATTTATTTGATAAGCGCCGCCACCAGGGGTCATGAAGGATATTTATTTATTGATTGATTGATAAATTTATCGATTCATAAGTTTAAAGTTAATATTTGTAATTTGTATATTTCTGTAAAGCAGTATGCTTTACTCTGTGACAGTGTCCACAGTTAAACGGACAGCAGTGACCGTGGGGAGTCAGCCTGGGGAGAGGTCCGTTTAAAGCACCTGCATGCTTTAATAAAATATCGATATATGGCAGCAGTGCCTCAATAACATGAGGAAGGGATATGATATATTCCCTGATGTGGATATTTGTCCCACTCCAGTTTATACGGGACGGACGCGACGCAGCGCAGTAAAGAAGGCATGGAGTTACGCTGCGTTCACATTGACGCAGGTCGATATAATTCCAGTATTATATATCCAGTACTGCACAGAACGCTTCTCCTCGCCAACCCCGGAGTCCTGCCCGTCTCAGAAAACCACAGGCGTGATGTCACGCGTGATGTCACGCGCGGTGCTAAGCTTCCCAGCATACAGTAGAAGAGATAAAGAACCTCAGGTTCCTGGTCTTGCCTTTATCTCCTGGATCTGAGTGTCTAAGCCTCCGATATCAGCGTACGTCTCCTGGGGAGCTTTCTCCACCTTCATCACCGTCACCAGAGGATCAGTGTCGTCCATCAGCACGCCGATCACTGCGTGGACCTGCACGCGCGCACACACACACACACACACACGCACAATAATAATAATCACTTTCACACATTTAAAAATGCAACAAAAAAGCACATTACATTGTAAATAAAAACAAAGAACAAAAAGAGGTTAATACGAATTCAGTAAATAAAAGCAGTGACAATAAAATAATTACAGTATAAAAATACATAAAAATTATTTAAAATGCAATTATGTAAATAACTGTAAAAGTAATACGCCAATAAATGGGAGGGAAAGAAAAGCAGTTAAACGCATCATGAATAAACTGTCAGGTGTTTTTTCCGGTTGTTGTCCAAGCGAGGTCTCAAGTTATTCCATCCAAACTGGTTTCTGTTCATAATAATGTGCCGAGTCAAATGATCCGCCCGCTGTGTGAGTCAGATCCGCCCGCTGTGTGTGTACTCTATACTCAGTTCTGCTCAGGCTCTCGTACCGCAGCAGTGTTTAACAAAACCACAGCACCAAAAGCACCTGCGACCTGATCTGCATTCCAACAACAAAATACACAGTACGACACCAACGCCAACGTTTCATCAGTCTGGGACGTGCCTCATCAGTAACCAGCCTCGCTTTAATCTCACACTGTACTCAGGTGCCAACTGCTAAACAGACATGTTTCAGCCTCTCCTGTGATCATTATAAACATCATTATAAATCATTAAAATATTATTTAATTAATATATAATATATAACCTATTTGTGAGCAGGAATAAGCTTTTCACGCCACTTTAAGTCTCGGTTGTAAATGAGTATGATTAGTGTGGAAACTCGATCTAAGTGCTCATTTGTGTGTGATCAAGGCTGATAGAGCTCATGCTATACAGGTGCAGCAGCTGCTGAACATCATCTCTGCTCAACTTCTTCTGAAACACAAAGTATCCCATTTCCACCTAAAACAGAGAACATCCCGGAGCTCAGCATGCGGCGATGACGCGCTGTTCTGTACCTTGTGGTTGAGTAAGACGGAGCAGCCCGGCTCCAGCAGGTCCTTATCCACGAAAGACAGGATGCTGACGTAGTGCTCCGAGCCCACCGAGGTGGACACGATGGCGTGATTGTCGTCGATGATCTCCTCCAGATTCCCCACGGACATCGGCGTCCCCCTCAGGTCATCGACCTTCGACCTCTCCTCCTGCGTACACAGGCAGTCAAACTCATCCTGCTGCTGTAGTGCGAGTGGGTACTGTAGTGTTCTACACAAACTGCATATCTGTGTGTATCTCTGTCCCAGCAGAGCAATAAAGTCTCCCGTCGCTCTGACTGCAGAGGTGCAGGAACGTTACACTTTATAACCTAATTACCAGCCGACACTTTCATTTAGTGCTGCTATGGTTATGGTTTCTATAGTAACAGTTTCTTCACTTCTGACACCAGACACTCCACATAAATGTGTGTAAATGTTAATATGGTAAAGTTTTTTGTAGGGAGATGTTTATTTAACATTTATAGGAGGAGACTCAATTGTTGAGTCAATGTTGGCAAATCAATTGAGGTGTATAGTTACAGGAAAATAATCAACTTCAGGGGGGGGGAGAGACAGAGAGAGGGAGAGGGAGGGGGAGAGAGAGGGGGGGGGGAGAGAGGGAGAGAGGGGGAGAGGGAGAAGGAGAGAGAGAGAAAGGGGGAGAGACAGAGAGGGAGAGAGACAGAGACAGAGACAGTGAGACAGAGAGAGAACATACCTCCTGTTTCTCCTCCAGTGGCTTCATCTGCTCCTGGTTCCTGATGAACTCCTCCTCCATCAGTAGATAATCTTTAATGCGCTCTTGCTTCAGCAGCTTCAGCCTGCACTGAGTGTGTGGAGTCACTGTGGACCACACACACACACACACACACACATACACACACAAAAATATCTTTGACCATTCACTCATTCATTGATCAGGTAAAAGGCAAATTAAAAGTCCTGTAGGTTTGTACAGCAGCTCCATCAGGAGGTCAGAGTAGCCAATAGCAAACATTAAATATGTGCTCAGTATTTTAGAAAACAAACAGCTGAATTTTCATATAGCAAAACTGAATAATCCTAGATCCTGAAGTGATAATACGGAGTTTCAGAATATTTCCATGACGTGTGTAAAAAATAAAAAGCAGAATACCTAAGGGCAGCTTGCTTGCTGCATCGGGTCCTTTGGTCCTTTTCTTCCTCTTGCCGACTCGTGTAGGGATCGGAGGCTCGTACTTCTTCTTCTTGTCCTATTATCAATATTTGTAGGTAAGTAAGAGAAGGTTTAGTGAGGGGAAAAAGCCGCTGGCCTGTGACAGAGTTTGAATAATAAGTTACAGTGTGTTCTACTGAGCGTACTGTAATGCTGAACTCAGTTCCTGATTTGACATGCAAATGTCTGTTATACTGTAATAAACTACTGTATGCCACATATATCATTCAGTGCGAGTTGTTTGACCTTGTCGTCCTTTTTCCCACCCCCTGGTCCATGTCCTCCACTCTGGTTCTGCCCCTGTAATGAAACACAGACAGTTTATTCTTTGGTTTGATCCTTGTTCGTGTTTCCATCGGTGAGGAGTTTCACATGCTCTCCTGTGTCCATGTGGGACAACTTGGCATAGACATTAGACAACTGAAACTGAATGTCTATATATGTGTGTGTGTGTGTGTGTGTGTGTGTGTGTGTGTGTGTGTGTGTGTGTGTGTGTGTGTGTGTGTGTG
>JAQQZR010000020.1:15537982-15562678 GCA_030068235.1 Notoglanidium macrostoma | reverse complement strand
TGTGTGTGTGTGTGTGTGTGTGTGTGTGTGTGTGTGTGTGTGTGTGTGTGTGTGTGTGTGCGTGCGTGTGTGTGTGTAGGTGTTGACCCCAGTGCAGGGTGGTCTTCCTCAGCAGACCGGTGTGATCATTCAGCCTCAGCAGATCGTCCTCGCGCCAAATAAAGTGCAGCAGAATGCTCAGGTGGCCTCACTGATGCAGAGTCACTGCGTGCGCACACACACACACGTATACACATTCTCCTGTAACAGCATGTCCCCAAGTGTTTTATTCCTCTTCTACCACAGCACTGTGCCAGTTATTGTAGCGTCAGCACTGTCACTGGACTGTTATCACTCCTACTTTCTATTTTTCATGCCTTGCTTTTCTCCATTGTCTTCAATTCATTTTTCAAGGTCTAACTGCTAATGTTAAAATAGATGGGAAAGCTAGATATTGTCTCTCTCTCACTCACACTCTCTCTATTTTTTTAAAAACCTCTTTCTCTGTGTTTCTATTTGGAATTTTTTTTTTTTTTTTTTTACTTTACAAGCAGTAGTACTTCCTTCAGGTAAAGCACATCTAGTCGCAATTGTTTATTTCAGAACTATGCATCTTTATCACTGTATAGTTAATGTTCGTGAAACAAGTTAGTAGTTAGCTGTTCTTACTTACAATTAATCAGAACCTTCTGCCCAATCAGAATCAGTAGTGTGTGTGTGTTACAGGTGATGCAGGCAGCCATGGCTCAAGCACCGACTCAGACACAAACTCCACAGCAACCACAAGCAGCACAGCAGCAGGCACAGCCTCAGCAGCAGCAGGCACAAGCTCCCATGATGCTCCAGGTGGACGGTGCCGGAGACACGTCGTCGGAGGAGGACGAGGACGAGGAGGATGAATACGACGAGGATGAAGATGAGGACAAGGACAAAGACGGAGGAGAGGACGGCCAAGTGGAGGAGGTGTGTGTGTGAGCGAGAGAGAGAGATTATTTTGGGGAATGTGACTCAGGTTTGTGTGTACATGTGTCCAGTGTCTGGTGGATGTAGTTGGTGTCTGAAGTTTTGCCTCATGTACCATAAGATTAAAAACTCTCACTTGCGCTCTCTTCTTTCAGGAGCCTCTGAACAGCGGAGACGACGTGAGTGACGAGGAGGATCAGGAGCTGTTCGACACCGAGAACGTCGTCGTGTGTCAGTATGATAAGGTGTGTGTGTGCGCGTGTGTGTTCAGCACACATGAAATATGTTTATACTGAAAGCTTGGTGCAGGGAGTCCTGTCCTAGTTTGTTGGTTAGATGTTAGCGTCCTGTGACGTCAGAGTGACGTTCTTGCTAGCGTAGTTACAATCTCACCCATGAGTAATAACAGTCGGAATGCTTGTTGGGTCAATAATGGGCAATAATTTACAAATTATTTTGAAATCTAGACTTAACATTTTGTGTTCTTGCATTCTGATCAGTGTTTAAGACAGATGTTAGGTGTACTGTAAATAGCAGGATTTCTCCATATTCCAATTTCAGTCACCTAGTTCTATATTTAATTAGAACTTATGCCAAGCACCACATGTCTGTTCGAAGTGACCGTTCTACTACGACATCAGAAAAGGAGGAATGGAGAAGGCATGGAGACGTGAGTGCGAGTGACCGACTCAAAGACCAGTGAGGAGATGACGACGACGGCGGTGTTAGCATAAAAATGGAAGCAGTTTTGTTTGAGTCGGGTGTACAGATGAGGGGGCAAGAGGGCTGGGCAGACTAAAGCACTGCTGCATCACTTTATATAGGTAGAAATAAAGAAGAGGATAATGCTGCATTTGACTGAACTCAGAAGTGGGAACCTGGAGCTCAGAACTGTGTCCTTCTCCGTCTCCGCATGAGAGCTACAGAGTGCGGGGAAAACCAGACATCTCGTTGTTCATCACTTGTTAGCAGCGAGCTGACTGTGACCGGTCTAAAACTAATACGCGTCTATGCAGTGTAACTCCTCAGTGTAACAGGTCAGTATGAACGCTGCGGGGTTTAGTGCTCGTGCTGTGGGCGGCCACGTCACATGCTGAACTCGGAGTAAAGGACACTGTCTGGAGTTCCGAGTTGCTGAGGGGTTTCTTCTGGTTTTAACTCCTCCTGAGGTTGGAAATTGGTTGAATGCAGCACTATCAGCAGGTGGTCACTGTGGCATTATGGGTAATGTAGGAAATCATGAACCCATAAGAAAATAGACCAACATGTCAGTGAAAGAAGAACAGAGATGACGAGTTAATTTCACAACATTGATTTGTTCAGAAAATGAGTTCAGGGTGGATTTTAACTTTAAATGTGTAACAGTGGAATATTGTTGAGAGAAGTCCCTTATTCACCTGCAGGAGTTGATCATTTGATGCAGAAACACTGCTGTCTCTCTTGTACACCTCTTTAAGACGAGTGTAAGTACCTGTGAGTCTCATGCACTGCTCTTTCCCCGTTTTCCCCTGCAGATCCACAGAAGTAAGAACAAATGGAAATTCCACCTGAAAGACGGGATCATGAATCTGAACGGACGCGATTACGTTTTTTCCAAAGCCATCGGAGACGCGGAGTGGTAATCGAACGAACAATAGACTCCAGAGCGCGAGCGAGTGACGCGCCAGATTTCTACAGGAGGACGGGACTGTTTTAGCATCAGGAGAAAACGCACGCAGTGTGGGATGAAGAAGGACGTCCTGATACTGTACGACTTTAAAAAAAATAATTCATCTGTACATTTCTAGCGTGTTTAGTCAGTGGATCTACGACGACTGCCAGGTTTTTTTGGCTCCTTCATCTTCGGATGGACGTCTTTAACTCGATATGATAAACTTTTTAACGCCCAGCTCGAACAAGACAAAAACGATCAAGTAGAGGCTTCGTGAGCGGATATCGTAGTGCCTCGAATTAGCTGTGAAGTAGGCATGTGCCCATGTTTGTGTGTTTATCGTGATAAAACCTCCGATATCGTCACCATGTCTGTTCGCAGCTGACTATACGGGACGAACGTAATGCTGCCTTCAAATTTGTCCCAAGATGGTTGTCTGGATCCTGTCTTCTCTCTCACGCCCAGCCCAAAAAACAATCCTAGAATCAGAACGGCATGCTGATGATATTGTACATGTTCAGTATCGCAATATTCTTCGTAACCGTAACGGCACGTGCCTGCTGCGACGTCTTCAGACCCCCAGCGTTCATGCGTCTAGATTAGCGTGTTGGTTTGTTGCGTCGTTAGTAATGCGAATAAACATTTCAGATTTCTGTGCTTAGCAAGTCGTGTGACATCATGCGTGCGCACGCACACACACACAAGCAAACAAACAAACGTTTGTTCCCTTTTTATATTTTAAGATGGAGCTCTTTTTTTCAGCATTGCAAAGAAGGAACACTAAAAAATCTCAACAGCAAAAATTTAAAGGTTAACCTTGGCGTGCGTGCGTGCGTGCGTGCGTGCGTGCGTGCGTGCGTGCGTGCGTGCGTGCGTGCGTGTGTGAGCTGATTAAAGGATTCATGCACTGTCAGTGTGATGCCTCTATAGCATGCCTAGTCTCCCAATGGCTTTAATCTCAATCTGCCCTTCACTGTGTGTGTGTTGGTTGTGCGTGCAGGCGTGTGAGAGAGATCAAAGTTAACCATGTCCCATTTTTCATTATTATTATTATTATTTGGATCATTTCCGCTGTATTTATTCCCGAAAGCTCAGGCACCATGACACATGGAGGATGAAACTGCACCACACTGTGCTCTTAACACAATTTGTTTGTAAAAAATTTCTTTTCTTTCACTTTAGAAGTCACCGTGTGCTTTTTTTCCATCTACAATTCATCTGCATTTACTTCCATGCTGTAGCACAATCTGAGATGTGCACCTGGGTTTTTTGGTTCTTCTCTTCCTCGGAGGTGAGGAGTCCGAGATCCAGTATAACTGTATTGATGTTATGATCATGCTCGGGCGGATGGACCGCTTTATCGCACCATTTTTTTTCCCCCCCTCTCCTTTTTTTTTTTTTCTGTCATGAATATTTTGTCTTGTTAATCTTCTGCTTGTTCTTTTATTGTTTGTGCCTTTCAATATTATTTGAGCTATCAGGTATTTTTGCGAGGAAATGGTAGCCTTTTTAGAGTACAAACCCTTAAAAAAAAAAAAAAAAAGAAACTGTACGCTTTGTTTTTATGATTGTTAATAAATCATGTGCTGAAACTGAGTGTGATGTGGACGTGAGTGTTGATCAGCACACATTATTAATCCCCAACAGTGATGAGAGCTTTTCATAATTATTGACTGCATCTGTGGCTTATTTTCTTCTGTACGGTCTCTCCTTGTACTTGATTGGTTTGTAGTCAGACGTTCAAGTCGATGACTCGCATTTTCTCATTTTTAATTCTCTTCCGGTTCTTTTTCTTCTGCTGTTTAATGAGGGACAGTAATCTGCCTCGAATTCTGTAATTGATCTGGAAGTCCAAACCATCTATTAAAAAAAAAAAAAAAAAAAAGGTTTCACACAGCGAACAGACTGAACTCTGGTTCATTTTGATCCAGACCGAGACCACTTCTTTTGGTTGCCATATTTTGATCCTTTGGTACAGGCGGTCCAAGGTACCTGATATTTTGGTTCGGACCAAACAAGGTACATGTGAAAGCACCCTGAGGGTAGGTAAGCAGTGTAAAGTTCTACACAGAACCTGTGAGGGTTTCCACAGAAGAACAACTCAAGGAACACTTTAGAGGGCTGGAGGAAAAGACTTGAATCACGCTCTCCTCCATGAGGTGTTGAAGGTTAATATGCTGTTTTGTGGGTGCGATTTGTTGGTGGGTTCTCTTTCAGGGAGAGTTCCAATTATCTCATGAGGAGGTTCTGTCAACGGCCCTTCACTGATCCTAATAACCCCTTACTTTATTTTTTTTTTGGAAGATAAAAATCTCTGCCAAGGACCTACCAAACCAATTCCCATGAAACCTGCTCTCAGGGTGTAACATGGGATGAGCCTGTTTAAATTTTGAAACAGATCCGAGTCGCAAGGATGTCGCCAAGTTTGAGACACCATGGTCTGTTGCTCAACAGTTCCATAAAATCTTAATGTCCAGTAGATGGCAGTAAAGGTCAATAGTGACAAAACAGAGCAGGTATACGCTGACCTCGCTTTCCCACCCGGTGCTGTGTTCAGTAGGAGAAACTGCAAAACCAGCACTGAAACAAATTATTTGCTCATATGAAAGGGAGTTGGACTCGACAGGGATCTTTATTTTGTGTATTTTCATGGCATTTGAGCTGAACGCCACGGAGATGATAAATTGTGTCAAATGTTAAGCTTTGAACATGTTCACAACAAAAGCTTAAGTGTTTAAACACTGTTATTGAAGTTTAAAGTTATGTTGCAATATGTTAATTCATGTGCTTCTAACCTAGTCAGGTTTGTGTTTCTAGTTAGCGAGCCTGATGGCTGGTAGCCCATATAGAGCTAGATTTGTGAGGCCACACTATACATCCTGACAAAAAGTGGTTGCAGTTGCAGATTTGCATCTCATGGAAGAACTGACCATTGTCCTTGGAGGAGGTCTGCGTTCTCCAAGAGCTCTTCCAGTTTAAAACTGTTTTTTAATCACTGTGGGGCAGCGACACCGAGTTATGAAGATGTTATTGAGAGAGAAATCCAAAAGCTCCTTGAGGTTTCAGACTTATCCCAAGTCTTTGGTTAAAGTCAAAGAAATCATTATCCCAAACTTGAGTAATCTGTTTCAGCGATCAAGTTATTTGAGCAAGCATAGTTTAAACTGATGAGTGGGTCAGTATTTTGAAGTTGAGAATTACAGCGACTTAATAGATATTAGATATTATTAATGAAATGTTCAGTAAGCAATATTATACAGCAGTTAGTTCCACTCCAGTGATTATGTTTAATATATCTGCACTGGGACATTGTGCAGTGTGTATCACGCTGCTCGTCTGTGGTGATTGTGATCATTTGTTGTACTGAAATGGTTACTACAGTAGTTAGCAAATTAATCGGCAGACATGGCAAACAATATTTTTCATGAATGTGACACGAATATAAAAGCTCCTCAGATAAAGATGAAAAGGAAAAAGCCAATTTCAACAAAAGTACCTTTCACGGGAATATACAAATCACCATGGGGCCTATGGGCAGAAAGCTAACAGGCTCTCAGTCTCTGAGTTGGCATGGCAACGCAACACCCATCTATCTGGGATCTATTTCCACTAGTGGAGCGAAAATGAGCTAAATATTTGGTCACATTGTGTCCAAAATGTCAGTTACTCTTTATTAATTCCTTGTTTATAGAAATGTTGTAATCATGCCGTTATACTGGATATCAGGGCGGCTGTAACGCCCTACGGCCGAATCACAACCATGCAGATGTTCAGTAAAACCGCAGGCTCGTTCTTGTGATGTTGCTTAAGATTAAAATGGATAGTTTCAGTTCTATAATCTGATTGGCTGAAGGAGGATGAGGATCCTCGATGTACGCAAGCACCGAATCACATCATGAGTGACATCACAATGGTTGAATTCTGTATCGATGCGTCAGGTTTTAACCAGTCAAGCCATTACACTTGAGCCATTGTTCTGATCACAGACTGCATTAAGTCATGATTAAGAACACCCCAACCTGTGATCAAATCACTCTAAAAATTGCCCTGATTGTGACTTTTACCCTTTAATGTGTAAATGATTAATAATTTTTAAAAAATCAATTTTTTAAAGATATCTTTCCTTTTACTTAAAACTGCATGTCATAAACTTTGACTTCTTATATAATGTCCATGTTTAGAAATAACATGAGAAAAAGTGATCAAACCGTGTGTATATATATATATATATATTTGATAAACAATCCAATGTATTTATAAATAAAAATGGTTATCATTAACATCTAATTTTTGACCAGGATGGTAGTTTAGCATTGTTGCATGATGCAGCTGCTTCTGAAGGTAAAATTCAGTGACCAGTGTTTCCCAGTCAAATTGAGAAGTGGAACAGACACTGTTCATGAAATAAATAACCACAAAACCAAAGTTTTCAGCCTGTGAACAACGAAAAAGTTTCGAGCCAGCCAGGAGTCGAACCTAGAATCTTCTGATCCGTAGTCAGACGCGTTATCCATTGCGCCACTGGCCCGGATGTAACAGTAGGGTGGTGGTGATGTATAAAAACTTGTTTATGGAAACCTTAAAATAAATGACTCATAACCACTCATTTATAGCAAGTGATACAGCAAAATGTTACTGGATGAAAGTCTAAAACAAAATAGAGTGAAAAAAATAAAGCAAAGAAAAAGTATTACCTCGCGCTTCACAGGCAGCAGTTCGTCGAGCAACGCCCCCTACAGTCCTGGTTGCGACAGCCAATGGGGTTGCAGTCCACTTTCAAGAATTACCAGGATTTGGCCAATCAGAGAGCCGCCCTCTACCAGGATTTACTTTTGAACCTTAGTTATCATTTCAGACAGAATTATATCAACTCGTATTTATATTTTTAGAAACAATGTCATATTGCTGCAAAACACAATCAGTTATATGATCAGTTATATAATTATCGCTATTGGTTAATCACAACGGGTAGGATGTTTAAAATACAGCAATCAGTGTTTAATTATTTCCATTGCGTCAGTGCAAAAGAAATATTGTTATTTCGCTTGGGCAGCATTAATAAGGTAGTCTAATTAATAAATGTCCGTCTTGACAACGGCCATACTAGAAAATCCAGACTTTTATTCCGGATTCTGTATTTGGCAGATTAGCACTGCGCACCAGCAGCGGATTATCAATCAATGCCCCCTCCAATCGTGGTAACGACGGCCAACGGGATTGCAGTCCAGTACCAAGAATGACCAGGATTCGTCCAATCAGAGGGCCGCCCTCTACCAGGATTCAGCCAATCAGAGGGCCGCCCTCTACCAGGATTTGGCCAATCAGAGAGCCCCTCTCTACCAGGCTTTACTTTTTAACCTTAGTTATCGTTTCAGACGGAATGACCTCATATCGCTGTAACCTGTTTATATAAAGTAAGTCGTGCTCAATTTATGTCGATTCCTCCTTCTTTCTTAATGTTATGTTAAAGATTTCATTGTCGCCTAGCTAACGTAGCTGGAATAAGAAATGAAGTTAGCTTTAGCCGTTGTGTTTAGCACCTGATCTGCGCGTTTTAATGATTGCATTCATAACTTGGTAACTCGAGTTAACATCCACAGAACATTATGTGAGTGATGGGCAGTATCAGTGGTGTGTCTGTTCATACGGATAGATTTGGAATATATAAAATAAAAACGGTTCGAATCCCGCAACACGAGTTTAGTTATAATATTTCAAACTACATCGGAATAGATGGTTTTTCTCTATAATAATGTACAGTTTCCAAGAAATAAGTGAGATATGAGATTCTGACTCACAGCCGTTTTAAGTCAGATACATTCAAATGCTCTAACAGAACATTAAGCTCTGTGTAGATCTTGTATCATTGCCATTATCAACACCAACATTTATACATCAAGCTACCTTATTAATGCTGTCCAAGCCACATCACAATAGTTCTAATCCCCCATATGTATAATATAGTAAAATATAATACAATATTAAAATATAATATCGCAAATTTCCCACTTGTGGGACTAATAAAGGTTTATCTTATCTTAATATGCTCATTGTATATAAACATATTATTAACACCTAATATTAATTTTCCACTCGATATAGAAATGAAGAAGGGATTGATATAAATCAAACCCAACTAAAAATGTTATCAGTGAAACAAGTCGGTCTGAACTCAAAACCAACAGCCATTCTTGGTAGAGGACGGATTTCTGATTGGCCCAACCTTGGTGAATCTTGGTAGTGGACTTCAACCCAATTGGCTGTCGATACTATGATAATAGGGGGCGGAGTTTAACAGACTGTTGCCCGGATGTTTAAAGCAGGGAGGCGGAGCTACTGAAGAACAGGGATGTTTCATTGCAACGCAATTTTAATAAGAGGTAAAAACTCAGCTGAATAAAATCTTTTATCATTGCTGTAATTTCGCAAGTCAGCTATCGGGTCAACAGCTTTGTTTTTAACAGATGCATATGAGAATAAAACCAAAAGCTACACATTGAAGGCTACAGGTAATGTGTGTGTGCTACTGCGGCATAAAAATGGGGCCTGTTCTTAGCGTCAGCATCGCTAAAATATAAAACTATATAACAGTAATGTCATGAGAATAGTAATGTTTATTTGTAGTAATCCCCTGTTTTACTGGTAACTTTACTTTTTAACTGGTAAAGTCTGGGTAAAGATAGCTGTCTAATAATGATAATATATTTAAAGTTTAATTCTATGATAGAGTCAAGTCAAGTCAATGTGAGCAATAAACATGGAAAATATAAGCGGGGAAAACTTTAAGTACAACTTTAAGTACTAATTTCTTGCAAATTGTTACTGAGAGAACGTCTAAAACAAGAGAAATGGGGAAAAATGAAAAGTGTGTTCTCGAGCCAGCCAGGAGTCGAACCTAGAATCTTCTGATCCGTAGTCAGACGCGTTATCCATTGCGCCACTGGCCCGGATGAGCAAGCGCAGCGGAAGTAGAGCTTATAAAGGACACATCAAACATCTGTCAAACATGTAGAATAGAGGACAGACAAACAAATAGGACTTTGAGACGAGGAAAATGTAATGAAAACTGAACAAAAATCTAATTAAGCCGTGTGTCTACGGATTCTCCGCTCTATGTTGACCAACATGTGCTCAAAAAGCCGCTAGAGGGCGCTTGGTGACTCCACAGAGATAATTTGCATATTCAGGAGACTCGGTATAATCATTTGAATATGAAATAAAAAATTTAGCTGAACGAAGAATGAAGATTATCTAAAATAGACTCTTAACACCAGAATAAAAATAGAAATAACTTTCTTCTTCTTCTTCTTCTTCTTATTCTTATTATTATTATTATTATTATTATGAGTCGGGAAACAGTTTCAAGCTTCAAGTTTTGTTGTTATATACAGATAACAATGTAGCATCATTACCCATAATGAAATTCTTAGACTCGTGTTCTGACTGGGGGGGCGTTACATAAACATATAGAAAAGTATACAGATAAATTTAAAAAAAGTAAAAACAAATAGTAAGTACAACAATAATAAAATAATAAAATATGAAAATAACAATTTTTAAAAAAAATGTTCAGTATTTGCAAGATAGTTTAATGATAGCTTAATATTTACAAGTATTTGTGGTGCAAAATAATGCAGTGAGATATTTAGAATTAGGTGCAAAATTGTGCAGTGAGGATTTGAAGTGGCATTGTGAAGAGTCCAGTAATGGAGGTGAGTGTAAATTGGTGTGTGCAGAATGTCAGCAGTTCAGAAGCCTGATGGCTTGTGGGTAGAAACTGTCTCTGTCTCTGTGTCTGCAGGTGCGGGTCTGGATGCTCCTGTACATCCTGCCTGACGGCAGGAGCGTGAAGAGACTGTGGCTGGGGTGGCTGGGATCAGAGAGGATCCGCTGCGTCTTCCTCCTACAGCACGGTCTGTAGAGGTCCTGCGTGGCCGGCGGTTCAGTCCTGGTGATGCGCTGTGCTGATCTCACCACCCTCTGCAGAGGTTTGCGGTCCAGAGCGTTACAGCTGCCATACCAGGTGGTGATACAGCCAGACAGAATACTCTCGATGGTGCATCGGTAGAAGTTTGTGAGAATTCTGGAGTCCATGCCGAACCTTCTCAGGCGCCGCAGAAAGAAGAGCCGCCGTCTTGCTGCTTTAGTGATCACGCCAACGTGGTGTGACCAACTCAGATCCTCGCTGATGTTGATGCCCAGGAATCTGAAGCAGCTGACAGCTGAAAGGGGTGTGGCCTCCAAATAGACATGAAGGAGATGGTTACAGATGGAATAACTTGCCTTTATTACAGTAAACATTGCCAAGAAGAGAGTTTAAAACCAAGAACCAATAAGCCTACATGTGGATAAACAATGGCAATCAGCGACTGGTGATGGAGAGAAGCTGCTCTCTAACCTGGACGAACCAGCAGCTGGGACGTGAGCTGGAGCTGTGTGATGGACAGGACAGTCACTGTAATGTCTGCTCAAAGAGGTGCCGGATTTGCTGCTAGGCTCCTTTCTTGAAATGAAATTGATAAAGCAGTTTAAAAAGTCTCCATATCTAGTGACAAATTCTCTAAGTGGGCAGCAGTGTTCACCAGCGTGACCTGGATATGCCCTGTGCTGAGGGCACTTTTGGGACTGATGTTCAGTCATGTTTCAGTCTGTTACCAAGAATCACAGGTCATACAACTGCCAAGAACTGGCCAGTCACACCTGCCTCCTGCCAATGAGTACAATTTACTATTACTACTACTACTACTACTATTACTAATAATAATCATCATAATCATAATAACAATAATAAAAACAGTGACACTTCATTTCTTCTCATATGTCCATCAACCAACCAATCACTTCATTAGCTGAATTAGTTGAACTCATTGAAGGCTTAAAAAAATCTTAAGCAATTTTTATTCGGCCGTTATGTTGCGAAATATTTCGCTTGGCTGGCACGTTTCAGCCTACGCATCAATTTCTGGAGTTTTTACAAATTGCACAAAAGTACAAAAAATATTTAAAAAAATAGCAGGTAAATAGTATAAATAATTCCAGGATATAACAAGAAAGACGTGTCATACGAATATACAGGAAGACGGATAGAAATATGTGTGCAAAGATATTAGGAGACATGGTAATATGTCTGAGGTCCACTTTTAGTTTAACAGAACATTTTCTGACTGTTTTCTCGTCCACAGAATGAAAACGTCTCAGGTTGCAGGGGTGCAATGTTTTTACATAATAATCCTGCAGCGTTGTTTTAAAAGTTGTAGCTATAGGATGCTTATTCCGGAATTTGTTTATGTGTTTTAGCCCATGTTGTGCAATTACCTCGGGATCGACGGAGCGCCGTCTCAGGGTGGAACGCCGCACTGTAGTTACTTTAACTTTATTTAAAGCTGCATTATAGCAGAAACAACAGCTACTTCAGTCCTTCTAAAGGTTGAAAAAGTCCTCATGACAGAAGCAGACGGTACGTCAGTCATATGATTCATCCTTCACTACAACCTCAGTGCATCGGGATTTCCTCTGCGTGTTGCATAAGATTTTGCTTTCGGAGGAATTGTGGAAACGGAAAGCTTCCTAGTATGACAGCTGGACTTTTAAAAAAAAAAAAAAAAAAAAAAAATGTGATTCACTCCATTATTTTGAGTTATTGTCCTTGTGTGACAGTTTACAAGAATATATTTGCTCAGTATAAAAGCTCATAAACCAACAATACCTCCTTCAAGCAGCCTGGATTTATTTATATAATTTGGTGTGTTTTTTCTGGTTTATTTAAAATAAACTTATTTCTTTGCTTGTGTTGTCTAATCTGTTTATAATGTTCCAAACTGTTCATTCATAAAATCTGGCTTCTTTAAAAATGGTGCAATGTTCCACTTGAAATGTCACAAATGTCCTAAATTAGTCTGGAGTTTAAAGTGAGTCACACTGCCGCGAGGCTGCAGACCTACATCCACGTCCCACTGTCTGCTCTTTACACAGTGGTCCTGAAGAAGGCAGTGAGTCTCGCACATTACTCACGCTGTCGCCCCTTAACTGGACTGCCTGAAACTCCCCTGTGAGAACGAGTCACCCGAAAGCCGTCACACACCCGGGCCTGGCCACACTCCAGTAATGCCCTGTGCTCTTACACTCACACTGTCAGAATGAAACACGCATTAAACATTCTGATATAAAAGGCTTAGAGGTTGTGATAATATTCTAACATTACATTATAAAACCTAACATTTACTTCTTTTGACTTTTAACTTTTACTCCTAGCTGTGTTTACAGTGTGCTGAGAGCATTTCCTGCTAACCTGTACACGCCTTCATGTCATAGCTTCAGCTGGATTATTCCCCCCCCTAAATGCGAATGTAGCATTAGCAACGCTCTGCTAACATCATAAAACAAACTTTTATTACGGCCTGTGCTTTCAGGGAACTTTTGGTTGTAAAAAGGTTCAACATGTCGAGTTCTGTGGAAGTTAGGAGAACGTTTACTGAACGTTTACTATTATTCTGGAAGGGAATGTCGGGTTAGCGATGTTGTACCGACGCTGTAAAGCACACCTGTATTACGGCACACATTTAAAACGTTACAGGAACTTTGCCCCCATCAGTCAGCTTTTAGTCATTTGTTAGTTTGAACATTACAATAAACGGAGCCTACTGTTAGTGTTTTCCCAAAGAAAACAAAACATCGGCGTGTGAGATTTTAGAACATAAACTTTACAGCCTGAGCTGAAGCTGTTGAATACTTTACTAAAGGTTCATATAGCACTCTTTATATGTAAGGAATTGTTATTTAGCAGAACATTTAGCTAGCAGTGAAGGGGCCGGCTGAGCCTTCCCAGAATCCTCTGCGCTAAGTAGCGAGTCTCCTTTTTCAATGCTATCGTTATTTTCCGAAGAAGAATCAGCAACAATCTGGCGACATCGTAACACACAGATCTTCAATTGTAACATGAAACTGGAGATATTTTGTGAAGATATTTTCATTCTGTTTTCTTATGAACCAGAACCGAGCAAAGGAAATAAAATATCAGGAATATTGTGTTCAGAACTTCCATCTGTAGGAGGTGCCAGTTGGAGACGAGCTTCACAGCAGTCACTGACGGGGAACTGACTCGTGTGTTCAGAGCGCGGTGGCCCGCATGTAGACAAAAACAATGACGTAAATTGTAACGAACGTCGAGCCGGCCAGTTTAAGGGTGTATAAACTTTTGGTTCAAGTGTTTCAGAAATTCTGAAAAAGTTCCTGACCGTGAGCTGAGGTCCTGCTCGCACTGCCAATATTCTGGAATGGCAGGAAGACGCCTGGCTAACGACTTTTTTGCGAGCAGAACTTTTGGTTCTAAGAAAGTTCAATGTGCCGAGACGTCTGGATTCCACGCTTTCAGTTAAAGCTTCCATAATAACACGTTTTTCTTTTTGTTCTAAACACAGTGTTGTGTTAGCAGTGCACCGAAGCAAACCTTTATTACTGCAGGCCTTTAGAACGTTACGCTTCTGGGAACATCACAGCACGATCAAAGTTTTCCTAATGTTAGTCTTTTGTTTGAAATGTTGTTTGGGTTTTGTAGGAACACTCCGGCATGACCTTCCTCACCTCTGCAAAATATTCGGAGAATGTTCTCTGTTACCGTTTCAAAATCAGGTGAAAGGTCAGACGGCATCCCCGTGAGCCGTTTGTCAGAGCCGCTCCCAGTGTACCCTTAGAAAAATGCGAGGAATGTGTGTGTGCTAATGTGCCAGGAACAATAGAGTGTGACGTCACACACACACACACACGCGGGTGTGTTCTCTCAACTCGCCACGGTGTGTCACGGTATCGCCGAGTGAACTGAAGGACTTGTGAGAGTGCGTCTTGGAGACGGTTGCTAGGAAGCTCCTGCAGAATGTAAACAGACACTGAGAGGTTTCCAGACATGCCACTCAGGTACTCACGCAAAGCACTCAGACGACACAGACGGAGTTTCCCCTCTGAATTTTTTTTGTTTGTCTGTTCAGTGAAACCAGACGCCCCCAAACAAATCCTCAGCCCTCTTTGTTTTAATAAGCAGAACCACAGTTTAGCTTTTCATTCTGCGATCGGTCTGCAGCAGACGTGCCCTTTCTGTCTGCGAAGTCTGGCGCTTTCGTGCGCTTTGTACGAAACCTGCTGTGTGTGGAAAAAAATGAATACATGCTAGACAGAAGCAAGGCATTAAAAACTCCTACAGGAAACAACATGAGTGCCTTCATCACACAATAACCCAATTCCAGCACTTTTACCTCATTATTACAAACAGAAACAGAGATCAGGTCTGGAACCTGTAAGGGGTCTTCGGTTCTGACTCTAAGGGGAACCGTAACGTCTCGTGCAGAACCCTTCAACAGAGGTTTTTCAGAAAGATCCCAAACTACAGTTTTTTTTTAAGAAGTGATAAACATCTGCTAAGCATGAGTGCACAGGATTAAAACCACCTGCATCAAAGCTTACAACAGGGTACTTTGTTGTTTAGTACATTCAGAACTATCCCGAGAACCCTTGGGGAAACGGCTATATTTATTTATTAATTAATTTATTCATCAAAATAACATTTTTAATCATCTTTAATTGTTTAATAACATTTAAACATCTTTAAGTGTACACTATTCTGAATAAAGTTCAGGTCTGTACGCTGTGCCCGAACGGGAATCGATGCAGAACCGTTCTACTTCTGTATCAGAAACGGTTCCAGACCAGAACTAGAGTCTTTTAAGGAACCGAAAAAGCCCATAACACTTAGTGCACTGGCATGCACGGGGTTACAGCTTCTCCACTCTTCAGTCGTCATTGCGGCGTTTGCACAAGCCTTTATCCAGAGCGACTTACATAAGTGCTTTAAAGTGTGTCGAGCTGCATCGTCTCTGTCTGCAACTGCGAATACTTTGAAGTGCATCTGTGCAACTTTTTAGAAACCTCCTCTGTGTGTGTTTGTGTGTGTGTGTGTGTGTGTGTGTGTATGTGTATGTGTGTGGAGGAAATAAAATGGCAGATGAGCCAAACCACAGGGAATGTGTGAATGGAAAATTGGTAAGATTCAGTCAGCCCCAGTGAAGCTGATCAGCGCTGGTGTTTTCTGCGGGGAGAGTCCCAGCAAAGTGACAGAACACTCCCATAAACCCCGGCCTGAGGGGCCTTCCATCATTACCGAACACTCTTCACTCGACACGCTCAGCTTCTGCATCGTCCTACTGACTGCTTAATTCTTACATTAACAAAACTTTCACCATAAATTCTTTTTGCAAAATAAAAACAACCTCAAAGCTGAACAAAGCCTGTAAGAAGCTCCTGCCTGAGAGCTCAGGAACCCGCGAGAGATAAACTGCATGTCCTGTATTTTATATTTATTATTCACACACATGTTCACCTTCACGCTCTACAGCCGCTGTATCGTGCTTCTGCTCCACATAATCCCGTTGCTTCCTGACTTTTTTCTCCGTCTTTACTCCAGCCATGAGCTGCTTAATGGAGAACCTTAAAGGTTCTTCGGTTGGATGCACTGGCCCTTTCAGAAGCTCAGAACCCTTAAAGGTTTGAGAAGAATCCCTTGATGAACCCAAGAGGACAAAATTACAGCATTTATTTTCTTTATTATTACACTTTTAGGAAAGATGGTCGACTCTACAGCCGTCTGCAGTTGTGCCTCCGGGCAGAACCTTAAAGTCTGTTGAAAAGCCCTTCGACACTGTTTCCCTGTCAGAAAGAGCGCCACACTAGCTTATATAAACGGATGAGTATAAAAAAAGCCATTTTCACCACCCACCAGATTCCAAGCAGAACCTCATTAGTAAGCTGAAATCAATTCCTGAGAACCAATGAGGAACCTGAGAGCCGAGAACGTTTGAGGAACTACTTTTGCAAATGCGTAAACTACAGAATTTCTTTTCCTTTATGCAGAAAAAGGCCAAAAATCTAAAACCTGTCAAAGTTCTTTTGCTTGTCACTCTAAAAGTTTTCTAAAGAGGCTTAAAGTTTCTGTGTGGAACCAGACAACAGCGTGTTTCAGTGTCAGAAAGGGACGCTGAGAACCCTTAATCACCTAAAGAACTCTGTTCTGGAGTTTACCTGCATGCACACACATTATGAAACCTGCTGATATACTCTTAAATCTAGAACCTCTACCGGTTATTGCAGTCGTCCCTCTGAAGGAAGCATTCTTGCAAAAATATTAAAATCACAGCATTTACTTTTCTTTATTACACTGTTACATAAGAACCTATAAAAGTTCTTTCAGTTCTTCCTCAAAGGAAACATCTAAAGATTTTGCATCAGACTTTACACCAGGGTGTTTCCCCGTCAGACAGAGTTCCAAAAGGAAGTCAGGAACATTTAACTAAAATAAAGACTGCGCTGAGGAACCCAGTCAGGCATGCGCAGGATCAAAATCTGCTTTACACTCTTAAATCTAGAACTTTTCATGGTTCTTTCCAACGTTCCTCTAAGGAAATCCTTAAAGCTTCCGTGTCGAGCCTTACAGCTCAGAGGAGGTTCCATCAGGAAGCTGGTTAGTGAAAATTAAACAGCATTTGTTTTTCTTTAAACCCTTGGGGAGGTTCTTGGGGAACCCTTAAAGTTTCCATATTTCCTTGTCAGAAAAGTAGAAGAAAGCATGCAGACAACCCTAAAGAGGACCCACCATCATCTAAACACACCTCACACACAGTAATGAAGGGTTTTATCATAAAATAAAGAACATTTTAGAGTATGCAACAGCTTTAATGAGACTGTCCACCTTTTACAGATGTTTCATTGGTCAAGGTAAAGTGTGCATGATGTGCATGGTGTGTTAGTGTGATGACGGGGAAAGCACGAGCTCCTGAGCCGAGCACCTGTGTGTCATTCATTCGCAGGGTTCATTCATTTATTCACAAAGCCGTGTCGATTTTTTTATAGGTACCGTGGAACTGCACTCCGTCTCTGAGTGTGTAATAGGAAAAGCACAAATTTCATTCTTACTTTGTTCAGTCACAGGGAGGGAAATTCTGTGAATAAAAACCCGCCCAGAGTTCCCCGCGTTATTCAGGCCGCTGGGGTGGAAATCCCCTCCTCTGCTCGGAGAGGCTATAAAGGAGCAGTACTGCGCCCTGCTCAGCACACACACATGCACACACACACACGGCTCCCAGCTCTCCGCTCACAGCAAGCACGCATGGATATTCACACTGCCTTTACGAGGAATAACAGGCTGGACTTTATGGACGAAATGGATCCGAAAAACTCCAAGCAGGCGGAAGATCGGCTGGACAGCGGCGTGGACTCGCTGAAGGAGGACGTGTACCAGCAGATTGTGGAGGAAATGGCGGAGCTGCAGCTGCCCAGGGGCGCACAGGACAGCGCACGCTCGCACCCGGCCTGGCAGCTCGAGCTCACCGAGGACGGAGACACGTAAGTGCTTTCACTGCTTTATTCATGTAGTGGCATGTTTGCATGGAAAAAGTTACAGCAAAACAATAAAAGGTGCATTTATTTCAAAAACGCGCATTTTGTTAAATTTATTCATCGAAGCCTGTTTTTTTTTCTTCATTGCGAGGCTACACATCTCACTACAGAGTGTGTGTGTGTGTGTGTGTTTTACTGTTAAAACTTTTGCACAAGTGTAGAAAGTTGTAAAGTTGAGGAAGTGAAGTGGGTTGTGATGAACAAAGGGGGCGCTAAGAGAGAGTCGGAAAGTCCCTGGCACGCGGCCAGAAGCCTGCTAATGCGTCAGATGTGTCAAAGCCTCACTGGGTGGAAATAACCTTCAGAAAAAAAAAAAAACTCCAGAGTTGCGAAACGCCCGAGTTTTCAGCCACTTCCTCTGCTGGTAATTCTTGACATGCTGAATTCTAAATAGCAACCCACATTCTTTTTCCAGGTACCTGCATCTCGCCATCATACACGAGGCTGAAAATGAAGCAGTGGAGATCATCAGGCACTGTGTCAATGACCCGTTCCTCAGCAGACAGAACCACCAGAGACAGGTAACTATCACAAGACAGAAAGAAAGAACCCACAGATAGCAGGCTTTAGGGGCCGGCTTCTGAAAGCTTCACTCTTATTCATCTGTTTTTACATTTAATTTTAAGTGTTTATATATTTACAATTTAAAAAACATTTTAAGCTTTTCCTTAGTATTTTGGTCGCTATATTTATTATTTAGTTATATTTATTTTTATTTAGTTATCAGTCTTTTTTGTGGATTAAAATAGCATTGGATTACTTTAAAGTTAAAGGGCTGCAGGATATTTCGAGTATATTCAGCGCTAATGTTTACATTTTCTTGGTGTGTGTTTTTCCAGACTGCACTCCACTTGGCCGTCATCATGGAGCAGCCGCATATGGTGGAGAAGCTGCTGAAGGCCGGCTGTGACCCGCGTCTGGTGGATCAGGGTGGAAACACGGCGCTGCACATCGCCTGCAGGAGAGGCTCGCTGTCCTGTTTCGCCGTGCTGACGCAAATCAACACACAGCACCTGCGCAGCATCCTGTCTGTCCCAAACTACAGTGGTGCGTACTTTCTCTAACGCTGCTTAACCATTCCTGTTCATGTTCAAATCAGCATTTCAATCACTCCTATCACTTCGGTTTTAATCATATTATTCTATTATTGATTACAGGACACACGTGTCTGCACATAGCATCTGTCTGTGGTTTCCTCTCATTGGTTGAAAACCTCGTGCAACTGGGTGCAGATATAAATGCCAAGGTTTGTATTTTTTTTCGATTTCTATTTTTTGAAACACACCCTTGTTGGCTTCTCTTCTAATCCCTCATGAGCAGGCCAGAGGTTTTTTTTGATAAGCACACATATGGTTTTCCCATATATACACTACGCAGAGGTGGCGTATATCTGGGAAAAATCAGTGGGCCTAAACCCGAGCCATGAGGAACACCAGCCTTCTCTTTTCTATGCATTAACATTTACAAAGTGACAACGATCAGTCAAACAAGACCTGAGAAATAAGCTCCTGGATAAACGATCAAACCCACTGAAACTGAAAGATTTTTTCAATAATCCCCAGTGGAAGACAACAAGAGTGTGTAGCAACAAGTTCCGAAAGTAAAAATGTTTATTGTTTCTCAGTAAAGGGAACTAACCAGGTTTCATAATTTCTTTCAGGAACAGTGTAGCGGTCGCACGAGCCTCCACCTGGCTGTGGATCTCCAGAACCTGGCCCTCGTGCAGCAGTTAATCGCTCTGGGCGCAGACGTCAACTGCGTGACCTACGGCGGCCACGTGCCTTATCACCTCACCTTCGGCCGGCAAAACGGTGAAATCAGGCAGCAGCTGTTCATCAGGACGGCGTCCGAGCTGCGCGAGTTTCCCGACTCCGAGAGCGAGAGCGAGGACGAGCTCATGTCCGATGATGAGTGTGTAAGTACGATAATAGATGTTTTTTTCAAGCTGTTTAAAATCATGGATGAGGTATGATCAGTGATTAATACGTTTCTTGTTTTTCCTCGCAGATATACGACGACATTCAGTTTGTCGGGAAGTGAAGTGAACTAAAGAAACAAGAAAATATCAAGGCTACGTTTTCACATGAAGCAAACAAAGCAGAAGGCAGCGGGTCCTCACAATCACACGTGTAGATCACGTGACGTGACGGCTCAGACTCCCCTACGCACAACAAGGAGATGACACATGAGAAACAATGAAACATGAGGCTGAAATAGGTGCTCGGGAAGTTGGGGATTGTGGGAAATTTGTTCTCCGCCTCAGAAATCCCCAACGTGACTGTACCTGAGATGTATTATATTGTAAAGAAAACACAAAGAAGTCAAAAGTTATATTTTTATACTTGTAAATATTAATTATGACACTATTGTAAATCATGAGTATATTATCTTGTATATGACAATAAGATGTGGTTTTTTAATTAAATTGAACATTCCATTGAATCCTTTGTCTCTTTGTTAATTTGTAACTTTTCTTTCGTGTGGGGGGAAAAACACGTCACGTAAAATCACGACTCGGATGGAAAAGCTCAAATCACTGAGTTCATTCAGAGAAAATTCCTGACTGTGTACAGTCAACAGTATCGTTTCCGTAACGGAATCAGTGACTCAGTGACTTATAGATTCATTACTCAGTGAATGATTTTTTCTTTTTCTTCTTTAATGTCGATAGAGAGTGGGGCCGTACGTGACTCACCTTTAACAAAAGTTCCCCTATGGTTGACAAAAAAAAAAAAAAAAGCCAAAAATTTCCTCTTGGGCCCGCAAAAAAGTGTGAAGACAATTGAATCATCTGGGACAGTACAGAGATGAACTTCTGAGCAAAAAAAAAAAAATCCTTTACTACATTACTAAAAATATGCAATTTTGGAATTTCCCTTCCAAATATTCCCGGTTGTGGGAGTGCTGGATAAATCTCTTAAACGCTGTAGTTTATATTTCCCTGTGAGAGACAGCACACATCTAATGTGATTATTAATGAATAAATAGAAAGGAAATTATTTAGTTATAAAGGTACACTTTTACACCTTTATACAAGCTGCAGATGTTCCATCGACAGAACCGTTAAAGAGACACGGAACGGTACAGAGCAGCAGCGGTTCTCCGACACTGACACTCGTACAGCACGCTACTGATCTTCCCTTAAGAACTAACGTCCAACTTCGCGGTTTCTTCCAAGCTAAATGTTTAGAGGATTTATGGAAACGGATTGTAACCTTTAGGGAAACTCCAGCGCTTTGTTCTCCTCCGAGTTCAATCCTGAGGCGAAAACGTCAGTTAAATAACCAGCATGCATCATCACTCAGTCACATGCTGTGGGTGAATTCCAGCCTGAGTTCATCAGATTTTACTGCTTTTATAATGACAACTTAAATCATGAGGGAAACAACACCCTGTTTAATCATCATCATCTTTATTTACACACTTTACATTTTGAGTCCAAACCTGTAAATTAAAAGATTTTTGTTACTGAGAACCATTAAAGGTCTTGCGCAGAGGAGCAACAGAAGGGCGCTTAAGGATTTATGAGTGTACACTCTTAGAAACAAAAGGAACCAACTCTCCCAAACGGGTTCCACTCTTAACTCTTTCTGATGTTGGGCTTAACCGCCACGGGGAAAAGCGAACCTTAAAGAATGTCCTGAAGGGTTCTTCATGGGTTCCTTAAGGGTTCATTACATATCCTGTTACCTAATAGGAGCGATTCTACAGGGAATCGGTTCCAGCAGAAGTGAAGCGGTTCTGAATTTCTAATCATGAGTGTACACGTTACAGGGACGTAAAATACTAAACAGTATAACCTCCGTCCTGGTCCACGTCGGTCGAGGCGGACCCGCTCCCTGTGGAGATATAAAGCTCTCGTTGTACGCTTACAAAAACACAACGATTCGTAGTTACGGGTGATTATACACTGATCAGGACATTATATTCCATTTCTGCTGAAAGATCCCTGTAAATCCTGTAAACAATCAATACATTTCCGCTATTCATGCAGAACTGCTCGTTGTCCTTTTAATGAGTCTTTTGTTTCAGTTAAAACTGAAGAAACTAAACTAAAATGGAAAGGTTTGCAGATAATAAATTTCAGTAGCAGGCTTTATCCTGTGTATAAGGTTGCAAAACGATAGATAAGATAAAGAAAAGAAAAAACCCGGTAATCTCGCCCTCACACATGATTAAGATCTCAGCACTGAGTCACTGTTCTGTAGGTAAAGAGCTGCTACAACATCTATAGAGCTGCGTGGAGAACCCCGTCTACTACCACTTCCATTTTCTTTTCCTAATGAAGTGAAACATTTTCAATTCTGATAAATGTGTGCGATGTGGTTCAGAGGCTGAGAACGTATTGCACTTACATTTACACTGTGCGGAAAAACACACTGCGCTGCTTTTCAAATTAAATAAAGTGTCCTTTTTATAGTCGCTTTAACCTAACACACACACACACACACACACACACACACACACACACACACACGCCATACTTATTAATACTCTTATCTGTGTACAGCTGAGTGCAAAAGTTTGCACACCCTTACTGCTTACATTTAGCCACCCAGCGTGTTTAGTTTAATAGACTTCCGTCATCACAAACATTTGCAAATAAACACAAATCCTCCAATAACTTGCATGTTCACGTCTTTACCTTTACTCTGCCTCGAACCTCTTTCATGTCCTGTGAACAGCTTCCGGATCGTCATACTGATATTGTTTTTCCACGTACTGAAATTCCTTCTCAGACTATTTTCCTATGTATTTCACCTCGAGATTATTATAATAGATTAATTATCTATTATAGTTCATTTTTTTTTGGTTTTGAGGAAAAAGCAGTGTTTTCCATTCACAAGCCACAGAGGATGCAAAACCTGTGCACATAAATGTACCCGTACAGATAAAGGCTTATATTTTGTGTATTTTGCGCAGCTTGCATGGACATGGTACACACCTGTACAGGTGTTTTGTCATCACAAATGCCAGGCACTGAGCACAACATGTACCGTACAATCCTGGGTAAAAACACGAGGTAAACCTTTTAAAGCTTTTAATGGTCTCAACAAAAACTGTTGTGGGGAAAAGCTGGAAACAGGAAGTTCACTTACACAGTCTTCTGGTGCACAAAGAGAAAATCATGAAAAGATTGAAATGTTTAAATGATATAAAACTGAAACTAACTCATCTGGGGGTTCAAAATGTTCCACAATCTCTGTTTGAAGACTTTAACATCGAGTGGAACAGCATGGACTCTTTCTGTAAAAAGCCGCTGCAGGTTTACCCACAAGCCTTCAACATTTAAAGGGAATCGAGGGAAAAGCTGCACCACACCGAGTTACTTCATCTATCTGTTTCATTCCTGCTCATTTTCCTGCCCAGTGATTTGCTGTTGAGGCCATTAAAGCTTCATGTTTTGTGATACTGGCTTTACCTCATTGTTTTTGCCCAGGAGTGTACACAGTGCGTCCCGAACGTCCGGATCCACAGTGCTTTTCCTTACATGAAATCCAAGAGGAAATCATCAAGTGTCACCAAGTCCAAGACGGTCAATTTGTTGTAATATTTGTGGTATATAAATAAATACTTGGCTACGGCTCCGGAGCTTTGGGCCGCCTGTATAACCGCGTCAGTCTGAGCAGTCTGGCTTTCCGTACATGGATGAGGAAGAAGGCAGCAGTATATTACTCACAGTAGCGTAACAACCAGGACCGTTTGCACTGTTTCACAATCTCAGATTCCACAATGACATCATTTGACTGTAAGTTGCCATGGTTACCAAACACAGACCACATACCACAGCTGTTGGATTCTGGCTTGTGATTGGTCAGGACAACAGCTCTGACAGTGGCGCAGGTTTATATTTACGTGCTCATTCTGATAGTTGTGGTTTCTATAGTAACGGCTCATACACACGGAAGTGCACAGAGGGACTTATTAAAGCCAAGAGTGTGTAATCGTTAATACAGTGATGTTTTCTGTACAAAGATGTTTATCCCTGTGTAAGTCAGAGGGATAAGCTGTAACGTCAGCACAGAGGGGTTTACACCTCCTTGCCGTTTCTCTGTAACATGACAAGCTGCGATGTTTTTGTCATATTAACATCAAGAGAGAGAATAAAGAGAGTCTGGTGAGAGCACGACAAGTGAGAACAGGAACCAACCTGTTTTACAGAAGTATAAAAATGAACAATCCTATTTTTTTCTCCAAAAACAGCTTTAATCATACAGAGAATATACAGGAAACAAGGTGTTAATCACTCGTACAGCGTTCTCCACATTTCCCACAATGCCGTGGTTCTGTGAGCTCAGTCTCGCTCCGACAGACACACCAGGTGAGCATCCACCTCCGCCTCAGAGAGGATCCTGAAACACACCCACAAAATATTACATAGAAAACTAAATTCTTCAGACTCAGACCCCAGAGAGTAATGCGCGGTGTACGCCCCACCACAAACTGCCCATCACACTGAAGTGCGGGTACGCTATAACATCACAAGAATTCATTACAAATAAAAAACCTAAAAGTTGTGATTGCATAAGTATTCACCCCCACTGGTGGGAGCAGATCTGCTGTTCATACGCTGGGAACTCCACAGGAACAAGTCAAGTGGCTTTTATTGTCATTTCAACCATATACATGTAATACAGTGTACAGTGAGACGAGACAGCGTTTCT
>JAQQZR010000020.1:15503450-15519375 GCA_030068235.1 Notoglanidium macrostoma | reverse complement strand
GTGTCCATGTGCCGCCGGAGTCACGCCAAGAAAACAAAACAAAACAAAAAGGCACAACTTTCAGATCCGGAGTGGCCCCTGCGAGCCGCGGCCGCGACACCATTATGTCAGTTTGATTTATCAGAAATTTTGTTATCTCTGAATTTCATATGAAGCTATTAGTTGAAGCCACTGGTATGACCCACTTTACCCCCTGATTACCCCCATACCTGGCAGATACCCACGCACGTCCTTGCAGATATGTAGAGCTTAAGAACCAATAAGCAGAACTGAAATACAGGAAACAATTGGGTACCTGGTAATGACTATTTTCTTATCTGTTCTAATTTGGAACCTACTTTCGGTTCCCAAGTCTATTCTTCAGTGACACTGACTACATGTTCTGAAGAAAGAAATAATATTTCATAAAAGCCTTTAAAATTGCCAAAGGAGTAAGATGACATGTGCAATGTTTAAGTTAATGCACGAAGTTGAAAACTTATTAAGCTGTCATTTTTGTGTATACATGAAGTCAAGAAGATATGTAATAACATGGTCTAAGCTTAACTGACATCTTACCATTCCTAAAGTGGACATTTCTATAGGATGACCAACTTACATTATACATCAGAAAAATGTTAAAATAAAATGTTTGAGCTCTTTGTTCAACAGTGATGACGTGGTTAAAATGATAAGTTTGACTGAAATGTTTAAGGTAACATTATAGATCAAATTCAAATTGTATGGAATTTTTTTTAATGATATTGATTACACTATTATTGCATTATCATATTATTTAATTACACTCTTACAATGTTATTTATGTTTGTCATCTATTTTATTAAGTCACTTGAAAAATAAAAAATTTTGGAATCATTTTGGATTTTTCTTTTCCTTTTGTAGTTATTGTTGATGAACTGTACTAAAACTCCATGATAATGAGTATTTTCATAAGCAAAATCCTTAAGAATAATATGGAGTTGGTAACAAAATAATATTAATAAATATTATCATTTATTTTAATATATTTTCTTAAAGACATATATAAGAAATGAATATTTACTGATATCCAAAGTCAGGAATAGTATAATATAGCACAATATATTTTATAGGAATTACCATCATACTCACAATTAGATGAAGAAAAAAAAGAAGAAAATTTTATCAAGACTGCTTAAAAAAAACAATAAGAGGTGAGAAACTATTAAAGTTTGTCTTCGGTGGTTAACCCCAACTCTCATCTAAAAGAATTCTGTGCTGTAAGCTCTGCCCACAGATCATATACGTCACTTCCACTTGCTGTGGAGTTGGTCTTCACTTGACCTTGAGGTGGGAGGGAGAAGAGGAAAGAGTATTTATTATAATTATTATATAATTTGAGTATTTATAAATACATATATAGAAAGTCCAATTCAACAATTGTAATAATCCATACTATGTCAAGGTGTGTTTGTATGTGTATAGAGGTTGCGGTGGATAGAAAAATGGAAACAAGATAAAAAACTGCAGAGGATCATGAAGTAAAACAGATACAATGTAAAAGAATTACAGCAGAACATATATTTATTGTCCATGACAAACTAAGTGGCAGTTTTAATGGAAGAAAAAGAGCAACCCTGCAGGCTCTATAGAGATAAGCCAGGGCAGGATGTAAATGTCAAATAAGGTGAGATAAGATAACCCCTTGCATAACTTGCCAACACCTCCTGGCAGTTCACCACCAGTATGAAATTCAAATCTGTATTACTTGCTTCCTGTTTGTTACATTCCTTCCGTCGCTCCACCCTAACCACATCCTCTAATTATCTTCTTGCCTTTTTGTGTTTTTAGTTCTGTGTATTTCCATTTTATTTAGTGTCAGTCTAAGAATAATGCCGTTTATCTCAATATTGTGTCTCTCACCTCACAAATAGGTAATTATGTTTGTTTCTGGACATTCAATAAGAATTTTATCTCATTTTATACACTGTACTTACACGCATGAAGAAATACAAACTGAACTGAAGTGTGTTAAACTGTAATGGCCATATCTGCTTGCTATATAACACATTACAGACACGTCATTGTGAGAAAGGCCAGACTGAATCCTGTGTGCCTCAGGCTCTGAATCAACACAACAGTGAATATCGGTTTGTTCTCACATTTTCTTCCAGTTTTTTATGTTCTCATACTTTTGCCTATAATAAAACAAATGTTGGTTTTGCAGTATCCGATATTTGTATAAATAATATTCATATCTTTTCATGTTTATATGTTGTATGTTTTAGATTTGATTAAAAAGGATCTCACATAAACTGTGAATAAAAGAATAAGGTGGTCATATAGTGATAACACAACTGACAATTAATACAAACAAATAGGAATATAAAAAGTATTACAGACAGAAAAAGGACAGAAAAAGCCATTTGGAGTTCATCAAACAGCATGTGGCAGATTCCACAAACACTTGGAAGAAGGTTCTCTGGTCAGATGAGAAAAAATTGTACTTTTTTGGCCATCATTGGAAACGGTATGTGTGGCACAACTCAACTCTTCCCAGCACCCTGAGAACACCATTCCCACAGTGAAGCGTGCTGGTGGCGGCAGCATCATGCTGTGATGATCATCAAGATGCTTCTCAGAGGCATGGACTGGAAAACTGGTCAGGGATGAACAAAGATGGATGGCACTAAATACAGGGAAATTCTTCAGGAAATCCTGTTTCAGTCTGCTGGAGAATTGCAGCTGGGATGGAGGTTTATCTTCTAGCAGGACAATGACTCTAAACATAACGCTAATGCTACACTGGACTGACTTCCAGGGAAACATTTAAATGTCTTTGAATGTCCTTGTGAAAAATCAAATCTCAATCCAATTAAAAATCTGTGACATGAAGGTTGATGTATAACTTGAAGGAGCTGGAGCAGATTTGCCTTGAAGAAAGGGCAAAAATCAGCGTGACTAGATGTTCTAAGTTAATAGAGACATACCCAAAGAGACTTGCAGCAGTAAGTACAGAAAAAAGGTGGCTCCACAAAGTATTGACTTATTCTTGTCTATTCTTGAACTATTGTTTGTCACAATAAAAATATTTTGTACCTTCAAAGTGGTAGGCATGTTGTGTAAATCAAATAGTACAAATTCCCAAAAAATCCAATGTAATTCCAGTTTGTAATGCAACAAAACAGGTAAAAAAAAACACCAAGGAGATGAATACTTTCACAAGACATTATATAGGAGTTTATGAAGTTTATTTTAAGAGAAGTATATACGGTTTCGCTTTTGTGTATTTGCTTAAGTCAATGGTTATAGGTTTATGTTAATTTATGTTTATCTTTGACTTTCTAACTCAAGTCAAATCAAGTAGTTTTTATTGTTATTTCAACCATATACAGATGATATTGTGCACAGTGAAATGAAATGTTCTCCTAATGTTCCTAATGTTCCTAATGAGATGTTCTAATGTTCCTCCAGGACCAAGGTGCTACATATAGGACAATACAGAATTACAAAAGTGCAACATAAGACAACAAAGTGCAAGTGTGCAAACTTCAGACAGTCCAGACATCACAAGACAGTGCAGTGCTAATCCAAATTCGATTGTGCAAAAACTGCAGAGGGAGTTGAATGTATACATTGTGTGTGCGTGTGCATGTGCATGTGTGTGTGTGTGTGCATGTGTGTGTGTCAGTCCAGTCCCTGGGTGTTCAGGAAGTGTCATCGGCGAACTTGACGATGTGGTTGGAGCTGTTCAATGCTGCACAGTCGTGAGTCAGCAGAGTGAACAGTAGTGGACTGAGGACACAGTGGACACAGCCCTGGGGGCCCCAGTGCTCAGTGTGGTGGTGCTGGAGATACTGTTCCCAATCCGGACTGACTGAGGTCTCTCAGACAGGAAATCCATGATCCAGTTGCAGAGAGGTGTTCCCGCCCAGCAGTCTCAGCTTCCCAATCAGGTGCTGAGGAATGATTGTATTGAATGCTGAACTGAAGTCTATGAACAGCATTTGTACATAAGTGTCCTTGTTGTCCGAATGTGTGAGGGCCAGATGTAGGGTGGTGGCAATAGCGTCATCTGTAGACCGGTTGAGGGGATAGGTGAACTGCAGGGGATCCAGTGAGGCAGACAGCAGTGGCTTGATGTGCCCCATGATGAGCCTCTCGAAGCACTTCATCATGATGGGTGTGAGTGCAATGAGATGACAGTCATTGAGGCAGGACACTGAAGACTTCTTTGGCATGGGAACAATGGTGCTGGCTTTGAAGCACTTCAGGACAACAGCAGTACTCAGGGAGATGTTGAAGATGTCAGTGAGATCATCTACCAGTTGGTCTGCACATTCTTTGAGCACTCTCCCAGGGATGTTATCTGGTCCAGCAGCCTTCCGTGGATTAACTCTGCACAGAGTTTTCCTCACATCAGCAGTGGTCAGAGGCAGCACATGGTCACTGTGGGAAGAGGTGGTCTTCCTCGCTGTTACGTCGTTCTGTGCGTCAAACAGTGTAGAATTTGTTAAGCGCATATGGTAGGGAGGCATCACTGTCACAAGCAGGTGTAGTTGTCCTGTAGTCAATGATGGCCTGGATGCCCTGCTACATGCGCCACATGTTACCACTGTCCTGAAAGTTTCTGTGAACTCTCTGGCTGCTTTGCTGCTCTGATGGCCTGAGACAGTTTGGCCCTCTTTGTTCTTAGGGCCTCCTTGTCACCTGCTCTGAAGGCAGAGTCACGGGTCCTCAGCAGCTCATGCACCTCTGCAGTCATCCAGAGCTTCTGGTTGGAACGTGTAGTGATGGTCTTGGAGACAGTGACATCATCTACACACTTGCTGATGTAGCTGGTCACTTATGACGTGTACTCCTCCAAGTTGGTGTTGTCGCCATTGGTTGCAGCCTCCCTGAATATATGCCGGTCAGTGTGCTCAAAACAATCCTGAAGAGCAGAGATGGCTCCTGCTGGCCAGGTTTTTATCTGCTTTAGAACTGGTTTGGTGTGTCTGACGAGTGGTCTGTATGCTGGCATTAGCGTAACAGAGATGTGGTCTGGGTAGCCAAGGTGGGGGCGGGGCTCCGCTTAGTACATGCCAGAAATGTTTGTGTAAACAAGATCCAGCACGTTTGCCCCTCTTGTTACAAAGTTCACATACTGATAGAATTTCAGGCGCACTGACACTGAGATTTGCATGGCTGAAATCTCCGGCAACAATAAACAGTCAATCGGGGTGTGCATTCTTAGGATCACTAATAGCCCTGTACAGCTCAGAGAGTGCCTCTTTAGCATTAGCACTGGGGGAAGCAGACATTAGAGAGCAGAATGAACAGAAGGGTCGGCCAGCTGGGATTAGCTCTTAGCCTAGCATGGACCCCCATCCGTTTGTCATGCTTCCGCTTCCTAACACACTGCTTTTGGTGGACCCTCCCTCGGCTGCTGGCATCAGGCAACGCCGAGGACTGGAGGCCTGGTTTCCATAGCAACCCAAGGATGCGTAGCATCTCCAAAAGGTCATCCTGCAGGTCAGTTTTTGAATGGTCCTTAATGTCCAGCAATGTTTGGCATAGATACACTTGAACACCATTAGTTTCGGTGTCCATATCAGTTCAGTTTGTTTATTTGTCATATGTATGCTAACACAGGGTCAACATTACCATGAAATGTGTAGGATGAGAATATAAACAAGAAACAAGTCTCAGCAATGGAGGCCTATACAATTGAATAAAACATAATCTTAGAAGATGAGGAGAAAAAGGGGTGGGGGGTACAAGTCATAAATAAGGGGTGTAGTGCAGACACCAATATTGCACATTAGAGAAAGTGACGAATGCAAGTAATTGCACACTGAATAAAGTGACGTGTAATAACAATAATTGCACATTGGGGTAAATTGTCAAGTTAAGTAGTAAGTGACAAATTAAGTACTACTTGACATTACAGACAGAAAAAGCAGTTTAGTGGTATGCTGGTAACCAGTACACTGTGGGATGTTTAGCTGCTGGAGTTAAGGAGTCTGATGGCCTGATGATAAAAGATGTTCTTAAGTCTGGTAGTCCGTGCAGCCATGCTCTGTATTGCCTGCCAGAAGGTAACAAAGAGAACAGTTGGTGTGCTGGATGGCTGTGGTCCTTAAGGATGCTGTGTGCCTTTCTCAGGCATCGTTGGAGGTAGATGTTGTGTATGGTAGGGAGGCTCTTGCCAGTGATGTGCTGTGCTGCCTCCACTACTCTCTGTAGTGATTTCCGGCTGTAGGCAGAGGAGCTCCTGTACCATACTGTAAAACAGCCCATCGACAAGCTCTCTATTGTACACCTGTAGAAGTTTGCGGTGATATTGGCACTCATGCCAAACTTCTTCATCCGCCTCAGAAAGTAGAGCCACTGGCAAGCTTTCCTGACTACAGTGTCGGTGTGTGTTGTCCAGGAGAGGACCCCAGTGATGTTCCCTCCGAGGAACTCGAAGTTGCTGACTCGCTCGACTTCAGCACCGCTGATGTAGGTGGGCCGGTGTGTACCCCCTTTGTTGCCTCCTGTAGTCCACTATCATCTCCTTAGTTTTGCTGACATTGAGAAGAAGGTTGTTGTCTTGGCACCAGCTGGTCAATGCCTTCACTTCCTCTCTATATGTAGTTTCGTCATTGTCTGTAACAAGACCCATGATGGTCGTGTCATCAGCAAACTTGATGATGATAGAGTTGTATTTGGCAGTACAGCCATGAGTGAACAGGGAATACAAGAGGAGGCTGAGCACACAGCCCTGTGGTGTGCCCGTGTTCAGGATCAGCGAGGAGGAAGTGTGGCTCCCAGTTCTCACCACCTGGGGCCTGTCTGTGAGGAAGTTGAAGATCCATCTGCACATGGATGTCCCCAGTCCAAGATCATAAAGCTTGGAGATGAGCTTTGAAGGGATGATGGTTTTGAATGCCGAGCTGTAGTCAACAAAGAGCATTCTCACATATGTATTCCCTTTTTCCAGGTGAGTGAGAGTGTGCCACCAAGGCGATGGCCCTGTTTGACCTGTAAGTAAACTGAAGAGGGTCTAATATGTCGGGAAGGGAGGCGCAGATGTGGGTTTTGACCAGACGTTCAAAGCACTTCATTATTACTGATGTCAGTGCAACAGGGCGGTAGTCATTCAGACAGGTGACCACAGTGTTCTTTGGGATAGGAATGATGGTGGATGTCTTGAGGGAGGTGGGGACCACAGACTGTCTCAGGGAGAGGTTGAAGATGTTCGTGAATACTTCCGCCAGCTGGTCGGCGCAGGCCCTTAAAACACGGCCTGGAATACCATCTGGTCCAGGAGCTTTGTGGGGGTTGACCTTTTTGAAGGACCGCCTCACATCAGTCCTCTCTAGGATCAGTGTCGTTGCCTCCCTGTCCATGTGAGGGCATATGGCAGGTTCATTATTGGCCGCATCAAAACGAGCATAGATGATGTTGAGCTCATCCGGGAGAGATGTAGTTAGCTGGACACTGACTTTGTTTTTCTTTTTGTAATCTGTGATGCAGCATAAGCCACTCCACATGCGTTTGGGGTCAGAGTTGTGGTAGTGGGATTCCACCTTGTCTCTGAAGTCCTTTTTGGCATTTTTGACGGACGTCCAGAGGTCATATCTGGCTGCTTTGTAGGCGTCAGGGTCACCTGAGTTGAAGGCAGAGGGCCGCGCTTTGAGCTTAGCATGTATCTCACCATTTACCCTGGGTTTGTGATTTGGATAGGTGTGGACAATGGCTTTTGTAACAAAAAAAATCAATGCACTTCCTCATGTATCCTATGACAGAGACTGTGAATTTGTTGATGTTGCCATCAGCTGCATCTTCAAACATCTGCCAGTCAGTTCTCTCAAAGCAGTCCTGTAGGACCTCCTCAGTGCCACTGTCCCATTTGTATATGTGCTTGGAAACCAGTTTTTCCTGTTTAAGTTTCTGCCTGTATGCAGGCAGCAGTAGAATGGAGCAGTGGTCTGCTTTTCCAAAAGCAGGCCAGGGGAGGGAATTGTAACAGTCTTTGTTTGAAGTGTAGCAATGATCCAGTGTCTGATCACCTCTGGTAGGGAAAGTAATGTGCTGGTGGTATTTTTGGAGTACCTTCTTTATGTTAGCTTTGGTGAAGTCTCCCAACAAAATAAATGCTGCCTATAGGTGTGTGTTGTCTACTCCATCTATAATGCCATATAGTTTGTCCAGAGCCAAAGACTTTTAAGCTTGTGGAGGGATGTAAACAGCAGTGAGGAAAACTGAGCTGAATTCTCTAGGGAGGTAAAAGGGTCTAACTTTGATGGTCAGCAGCTCTAGAACAGGAGAGCAGTGCCTTGTTAGAATGCAGACATCTGTGGCCCATGAAGAGTTAACCATAAAGCACAGTCCCCCTCCCTTTGACTTGCCTGAGTCTTTTGTTCTGTCTTGCCGGTGAACAGTGAAACCCTCCATTGTAACGGCACAGTTGAGCACGCAGGGCTCCAGCCAAGTCTCAGTAATTGCCAAAACACAACAGTTTCTGATGTCCTTTTGGTGTTTAATCTGTGCATGCAGCTCATCCAGTTTTTTTCCAATGACTGAACATTAGCGAGCAGAATGCTGGGCAGACGAGGCTTGTTGTTTCTCTGTCGCATATGGCACAGCACACTTCCCTCTTTTTGTTTTCCTCCGGCGACACGTGAGTAAACAAAAGACCCAGGGGAGTGCGATGTCAAAAGTTGGTTTAAAGTCAGAACTGGCTGACAAACGCAAATCCAAAAGTGTTTGTCGGTCATACTGAATGTATGATAGCGCTGTATGTGCAGAAAGAGTCAGTAGTAGAAAGAAAATAAGCACTAATTCGCTGAGATGATTCAGAGCTCTCGTCGGCACAGCCATCTTACGGCACACCGGAAGTAGTAGTAGGAGTCGCGTCATGAAACAAAATAGCACAAAATAGCACCATTTTGGATCCGAAGTGGCCACTGCGTGCTGCTTTTAAAAAGTGCTGCATTGCCATTCATAGAATGAGCACAAAGGCCAAGGGTCAGGCACATTTTTCCCACTTGAATCACATTCCTCTCACTACTGTTGTGCATAGTGTTAATGACTGCCAACTACACTACAACTTACACTACGACTAACAGTTTGAAGAACTTTGGGTTTTGATATGTAAAGTCAATGATGGTGCACTTCTACTCCTTCATCATTGAATCCACTCTCACCTCCGACATCACCGTCTGGTATAGAGAAGAGGAATGAAGGTCAGCAGGACTAAGACAGAACACATGAGCATAAATGAGCGGGACAGAGAAATGGTGAAGATGCAGAGAGTAGAGCTGGTGAAGGTGGATGAGTTTAAATACTTAGGATCAACAGTTCAGAGTAACGGAGAATGTGGAAGAGAGGTGAAGAAGAGAGTGCAGGCAGGGTGGAGTGGGTGGAGAAGAGTATCAGGAGTGATTTGTGACAGAAGGGTACCAGCAAGAGTGAAAAGGGGTCTACAGGATGGTAGTGAGACCAGCTATGGTATACGGGTTGGAGACGGTGGCATTGACCAAAAGACAGGCGGCAGAGCTGGAGGTAGCAGAGTTACAGATGTTTTGTGATTATACTGTTTATTATATTATAATGCTTTACAGGTATGATATGTGATGGTAATGTAACTTGGCAACACTGTCAGTGTAATTATATTAATAAATATAATTAATAGTATAACTGAAAGTAATTTCCTTGATTGTGGGTATACTTATGCAACATTGCATCATGTTCTTTATGGGCTTTCCATCTTAAAGTTAAGAGAGTGATGTTTTAGATTATGTTTTCAGTATGGTGTTATTTTTATTATACTTTTTAAATATCACTATTAAACTATTGCTGAATTCCAAAATGCTTCAAACATGTTAATGAGTCAAAACCTCAAATCAGGTCAGCAAGAAATTTGTTGAATGAGTGTATATTTTTTTATAAATCATATAATCTTTATATGGCTCTGATTTCAGTTTTATAGTGCATAAGTACAGCTGATAGTAAGAATGGTGTTACATTTAAGCATGAGGCCTTTAGCATTTCTGAAGCTATATTCTAAGTCAGAGCATGAGCTGAAATATTGGGATGTAATATTTGCTTGATAATAGTACGATTAGGAGGTAAGAACAACATCTACACATCATGAGATTTTATTCATGAACACTGAGAAAGGTAAATATGCCTCTTCTTGCACCTAACTGGGAATTAGTATGTATAAAGGGTTCCTGTGTTTCTTGCTAAATAATTCCCATATTAGGTTCAATTGGATTGGATTATAATGTATTATATTATATTATTTTTAATGTTAAAATATAATAGAAAATATATCTCGATACATACACACAAATAATCGATAAAGGTTACATCTGGGAATTTGCTTCAAGGTCAAACTTCAAACTTATTTAGCACTGGTTTTAAACACACAGGGTATAATTACTTACATTAATCACATACACTTACAAACACTTACATTTCTTACACATGAATACAAACACAAACACACACACACACATACACACACACAATAATAATAATAATTAAAACACACTTTTAATAATCTCCACAAAAATCATTGGGCAGAAAATGAACAAGAAATAATATGAACTATATTTTAAAATATATAAAATTGAAACTAACTTGTCTGGGGGTCCAAACTGTTTCAAAATCTCTTCTTTTTGAAGACTTTAACATCGAGTGGAACAACATGGACTCTTCTTTCTGTAAAAAGCCGTCTGCAAGTTTACCCACAAGCCTTCAGCATTTAAAGGGAATCGAGAGAAAAGCTGCACCACACCGAGTTACTTTATCTATCTGTTTCATTCCTGCTCATTTTCCTGACCAATGATTTGCTGTTGAGACATTAAAAGCATAAAAATTTATTATTTTTCTGTTACATCCCTCTTACACATGCAATTTAAATGTTTGTTAATAAAATAAGTAATCCATCAATAAAAATTCTTGATGAATCATTAATTCAGGTAGATTTTTTGCAAAGTACATTTCAGCGGAGTTGCTGAGACCCACATTTTGCCTGCAGCTACTTTAACTTTAACTTCAAATTGAACTACTTTAACTTAAAAAAGTTATGTTCTTTTTATTTTGCACTTTATCCTGGTCAGGGTTGCAGTGGATCCAAAGTCCATGTTGGGAATTCTGGGCATGAGGCAGGAATTCACCCTGAACTGGGCACCTGTTCATTCACCCCTGAGAAAATTTAGCATAGCCAGTCCACCTACATATGCATTTGGGAGGAAACAAGAGAACCCCACAGGAAACCCGCAGAGACACCAATCTGGTAATCATTGTAAAATTTTTAAATGCAAATATACATGAGGAACTTTGTGGACTCAGCAACTTAGCCAATGTTACTAATGTTATACACCAAGAATTAAATTATCTTTGTGCACTCAATGCAGTTAATATGCAGCAGTCTGCTAGTTTGTATCTCGGGGTGCGAACATAAACAGTTTTTTTTGCTCCGCAATGACTTTCACCTGCAGAAGGAAGAATGAGTGAGAGACAGAATTTCACAAATAACAAAAATAAAGTATGTCATTAAAGCACTGAAAACAATTATGTCAAGCTTGAAAATGTTTTGTTCTATTGGAAGATATTTTTTCTAATTTTAGTAATTAATTTATAGAAGGGAACAAAAAACTTGAAATTAGTGAAAATGTTTAGAAATAATCTTATATTTTATAAATATCATAAATAAATAATAATTCAAAAATAATTATTCTAATTTAACATTTTCAAGGTATTTTCACATTCTAAGATGTCGTGTTTTGCAGTTAATGATCTTTGGTTTAATACTGAGCAAAAATCCACTTTTGTAACCCGATTATTGATCAGGTTAAAAATAAAATCACCTCATCTTTCAAACTCAGATCCATAAATAAATTACTGGCTCCAAATTAGCTGACTTGATTTTGTACTCCGTATGGCACCAGCTGCCTGTTTGAACCGTGGCAAGTAGAAGTGCAGCCACATTGATGACTCATGGTGTCGTTACAGCCCTGTTCCTGACTGATCAGATTTATGAATGTTCTTGGGATTGAATAACAAACCCTGTGATTGTACAATTAACTAAAATAAACACAAATAAATAGCAAAAATGCAAAACAGTCCACAGTGTGCTGCTTTAGAAGCCAGATGTTTAGATGTGAGACCCCTCCCCTGTCCTGCCACTGGTGTGTGTTCATGATTAATCTATGGATTTGTTTGTACGCTGATGTGTCTTTGCATCATCGTGACGTCTTGTCATTGTTACCGAGTCGTGTTTTTTTGTCTTGTATTTCTGGACTTCCTGGTTTTGACCTGTGCTTCTACTCCTGTTATGATGATGGATATTCCTGTGATTTGACTGATGTTGTGGACTACGATGATTATCAGCCTCTCACCCGAACACGTCACAAGAACGTTTCCATAAGTAAGGAATAAACTACTTTGGGACATGCTGTTAAAGGAAAATAATCCATGACAAGGCGGAGTGATGAAACATGGCCTGAAGCTGAGTTATAGTTTTCACCCTGAAGTTGATTATTTTAATATAACTGAAGATCCCAAAATGTTTTATTCCTCTTAACAACTTGTCAACATTTACCTTTTTTTGAATTTATTAAAGAATGTCAAGTCTAATGATGTGTCCAATTATAGATACATTTTGTACCTAATGTTCAACAAAGATAATAAGATAAAAATGAACAGCATCTTGTCGTGTTACTGAGAAACCATAAAGTGTGTAGGACTCCTCTGTCCTGAGCAGTAACTCACAGCCACCCTGTCACTGAATATTCTTCTAACAGCAGCATGACACGGAGCATCTCAGATGTTTCTAGTTTAAAGAAAACAATATATTAATATCATTCTGATGCCAAAGCTGTCAAACTAGTAAATCAACAGCTCTTTATTTGACTGTGCAGTTGTGTTTACATAAATAAGCCCTTAAACAGAAATATTGAAAACATGTAATAGTATACAATGTAACATATAAATTAAATCACAGTGTTATCATTCACGTAAATCCTAATTTAATCTTTAAAAACTAAAACCTTACTTCCTGTCGTACATCCTCTACTGTGCACAATGCTATCAGAGCACCAGTTTATACTGTCTACAGTAAGAAACCTCAAATCTTTCACTTTCAGTTTTAGTTGTTGCATTTTTTGCGAACATTTAATTCAAGTTACAAGCTTTACATCAAGAGCAGAGTCTCTTATCTACAGCCACTCGCTTCTCAAGCCACACATTATTAGTCATATTCCCTCGTTAGCGTCTTCAATGCAGGATGTACATTTAATTTTAAACCACAAAACTGCCAAAAGGCCACAAAAGCCCTTTGATATTGAAGTAGGCCTCTTGAAAAAACTGTGATTCAGCATAAAACCAGTGTGGTGCTGAATTCAGGAGTTTGTCTTTGGTCAGGTTCTGAGAAAAACACACCATTTTAGTTCTGACACCAATGTTTAATTGTTAAGTAAAAGTTTTTTTTAACTTTTAAAAAACTTTTTAGTAAAAGTACATTAAAACACTAACCTTAGTTTAGTAAACTCCAGTCGTGAATCTTGCTCTACTTTCAGCCACTTAGCTGAATAAATAAACTTAAGCTAGCTCCTGTTCTCACTTGCATAACAGGAGGCAAAAACAGCTGTTCTTGTCGTGTAAAATCCTCTATCCTGAAAATGTGGGAAAACGTACAGTTCCAGCTTTACCGCTGACTGTTACACTGCACTCACACTGGAGACTCCTTCCATAAATTTGAAATAAATCTCCTTACAGAAAACATTATATCAAGAATTACACAGGTATTTGACCACTCACAATCCAGATTGTGTAAAAGGAATGTTTAAAATACCACCTTCAGGTGGCTCCTGGTTATGCATGCCAGTAAGTGCAGATTTGTTCTAAATTAAACTGTTGTTTAAAAAAAACCTAAACAAGGTCTTGACACAAGGAAGTCAGTAAAAAAGGCTGTATTTTCTTTCTGAGGTAATGAAATGGCACTCAAGCTTCAGTGGCATGAGAAAATGTACTAATGCTTTAAGGAAATGTGACTTCTTGTTCAGCACCACGACAGATTTAGCAGAGCAGGACCAAGTTTTTCCACCGCTGCTGGTTCTACAGTGTACAGAGCAGAGTGAAGTGTATGCAGTGTATGAACACATTATATGCAAAGCCATGTATGTTCAATGACACCATCCAATACACATTCCATTAAACAAATAGTAGCAGGAGTAGTGTTTAAATATGCACAGTAAATGAGCTGAGTGTAACTGAAACTGAGGAGATTGTGGCCTCTGTTGGTCAGGAATGGTACTACAACACACTGCTTAATTAACCAAAGATAAAACGGACATCTTACGGTCAGTACTAGTGCACATGGAGAGACTTTAATGACCCAGCCTGGATGGGGACGTCAGAATGGGGAAAAAAAGAGATCTTCGTGTTCTCAGTGACATGATAGTTGCTGTCAGATGGGCTGGTTTGTGTAGTTCAGAAACTGTAGCCTGAGATTCTTGTTCTTGGCTGGCAGGAGTGGAACCCAACATGGTCTTCTGCTGTTGTAACCCATCTGCCTCAAGGTTTAAAATGTTGTCTGATCTGAGATGCTTTTCAGCTCACCACAGTTTGCAAAGAGTGATTATTAGTGATTATTAGTTAGTGTAGACATAAAATTGCTCTACCTTGGAAATAAAATTTGGTTGACAAAATGTACCACATAATGTGTTTGATTTCAAAAAGTCAAAAACAAATTTCATTCTGTGTATTTTAAGATTTATATTTGCAAATTTTTATTTAAGTACAAAACATTAAAAAAAAAATGTTAATTATTACCAATATACTGAATTTTCATCACAAAAGCAATTTGGTCAGTAAGCACAAAAAAAGTTGGACAATTTTCATAAAAGAATTTCATTAAAAATAAATAAATCAAAGACATCTTTAGAATACTGAAGAAAATTTTTTTTTAATAAAATGACAAACAGAAGTGTGTGTATTTTCTTCCGTGCCAACGTAATCTCACGGCTGACACGGTTAATCGCTGCTGTGATTCTGATGAATACAAAGAAATTAGAAATGAATTAGAATTGAAAATTGAAATGACTGGATATGTTTAATTCCAGATTAAATACTGTAAAACTCATCACTTACCTTTCAATCCTCAACCCACTCACACAGTTTCACTAAAAGCGGCAGGTGTGAAGGAGTAAAAGCAAACTGGAGAGAGAAAGAGAGAGAGAGAGAGAGAGAGAGAGAGACAGAGAGAGGTATTAAGTTAGCATGATCTGTATAACCACATACGATATGCTGACCCAAGTTACATGTTCCGATATTTTTGATCACTTGAAAAATATGTTAAAACAAAAGGTGCCATGTTCTAAGTTCTTTATCACATCTATATGTAAATATTAGGACACAAAATCCTTTGATGAACCTGAATCCAAATGTCTTCAGTGCATAGTGGAAATAGCAGAATTGGCCTTGGTGTTCCAGTACTTTCAGAGGAAACTATATTTTTTTATTGTAAAGATTTACATTAAGGTTCCCTTCACCAACAATAAACCATAAACATGTGCTTTAGGTTTCTCTAATGCCACATCACAATGAGTGTCTGCTGTGAGATAATTCAGAGAATTTTTTCAGAAGCAGGTAAATAAAGAGACAAACAAACCTGATCTTCATCCCAGTTGAAGAGAGATGTCCTGAAATGCCCAGCCACGACTTTTTGTGACTTCATGTTGCACGTGTGCTCTCAGCAGTCTTCTTCACTCCTAAATCCATTGTCTTCCTCTTCTACAATATTTATCAAATGATACACATTTAATCTATGCATAATAAAATAAATAAATCCTAAAAGACATTTTTATACTGCCTCCTGCCTTGGATGGTGGATGGTGTCTTCACACCTCTTCTTGCCTTGCGGGTGATGTCTACGCTCTGCCCCCTTTATTTGCCCGAGGTCATCACTCCACCTCCTCCTGACTCC
>JAQQZR010000020.1:15488708-15502534 GCA_030068235.1 Notoglanidium macrostoma | reverse complement strand
TGGGATTGGCTCCAGCTTCCCCGCCACCCAGACGCATAAAGCGCTATAGATAATGGATGGATGGATGGATGGATAATAATTGCAAAATAATTGTCAGCAACATGGAACGGCAGAATGTTTGAGGGGGATATTGGTATATAAAAAAGAATTAAAACCTCCTTGCTTGTAGTTTTATTTAGATTTTGTAACAGGAAAATTGTAGCTTATATTATTGCTACTACTTTTTGTGCATGCATTCTTTGACAAATTAATTTTAGTACACAAAAACGAATCTAACCGAATGCATCATAAATACCGCAAACCACTGATCAGTAATTTACCACAAAATATATTTTTACAAGTGTATCAGCTCCCTGTCGGTCTCCAGAGCACTGAGGAACAGGTACAAGCTGCTCTGGAACAGATTTCAGGTTAGAGATGCAGGCAGGAGAGGGTTTGCCCTGCATCACCCCACCCCAGTGCCCCATCCCCCGAGGCTTTGTGTTAGCGGGGCACCGGGTTTGTGCAGATGCACGGATGGCCTGCTGTCCATGCAGCTGAAAGTTTCCGCCCCCACCAGCCTGCCTGCGTGCCGGATGCTCACTAGCTCACTACCCCGGAGTGGCCGAGTGGAGCTACACCTTTAACTCCGCCGCCGGCCTACAGAACCGCGCATGAAGCTCATCAACCAAAGAACTGAACTCATACCAGGTACGTTCCCTTCCGTGCAGCCTCACGCGCGAGCTCGGACGCGTTGCCGCGCGCGTGCGACCTGTCTTTCGTTTTCTTTTTCTTTTACCCGAGCGCGCGAGACGCCATAGTTGAACGCGCGGCCGATTTCGAATAACGGCGTGTTTGCGGAAGTGGGAGCTCGCCCGCTCGCGCGGCTTCAATATTAGCCTGATATGCGCGTTCAGTCCACTTATCCTATACATGGTGTTCGTGTAACTGTAGTTTATCAATCCGCATTCTTTATAAGCAGTAAATGTATTTTTGCACTCGTGAGCATGTTGTCAAATAATACAAAATGCACCGCATAACATCGCTTCAGTAGAGCTGGCGTGAAAAATCCAAAATGGCGCCCATCTTTGTCGTTTTCACACTAGCCCGACCGGGCCAGGCTCTCACATGTTTAAAGCATTAAATGCAGCCTGTAAAAGTGTGAGGATATGTTTACAACTTAAAATGTCCACAACTGCTTATTGCGCATTGTAAATGTTAAATGTAGAATGCTTTTGGTATTTTCTGGATTATTTTGTGCACCGCTAGCTTAGCCTGGTTACCGGCCACGTCAGGGCGGTGGGGGAGGGGGAGAAGGCGGAAGTAGGGGCGGGGCCTGAAGCTTACTCACGCGGTGACGTCACACCGCTGTCGCTAGAGAATTCCCCCATTTATTTCAGTGGGTTGTTGAAAAACGTTTATTAATAAATGTCACGTATTAAATGATATTTAATGACATTTAATACTAACAAAGCAAGATCTTACCTGTGCTCAGAAAAAATACCCGGATTAAACAGTGGTCTATGATTTGTCCAGATTTATACTTTGCACCTTTTGGTCAGAAGTCTCTCAACAGCAAGTTAATGTGATGAGAGGTTCAGTAAAGTGTTTATTAGAATGACTGCAGAGTCTAAGATACAAAACTGTGAAATCGTGGAAAAATGTAACAGATATGACCTACAACGTCCTCTCTAATTCTGATCGGGTCCAGAGAAAAGCCCTGTTCTGACTGGATTAGTTTTACACACGGAGGTGGACAATGAAATTACTTCATGTCTGTAATTTTTGAAGGCCTGTGTGTGTATACGAGTGTAAAGATTACCTTATACACAGTCTATGGCCAAAAGTATGTGCACCCCTGACCATCACTCGCATATGTTGTTCTCCAGACTCTTACCACAAAGTCAGGATGTCGCTCTATGCTATAGCATTACAGTTTCACTGGAACTAAGAGGTCCAAACCTGTTCCAGCATGACAATGCCCCTGTGCACAAAGCAGCTCCATGAAGACATGGTGTTCAGGTTAAGGCTGGAGAGGAAGAACTGCACAGAGCTCTGACCTCAACCCCACTGAACACCTTTAGGATGAACTGGAACCGGAGCCTCCTCGACATCCCAACATCAGCGCCTGACCTCACTAATGCTCCTGTAGCTGCATGAACACAAATCCCCACAGCCTCGCTCCGACATCTAGTTGAATGGAGCGCGTTATAACAGTAACGGGGAATAAATCTGGACTGGGATGTTCAACAGTCACATATGATGGTCAGGGGTGCACAAACTTTTGGCTATATACTGTTGCAATCACAGTAGGAAAAAAAACCCAGGTAAAATATAACACAATAACCTTGTATAATATGTTTTAAAGATTGCATTATGTCCTGTGAGAAAAGAGGTTTGTGCTTTTTCTTCACCATGAATCCACCAAAAACACTCGTTCCTTTTAAAACATTAAAAGTTCAAATGCTTTAAAAAATTGTTGATGACATTTAAAATGAGGCTTTAGGTAAGTAACTGAGTTCCTAGCACAGAACAAACCACATGTTGCGGTCATGTGGCCTAATAATGCTCATGCATGGCCACGCCCCCTACAACAAGCACTATAATAAAGATCTAAGAAAATGAGGTGTGTGTAGTGTGAATAGAATATTTAATGTGATGTTCATGCGTAGTTTTTATTGAGTTAGTTTTGGATTAGTGTTGAGTTTTGTCGTGACTGTGCACTCTGTCAGCTTGCGCTCTGGTCTGTGTCTCTACAGTGCTGGGATGTCACTCGTGCTTCAGGTAGGCGACGCCCCGTGCCCTCTCCCTCACCATAACCCTCTCCAGTATCTGGATAACCTGTGGTCTGTTGGGTTAGAGTTGTGCTGTGTCAGTGTGTTTGATATGTATGTGTGTGTGTGTTTGATTAAAGATAACAGTCGATCAGATAATTTCCATTATGTTAAGTCACCAATCTTAACATGAAATGAGTGAAATTAATGGACCAGTTGGTTTGTTGTTTGTGAAAATACTAAACAATGCCTGATGTATTTAATTATGTCAGGAATAAAACACTGTGTGTTGTTTCTATAGTAAAATAATCAACAATGGGGTGGTGTGACGAAGTGGAGTTACTGATAACACCCCAAAGATGGTTATTTTTCTGTAACAGCATGTCGAAAAGTGTTTTATTCCTCTTATACCACAGCAATTTGCCCAGAATTATGGCTATAAACATTCGTTCCCTCACCAGACTTTTTTTTTTTTTTTTTCCCTCTTTAAGTTAATAAGGCAAAGAAATCACAGCTTGTCGTGTTGCGGAAAGACCGCAAAGAAGTGTAACCCCTTCTGTCAGAAAACTTACAGCTTTACCTCTGACACTGTAGATTCCTTCCATAAAGCTTAAATAGCCATCTCCTTACAGAGAACTTCACCATACCAATGATTACATGCAGCTTTTAATCCATTTATGTGCAGCGTCCGCCGCACACGTCCCTGTGAATGAGCTGTTACTATAGAAACGGTAACATGTTAAAACGAGCACATTGATATAAAGCTGTGGTTTGCAGCTGCTGTTATAGAAAACTAATCAACACCTTCTGACCAATCAGAATCCAGCAGCGCTGTGGTATAAGCAGGTACATGATCATCTTTAAAAGTTTTCAGTGTTGATGTGAGCGTGAAGAATCCCGTCTCTTGTTTCCTGAGCACTGCGGGTCGCTACTTCTCCACGCCGCCTCCTGGTGAAAACACGGTTACAGATTTGCAGATGCAGATAAATAACTCGCCTCTAATTCAGCACCTGAGCTAAAGTGGGAGAATGTAAACTATAAGTGTGTGTTATATGTGAGCTATAAGTTGGATTTGCCCGGATGTATTGTACAGATGAACACGCAAACATGTGATCTGTTGCTGGTGGTCTGTGAACTGCATTTGCACTGAGCTCCAGAATTATTGGCACTCTTCAGTAGTATGAGCAAATGGTCATACATAAAGTAAATAAAACCCACCCTTGGTCATGTTTTGAGCTTTAGAGATGGGTATGGTTTTTTTTTTTTGTTGTTGTTGTTGTTTTATTTTTATTTTAACATGGTACTAGTTTCAAAACATTTGGCACCCTTGCCATTTGGGGAAAGTTTGGAGTAGTCTCTCCTGGAGAGAATAACAGCACTGAGTTATGATTTAGGAAAAAAGATCCATTTATGAGCAAGACATAACCTCCTGGCAGAGGCAACCAGGTTAAGGGATAAAATATTTTGTTAGTTGGCACAATTCATGATGCTATTAATCTTTACAGGAACCCCAAAGCACCAGTTTTCCAGTACCATATTTTGAGGTGTGGTTGGAGGCTTTGCCTTGTATTTAGATCCCCTGATGTTGGTGTTCATGGCCAAAATGTTTGATTTTGTTCTTATCCAGTTATAGCTCCCCGAGGTTTGTTCTAGGGGGTTCTTTTTTTTCCTAGGACATACTCACACTTGGTGATCTGTATCGTGCCCAAGCACGTTTGACCCACAGAGTCCGGTTCATTTGACTAGTGTGATCTCTGCTTGCTACGTTCAGGTTCTGTTCAGCTGGCCCGCTTGGAAGAGGTGGGCCTGGGTGCAATTAGTAAGCCTCATGTACGGTACGCATCAGTGTGATCTCTAACCTCTCAAACATGGAACTCAAATGCTATGACGTGCACGTTTCCATTCATTGGAGAATATTCGGGTTAATTTGTAACTGGTCTAGTTATTCCATTATTGATGAATGCAAATTGTAGTCAGCCAGTAAAGCTGCAAATTCTTCCTGCAATGCCAGCTGTCGCCATAAAAATCTTATATCTCTGGCTTCCTCAGTCTAAATCCATAGCTGCATCCAGATTTCTGCAAAGCTGGTTTGTGACGACGTCCTCTGTTAAAAAGCATTATGTTCATCCTTTGAAGGGTGCCAATAATTCTGGAGTTGACTATAATATTCCAGTGTAAACGGTAATGGCAATGGTTTATGGTGGGGATGCATCAATTCCTTTTTTTCCCCGGCTGAATAAATGTTCATGTTTATTTCCTGTACTTGTGGTGACGGTATCTGGATGCTGTAGTTTTCACTGCTGCTTTGCTTTGATCATTAATCATGAAATACGTCCCGACCGCTGTCACTCCGTATTGTTCACTGGTTCAGTAACATACACTGGGATTACTGCACATAGCATCATCTGGTATTGGATGTTGGTATGGAAGTAAATGAGCACAGTATGAGACCCATACCCAACACCAGTACTGGTACTGATACATCCGTAGTTTCTGGTATCACTGAATACTGAATACTCAGTTCATTAAACACACAGAGGCTGTGTTCAAAACAGAAGCTCGCTGCCTTGTTGCCTTACCGCTGAAACAGACAGCCGTCTCATAAAGCAGGACTTTCAACTGAAGGCATCATCTAAGAACGCTCGTTTTTAACGACCTTTCAGGATAGCGTTTACGGTAACGTGTGACATCAGCACGCTGTGTAACTAAACCATAGTAGCTAATGTTAGCTGGTTGGTCAATAGATGCCTCACAAATCATATTGAACTAATGTATTTGGTAACAGTCACATTAATATTTCAAAAATCTATGAGAGAAAACGCCCAAAAAACTTACATTTGTATACAAATACATGTTTTCGGTGAGGTTTAGTTTGCCATCTTTTAGTATTTCTTCTGTGGCTAGAGGGAGCTGCTGCACAGATTTGTGTGTAATAGGCAACACTGAGGGTACATCGACGATGGGTTAAAAAAAAAAAAAAGATCGTACCGGGACAGCTTGAAGTCATCTAGCAAGACAGGAAACAAGAGTTTGATCAGTTTCTAACAGTCATTGATGCCTTTCGGTTTTTTAGATTCCCTCCTGAGAGCATTTCCCACCAATCAAACGGACCAGAGTCCCTCGCTTTCCCCTTAACCTGTGACCGTTTCCTGTTTCCCATCCTGCCCAAATTCAGCTTTATAATGGATTAAAATGTCTTGCTTTTCTGTCTCTGTTAACATATGGTGATTTCCCCTTTGATTTGGTTTGATTAGATCATCAAAAGCATTAAAGCTGCTCAAAATATGACTTATAATAAATGTTTACATTCTTTTCCAGGGTAGACATGTTCTCCAAAGGCACCAAGCGCAAGTTTCCCAGCGACGATGATGAGATGTTGGACGAGAGCCTGGCCGGTGCCAAGGTGTCCTCCTCGTATAGTCTGCAGCGCCAGTCTCTACTGGACATGTCCCTCATCAAGCTGCAGCTCTGCCACATGTTAGTGGAGCCCAACCTGTGCCGCTCTGTGCTCATCGCCAACACGGTGCGGCAGATCCAGGAGGAGATGACCCACGACGGCAGCTGGGTGGTCACCGAGGCCTTCTGCAGCGGGACCCAGGGCCCCTCCGAGCGCCTGGTGGCCACCGAGGTGCTCTGCAGGTCACGAGAGCAGGAAGGAGAGCCTAAGCTCTTCTCGGTTATCAGCTATGAAGGAATCAGCCGCGAGGAGGAGGTGGTGGCGGACGAGACGCTGTGTTCGGTCTCTGTGCACGACTCTGCCTCTGACGTGTGTCTCTCGGAGACCTCGAGTCGTTGCTGGAACGCGACCGAGGATTCCCGTGAAAGCTCCAGGCTTGGTCCAGGAGACGACGACGATGAAGACGAGGATGAAGATGAGGAACAGGAAAGTTCCTCCAGGGAGGATCCAAAAGCAATGGGGCAAGTTTTTGGGACATTCGAGATCAAGAACGGTGCCTCGGGTCCGGACTCGGCTCTCGAGGAATTGTTCTCGGACGTGGACGCGTCGTATTACGACCTCGACACCATGCTCACGGGCATTCAGAGCACGGCGCCTAAGATGGGTCCGTACGACCTGCTGGACAGTTTGAGTCCCTCTCACACACCCACATCTATAAACTCGCCCTCAAACTGCCGCTCTGATCTTAACGAACTGGACCACATCATGGAGATCATTGTCGGCTCTTAGGCGAGAGTCGGCTCTGAGACTAGAACACTTTTTCCTCTTAATGTTTTTCTACCTGTTGTGGAAGTTCAGTCTGCAGTCCTTTCAGGGAAAGGAGTGTGTGTCTTCTAAAGAATGGCCTTGATTTTATGAGCTGACCAGTTACCTTATTTGCGTACCCTTTGTATGTTCTTTTGTTTTTTTGTTTTTTTTGTTTTTTTTTTACTTTTTTTATAATTTATTTCTTACTTGCGTCCATTACACTACACACAGGATGGAGAGCAGATCCAGATGTATACAAGAGTGAAAAGGATATTTTCATAAAGATGAAATTGCCTAACTGTAAAATTATAAATATATATTTTTACAATAGAAACTGCTTGTTAACTGTTACAGTGCACTCGCTATCGGTTTCCAACATTTTAAACAGATTCGCAGATCAGTTATCGACATCATGTTGTTGGGGTTTTTTTAATTATTATTATTATTACTATTATTATTATTTTCAGGATTCAGAAATGTCAGTAAGAATACGGTGTTGCATGACTTATTTTTTATTGTAGCACATTTGGGTGCATTTTGGCACCCAGTGTATTTTTCCCATCAGTATCTGGGCAAATCAGCCGGTGTTTCAATATTAGAAGTCATAGTGTTCTTATATTTGTTTTATCAACAAATGAAGAATAATATGGGGCCACCCCATTCTATATAGTGACTTTTAATTTATTTTTATTTATTTGTTGCAAACTTTACATGTTGAGTGTTGGCTTTGGTCAAACTCAGGGCAGAAGAGACTTCATGGGCCTGATTCGCCCCAAATCCCTCAACCAGAAGTTCATTAGAATTTAAAGCATTTTATTAACTCGCTGGTTTTAAAGCCTTTGATATGTGCAAAGGGCAGTTGTGATGCATTATGTCCACTTTTTTTTTTTTTTTTGATGCACATCTGCAGATCTAAAGATACCATAATTAAGTCGTAGCTTTATTTTTTTCGGCTGCCTTTCCTTCTAAAGTCTCTGATCAGGTAAAGAAATCCTGACTCTGATGCCGTGTTTTGCAGCCTGCTGCCTAAACGCAGTCTCGTAACGAGCTATACACTTTCTCTGATCCTATGCATTGAGTGTCGCAATACACTTCCTATGCACAAAGTGTTCGAGCACATTTTAAAGTACAGTATTGACTTTAGCTTTGTATTTTTGACCGTCAGAAAGAGGACAGGGTTTAATGATTGTCTTCCTATTACAGAAACTTCGATTCAGTCATCAATTTCGAATAATAAAAAAAAAATTTACAATACATTAATTTGAGTGGATGTAATTCCTCTCTGCTTTACATCAGTTTCATTTTTAAGTATGATATAAATCTAGAGTAGAGCATAAAAACATTTTATATGTGCATTGTAGCATTTTTATAACATTTTTAATAAAAAAAGCACCAATTAAAAGTGTTTTCCTGTGTGGTTTGTTGGACATGCATATTATTCAGGATATTTATTTAATTGATGGATTATTTTATTTATGTGAAATTGTGATTGCAACTTTTCAAACTACATAGTCTTTATGTGATTAAATTATTTAAGTCCAAATATTTCCTTATACGCGGTAGATAGTACAGGAAGGAGCTAGCTCATAAACCGCACAATATAATCGCAGATCAGGTGGTCCAAGTCGTGAGAGCTCTGTTGCTATGCAACTGAATGACATGACTGCTGGGCAGAAACCAGCAATTAATTTTTCTACCTAAAACATTGTTTTTAGTAGTAATAATGTAATCGGAAACAAGATAGAAATGTTGGAAATGTTAACATTTTACTCAGTTGTGGTGGTTGATTAATAATAAAAACACTTATTACGAATAAAATTACACTTTGTGTGATTAGCATTGACCGCTAACATCCAGGAGTTCTGTCGTATTGAGTCAGAAACTTGTGAGCCCTGAGCAATTTAAAAACTTTTAAAGGTGCATTAGGTAAGATTTGATCACTAAAGGGGCGTACACACAGGAAGAGTCTAGCAGCGATGTGGTGACCAGAGACCACAAAATGTCAGTGAAATTCAGCGAAATGTAGTGATGACAGACACGATATTCGTTGGCGCCGTGAAGTGGGTGGGTACTGAGTTAAACTAATCTCGACTTAGAGGTGACGGAGGTGAAGGATACTGTTGACTGACATAGTTTACTTCAAGGAGACAATGTATACGACTTTGGTTTCTACCATTTCAAACTACTTCAAATTGGAAGAGCAGCTAATCATTTACATTTAGCCAGTCATTTTTCTTTATAAATATTCATCTGACTGTTGAGAGGAAGAATGCAGTAGAAGAAGAAGGCAAGCGAACTAGCCAGCTACTGCTCGCTTCACTCGGAAACATTTAGCGTGGGAAATATTCAACAGGGATAACTACGCAACCACAGCCTGACGACGAGCAATTCACTTCATGTGTGGACGGCCGAGTGTCCACAAGCAACCCACTGTCAGCTACAGAGGAATGGGTGATGAGCGATTCGCTTTATATGTGGACGGCCCTTTAACAGTTAAGTAGGTGGAGCTGACATTTGAATGAGTTTTTTTACTCCTTGAGCCCAACCCACTGCTCTATACCCATGGTCACGAAGCTTCGCCCCCAGGATATACCATAGCCTGTACAGTATGGTGTTTATGAAATGACTGACAGGAAGCACATCCAAATCCAAACAAGTATTGCGGACCGGAAATCAGTTTCCCAAACGTTTTTTTATTTTATATATACATATGAATATATATATATATATATATATATATATATATATATATATATAGATATAGATTCAGTTATTCAGGTTATAAGTAAGAAATGTATTTAAAAAAAATTACTTTCGCACCTTTAAAGTCGTGAATACTACAAGAGATGACGTAGTCAGTTACGTCAGAGCTCTTGCGCCACCGTTTAAATCTCCAACCCGGGCTTCAAAAAGAAAAGCTGTTTTACTGAATACGGAGTAAACAGTTGCGCCAAGGTGTGTGTATTACATCGAAATATATATGTTTGTGTATGTTTATATACGTTCATATATGTTTTTTATGTGTCGTTTAACTGAATTATCGGCGAAGTGAACCGTCACGTGCTCAAGCCTGAGGGGAAGAGCTGAGCAACCAATCAGATAACAGGCATGAGGTGAGCAACCAATCACACGCAGTTACTAGGCGGGCCTCAGATACAATTGAGCCAATCAGCGCTCGCCTGAGATTTCATTGGACCAATCAACGCTCTTCCACCTGACGACCGTCAATCAGCTGGGCTAGTTTTTCCCGGACCTTCTCTCACGCACTCCGCACAAGTTCGTGTTCGGCGCTGTTCCGGTTCTGACCGGCTCCGAGAAGAATGTTTGAACTGTTTTTTTTTTTTGTTTTTTTTTAAGCTCATGTTTAGTTTAGGGAAGTTACACTGAAAGAAAAGAAAAGGCTATCGACTTTTTTGATTAACCGTAAGGATGTAGCGACTAATTCCAAATCTCTTCGAGCTGATTAGTTTTACTTTCAGCGTATAATGCTAACCAGCTAGTGACTTTAACTCATCGCGCGCGCCGTCGGAAGTTTTATATCACGAGTAAACCTGGTTTAAAGAAACATTATGGTATGGGACAAAGGGAGATTTTATTACTGAATACGTCCATGAAAGGTAAAGCCACTTCTGTGTGTCGACTGGACGTGGATTCTGTGCTGAAGAAGGAAGTTGAATCCGGCCAAGGAGATGCCCTTTCCTCAGCAAGGTAAAAAACATACTTATATAAATACTGATAGAAAAACATACAAACTGATTATCACACCGAGACAAGTGATGTCAGCCTTTACAACGGATCTGATTAAAGGCGTTCGCCTTAACAGCGAATTTTAAGGTGTAGAAATGTGTCTCGCGCCTGCGGAGTTAGCTAGCTAGTTAGCTCTCTCTACAGCTCGCGCACTAGCCGTTATAATGTTCTCCTGGGGGGCGCGAGAACTCGTTTCCTCATTAAACTTTTACAGGTCTGTCCTTTCACTTCCTGTTAAATTCACACAAACTGCACGAATGTGTCTAAAAAAAAAAAAAAAAAAAACACCAAACCAAAAAACGGCACCTTGTTTCAGCTCCATGTGAATCCACACAAATGCGTCAGTGTGTTACGTAACATCATGGCGCTCGTGGAGCTTCAAAAACAATAATAAATAAATACAGACCGATAAAGTTAACTTGTAAACTAAGTTAACATTTCCTTTTCAGTTGATGAGGTTTAAATGTTGTCTATTAGGTCATTTAAAATAAATAAATAAATTTGATGCTCACACTGCAGGCGCGATACAGCGAACATTATCATATCGCGATACTTGACGAGATTTTCGCGATATCTGATCTTCAGGTTTGATAACGTTGTTAAATTCTGGACTCTGATTGGTCAGGTGTTGATTAGATTTACTGTAAGAGCTCTGATATGATGTGATTGCTTTAGTAACAGCTCACTTGCAGTGACTTGAACTGCAGATGCTGCACATAACCGGATTAAAACTCTAACTGTGATGCTTTTTACATACATGGAGATGTTTATGTAACATTTCTGGAAGGAGTCTCCGGTGTCAGAGCTTTAACCGTCAGAGGGAAAGCTGTAAGTTTTTTAGTTTTACAGCAATGTCGGTAGTTTCTGAAGCTGCATTTTGATAATTTTTATCTTATTAATTTAACATGATGATTAAAAAAAATAAATATAAAGCTGGTGAGGGAACGACTGTTTATAGCAGTGATGATAGGAACTAACTTGTTGCCCCATAGATGCCCCATAATCTTCCATAAATGGATATGCATCCATTAATGGATAAAAAGTATGATGGTGTTTTTATTAAAAAAAGTTATTTGGCAAATTGCTGTGCTCAGGCAGTGTAGTTGAAGTACAACCGATGTTATTAATCACAATGTGCTGCATCACATCCTGCTGCTGCTGAAAACCTGCTGAAACACACGTGGTAATATAGATGGTCTGATATAAATAAGAGACACTAAAGATGCTGATGCATTTCTCTTGATGTTAAAATCTTTTCGGCAGGTTGCTAAACTTCTGTATCATGGTGAAAAGTGACTAACTTCCTGTCTCACCGCTCTGACTCACTGCTGTCTCTAAGCGTCTATCACCTCTGCCCATATTAGGACTTCCTGCTTGTCAGCATCTGCCTTCTCGTTGGTTCCTTACAGAGGATTTGCTAGACATTTCTCCCTCCCTCTCTCTCTCGCTCTCGCTCTCTCTCCCTCTCTCTCTCGCTCTCTGTGGCACTCGCTCTTCCCTCTCCTCAACTTCTGCTGTCACGCGAGCTTTTCCGAGTCGTGTTTCTTCCTCTTTTCTCACAGGATTGTTTTTGGTGCTGTAGTGAGATGTCGTGCCAGGTTTTTTTTTTTTTTTTTTTTTTTTTTTTCCCCCATCCTGTTCTGCTCCTTTTTTTCGTTCGTCTTTTCATTCCCTGACCCAATAGCTTTAATAAAGTAAATTAAAATCATATTAAAAACATTTCATGATGTCAAACAAAATGTAATTTCTACATGTTATGTTTAATAATTCATTCATGAAGTGTACCTCATTCATCATTTGAATCGTTGGAAGAAATTTAGTGATCCTGTAAATATTTCCTATTTTAAAAGTAACCGTGTGTTCGGATGTTGGTGTGACGGACCGGATTACAATGTAAATCAGAAAGCATTGATCAGAAGGTGGTATGGTGAAGTGAGAAATGCTTCTGGAAGGAGTCGGCGCTTTGTACCAGTCAGAAGTTTTCTGACCTTCAGGACGGAGGAGTTCATGACTGCATTTTCTTAACTTCTAAAAGAGAGTCTGGTCAGGAAACGGCTGTTTATAGCTGCTAGAACGAGAACCTGTTTCACGAACATTAAGTATAAATGGCTAAAGTGTGATGTGGTGGTGGTTAATTTATAAAACCAAACTGCCGTCATGTAAGAGGAAGAAACACTTCAGGATGTGCTGTTATACGAAAATAATCCATGCCACTCCATCACTGATTATTTTAATGTAACATCACAACACACGCTCAGTGTTTATTCACTCTGTAGCCAGCACGTAGGAATCTTTCTCAGAGAAGTGAAAAGGCTGGTGTGAGATGAAGATAAAGGCTACTTCCTGTTCCTGTGGTTTAAGAAACAGGAAGCTTTGTACAGAGCATTAAGCAGTCAGCCATGTGAAACTTAAAATCCAGACCCCAGTCTGTATACTGAGGTGGAGTGAATATTTAGGCTTGTCTAAACACTGTGTTATTCTGTTTTCTTTTGTCTCTGTACGTGACAATGCCAGTGATATTCCAAGCAGAACGTGTAAAGGTGACCTGTTTATTACTGCTGAGTGGGGTAAAGGAGATGTAGTGGATCTGAGTCCACTGCAGTCGTCACCAGCCTATGCCTCACCTCTGTTGGATGATAAAGAACTTCTTAAAGTGGTGATTAGATGTGCATGATTGTGGGTGAAGCTAAAGTCCTCAGGGAGGTAGTTCTCCAGGAACAGGGTTGGTGTCCACTGGTCTATTGAGTGCTCAAGGCTAAGTGCAGGAGTTTATGGATTCCCAGGGAAGGGATGATGTTATGTAGCCTCAGTCCTTCTCTTCTCCTAGTGAAGATTGTTTGACTGGTTGACTTTGCTTGTCTGTTAGGTGACTTCAGATGGAAGCCCAACACCACAGACATGAAATTCTCATCCCAAAGGCTAATAAACAGGAAGTAGAAGCAGGTGGAAGCACACAAAGATCTCATTCAAACAGAATGGTGTCTCGCTTCATTCTCTTACAAAACATATTTAATATCACATGAGACGTGTTTCATGTTAGTGTCCAGCTCGTGTGTGTGTGTGTGTGTGTGTGTGTGTGTGTGTGTGTGTGTGTGTGTGTGTGTGTGTGTGTGTGTGTGTGT
>JAQQZR010000020.1:15464143-15487953 GCA_030068235.1 Notoglanidium macrostoma | reverse complement strand
TGTGTGTGTGTGTGTGTGTGTGTGTGTGTGTGTGTGTGTGTGTGTGTGTGTGTGTGTGTGTGTGTGTGTGGGGGGTGGCTGTGACAGTCAGTGTATTAGGAAATGTCTCTGCTGTGACTCTGAGGAGCTGTGAACTGAATCAGTGAGGCTTGTTCTCGTACCATGACGGTTCTGTCGGCGGATGTTGTGTTTCTTGTGTTCGATGAGCGAGCCGAGCCAAGTCTGCACACCACTCAATCCCTATCCTCTCATCTGTTGCCGTTGCCATGGCGAACAGACCAGAGAGGCCAATCTTATGGTGGAGGCTCGATTTAAATCACAGAGCTACATCCACATCTTCAGTGTTCAGGCTTACTGCCGCTGTAATATAACAAGGTGGAGGTGTGGAGCGGTGTTCTTTAATCTGAAGACCAACTTCCTGCTTAATTAAACACAGATTCGGGCATTTTTGCTGCCCTGAAGCTTTGACATAAATCTGTCGTCTTTATATTAATTAATCTAAACTTCAGTCTTCAACATCAGAGCGCATAGCAGTGCAAACGAACACCGCACACTTCTGAAGGTTTCAGACTACTTATTAATGTCATTTATACATTTTAAAAACAATAATTAATTATTCAAAACATGATGTTTAAAAAATATATATGGAAATACACATCATAAATGATGTTAGAGCTCCTCCCTTTTCTTTATACATCAAATGACCAGGTTCATGTAGCAAATTCATATGCAAATATCATGAAAATTTGAGTTTTGACATTCTGGACATCCTCAACAATAACTCATAGAGGCAGATAAGGGACAGCCTTTTCGTTTTTGCATACAGCGTTCTCTCTAGGATTATTAGGATTAGACGTATTGGCATCTTGGGTTACTTGCCATGTTGGCACATGCAAAAGTGCCAATATTTACGAATTATCTATAGCATTTATGATTTTGACCCAATGCAGCAGTGAATTGTAACCTTTTTGTAATACTTTTTTGACAAAATGTAATTAAAATTGCTAGAAAAGTGATTCACGGAAGGGGAACGATGCAAAACTGAGCAAATCTTTGCCTTGTAAATTGGCGAGTCTGAGTTTGTGAGCCAACAGGAAACAGCTGGGGCTCTTTGGGTGCTGAAAAAATTAGGAGCCTTTAATTGTTATGTAGCGAAGTTTTGTCTCATTTGTTTTCTTGATACACAGCTGAAAATAATTAGCTGCTTTACACCAACGCACACTAATGGGTTTTGTGATGTTTTTTCCTCTGCCAGTTCCAGTTTTCTTGTTAGCGGAGTTGGCACCTCTGCACCATGGATTCATGTTGGAACAGGAAACGTGGCAAGCATTTGTCTTTTCTTGTGCTCCTTGATTGAGTGGCGGATTCATGGAATAGATGGAATGGTTTTCTTTTTTTGTTTATTTATTTATTTTGCGAGAGCACAAGGGCGAGGCTCCTCGGGGCTTGTGTGGTGTCTGCAGTGAAGCACCGAGCGGTGCAGTCTGCGGTCGGAGCTGTGGGGGATGATGTCTTCCTGTGTGCAGCAGCGTGATGGATGGAGGAGGCTGAGCCGCCCACACTACAGAGAGCGCAGAGACGGGTGGACAGTCTCGACCATCTCCTCTCCCTGTAAACACGCTGTAGCTTCCAGTGTAATGCTCACGCATGTGCACAAAGCTGTGCACACGCAAAAATCCGTCTCTCTTCAGAGAACACTCGGGAAGCACCAGGCCAGAGAGGAGATGGTTTATATGTAGGTGGATAATCAGTACTGCACTGCTTCTTGTTACACATCAGCACCTCCAGCCCGCACAGCAGTGTTTAGTCTGGCCTAAACACAGGAACCACTGAGACTACAGTCTTATTGTCCAATATAGATATTCCTTATAATGTGCCTTTAATTATTAAATTTAATTGGAATCATGATGTACTAAAACATCCAGTATGGTGAAGCATTGTTACTGGTGCCACCCTGGAGTGGATTATTTTCCTACACCAGCATGTCCTCAAGTCTTTTATTTCTCTTACGGCACTGAAACCTGCCAGTAATAAAGAACACATCATAATTTTTATCCATTTAATGTTGGGGCGCGTTCTTCACACTTATTGTTACAGCAGCTACAAACATTCCCTCACCAGCCTCACTTTCACTCTGTTGAAGATAACAAGACACAAATAGGCTTAATGAGCAACCCAACACGTCAACTCTGTCCTGAAGATGTTGGAAAACGCTGACACTGGAGACTCCTTCCATAAATATCATCGTATCAGTTATTATACTTGTGTGTGGTTTTTTTTTTTTTTTTTTTTAATTATAAATTTTTATTTATTTATATATTTTTTAGCTCTGTTTATTAGTGGTTCCTGTACAAGTCCCTGTGAATGAGCTGTTGCTATAGAAACAGTAACATGTTAGAACGAGTGCATTAAAATTAACCTGCGCTACTGTCAGAGCTGCTGTTATAGAAAACTAACTAACACCTTTTGACCAATCAGAATCCAGAACTCCGCAGCGCTGTGGTGTAACCGATAGTTCACGTAAGCAGAGACAGAATAAGTTAATTCATGTCTGTGGCACACACACACACACACACACACACACACACACACACACTATATAGGCTGTAGATAAAGACTAATGTGTGTCTGAAATGCAGACAGGCAATGTGAGTTTTGCATTGTTGTACGTGTGATCATATTCTCGCGTCTGCGGTTGTTGCAGCGCACTCACAGCACTGCTCTGTCTCCGTGTAGGTACGGTCTGGGCCGTGGGGTGAAGCGTAAACTGAGCGAGCATGAGGAGTCTGTGCTGGATCTGCCGTATCCCCAGCAGAGGCAGCTGGTGCTGGACCTGTGCCTGGACAAGCTGCAGAGCTGCCAGCGCCGCGCCGAGCCCAGCCTTCACCGCTCGGTGCTGCTGGCCAACACCCTGCGTCAAATCCAGCAGGAGATGAGTCTGGAGGGTGGAGACGCTCTGCCTCCCACTTCACCTTCACTCTGGCCTCCACCCACCCCACGCCACGTCCCCGAACTCCCTCCCGTATCTGTAGACTCTTCACCTCTCCTTCAATCTGGACCCGTGTCCTCCTGCTCCTCCTCCTCCTCATTCCTGACGCTCGGTGAGGATGTCGAAGACGGCGTCGAGAGAGAACCTCCTTCTCCGACGCCCTCAGACGAGGCAGACACGAAGACGGCAGATTCTCTGTTCGGGACGTTCGAGATCACGAATTCCACCAGCTACCTGATGGACCTGCCGCTCGATGACATCTTCGAGGACATCGACACCTCCATGTATGACTCGTCAGAAATCTCGGTTCTGGCGTTTTCCGCGCCGAGAGAAGACGGAATGAAGAACCTGTCGAACCTGCAGCTCTGCCTGGCTGACCTTGGTGACCTCGACCACATCATGGATATCCTGGTGCGCTCCTGATCCTCACGCGCCCGTCAAAAGCCATCCTGATACTTACACTGAATGAAATGTTTCAATTTTTTAAAGCTTTTTTTTTTTTTTTTTTAATTTGATGTAATTAAGTCTATTTTTATACAAAGAACTGATATTTATAAAAGATCTCGACTCTCTCACACACACACACACACACACACACACACAAATGTACAAACACACTATAGGATGCACATGGCTCTTTTCCTATTTAAGCAAAGATCTGTATATGCAGGGATTGAACACAAACATGACACAGTATTACCACTGATGCTTTATTTATAATGAATTTGTAAACGAAAAAATTCTGAAATGGATCGCGTTTGAGGAGAAAGAGCTGTTATTTAATGTTTATGAACTGATCCTGTGAGTATTTCTCAAGCATTATAAAACATACACACATTTTATCAGTAATTATGATGGATCACGGCGTGCACACACTCACACTACCTCTCGAAAACTAAGAGCAATCTGCCACTTTCTTTTATTTATTTTTATTTCATCCAGAAACATTAACACTTCACTCCCAGCCTGCTCCGAAAGATTAGTTTATTCTTAAAACTCCCATCCTCGCTTTCTCCATGAGGAAGAATCACCTTTTTTGTATATATATTTTATTTTTCCCTCCTGTCAGAGTCCATCATAAACTTTAGTGCCTACAACCAGAGGATGAAGACTAGCGATGGTGGATGTGCATACTGTGGACATCTCTTTATTTCTGGCTGTGCTTTTCCTTTTTTTTTTACTCCTCAGTAGAAATCCCAGTCTTCTAAATAAGCCATGTTTGCAGAAGTTCACAGATGTGTACGATCTGCTTTGAATCCTTAATATTCACAGAGATGACACTACAGAGCTAATTCTGCATGTCTGAGGATACATTTCAGGCTGAATCCAGTCCTCAGATCTGCATCCTAAACCTCTCAGAGACTTTATAATGCATATGAAGCTGTTTGTGTGAAATGTTTTGTGTGTTATCTTTTCTACGGAACGGTGTGGTACAATGTCGTACTGTGAAAAAAAAGAGTACCTGAACTGAATTTAGTTCCCCTTCTTACACAGGGACGTGTGGGCGGAGCTAGACAGAGCACGGATTGGTCAATTTTCTGTGCAATTTTAGAAGGAATTGTCGCAAATTCAAAATAATCAAATGTTTATTCGTTTTTATTTATTTACCCGACAATAGTGTTTTCTTCTCCCTGATATTTGATGCTACTTAAATTTCTTATACGAGATCCATGTAAAATCCATCCCAATCTGCTTTTTATTCACTATAGCTGCTCACTACATGTACAGGAGAGCACTATAGTATGTCCAGTAAAATGCCAAAATAATTACAAATATTTTCAGTATAATTTGCACAAATCACTCGGCTGTCGTTCTGTGTAGAACCAACAAAATGTTTCCACACGGCAGGAGCGCAAGCCGCTTTTAATCACTTTCACTCCATTAACCTTATTTGTAAAGCGCTCGGTCACTTCGCTGTACACATGTTTAATCCCGTCTCTTTCAGGCGAAAACTGGAAGTGCCTTTTGTAGCTGACATTTGGTGCACCGTTAATAAACATATTTAATTGATGTTGGCTGTATACATGTCTAATGTCAGCTGACATAATTGATAGATTTTATTTCACGTTCTTGAAATAATGTGGAATAATTCGGAATAATTCACCCCTTGACCGAAAGCGAGGGAACATCACCAGTACGAACTGGAAAATCATGACCTGATTAATAATGAGATAACAGGAAGTGGGCGGGGCTTCCGAAGAGTGTTGGTTCACGTTGGGGAAAACAAAACATTTACGCAACTGTCAGTCATTCCAGGGTCATGTGCCTATTGCTCTTTTTTCATACTTTTTAGCGATAACTCCTCACATGTTAAAATGCAGAGCTCCGTCACAAGAGACGTGAAGCTTCGCAGGTCTGATTGACATCTTTGGCTTTGATGGTTCACTTAATGCGACTGCAGCAAACTCTGTGTATCAAAAGAACCTGGTCCTGTAGTGGATTTGGAGCTAGTCTCCGCCCCACACCCTCGTTAGAAACCCGTACTTTTACGGATAGTTCCGGATTCGGAGTAGCACACTGTCCTGTGGAGTGGGTGCGGTGTTTATCCTGAGAGAGGAGATGGTCAGGGGGGGAAGGGAGAGAGCAGGAGGAGGAGGAGGAGCAGCAGCAGCTAAAGCCTGTCGCATGGATGGAGGAAGCTGTTGGTGTGTGTGTGTGTGTGTGTGTGTGTGTGTGTGTGTGTGTGTGGCCCAAACTCTCAAAATGAGGCCTCAGGGCTTGTTTTTCCCCCCTCAACCAATCTGTGAGGTTTGGGGGCGGAGCTTCATGTAAAACACCCTTCTGCTCAGGTCTCGCGTGCCGAAATACAGTATCTTCATTTTTAAGGTTTAGAATCCTGCCACACTTTTCTTTTTCTCTTTTAACTCCCTCTGTGTTCATTTAGTTCAGTTTAGATTTAAAAGGGAATAAATGTACCAGAACACAGGAACAGACGCAGGTTAATATTCAACACTCCTGTTATTAAGGCCTTCCCCTCTTGCTTCAGCTCAGGCTCACCAACGCCCTCCTCCTGCTCCACCTCCTCCTCCTGCTCCTCATGAGGCAGAAACCTGACCCGACTCGAGTCTACACTCCGTCCTGACCTGAACATCTCCAGCGAGAGCAGAAGGCAGACCTGGTGTAATCACCGGCTTGCTCTGCGAGCTGGGGAGCAGATTCACAACCTGCAGCTTTTTAACTTCTTTTTTTTTTGATGCTTGTTTGAGTGTATAAACCTTTTGTATATATTTCTTTCATGTTTATTTTCTTGGTCAGTTAAAGACCAAACACAGTGATAATTTATTGTTTTTATTTAAGAGTGAATATTTCGTCATCGTCGTCATGTAGCGCAGAATCTTTCACCTTACTTCCGTTTGAGTAATAAGTTCATCTGTGTAAATAGTTTATGAATGAAGAGTACAAAGAGTTTTCTATCTCTATATAATAAGTATTTGTATGAAGTATGGACTACTTTAAAGAGTGTATTTTATTCAGATCCTCGTCCTCGGACCAGGCGGTTAATCTGGCAGCTCCTTTACACTGTTTTCACACTGAAGTTATGCCATTGAAGTGAAACATAATGATTATAAATAATAGTGTATAATGTTTAAAGCCTTACTGTTATAATGTCAGTAAAGTGATGTTAGAAATTTACAGTTCTCTTCAAGATAACATTGTTTTATTTAAAATCCCAGAATTGTATTTCAATTTTTATTATAATTTTTTTTTACCAATGAGATGAAGAGCAAGCTGCCTGTTTATCTCCTGAACTCCTCAGCGTGTCCTCACATGAAGCTGTACTGATGTTAAAGGAATGTACAGAGCTCGGACACTCAACTGCCTTGATCAGGATTCACAGTAAAGCACCGTCTGTGCAACACCTTCCTGTGAAAAGAGCATAATATCAGAAAATCATTCAACTCTTGAAGTGATCCTGCTTTATTTCTGAAAGCAGCGGAGCCGCCACTAGCTTTACGCGTCGTATTTACGGCCCGGACGTCTTTTTAATACGACTTTGAGTGAATTATCCCAATACAATTGTAATCTCCTGTCCTAAGTGCAATATACACACACGGCGCTGTGTGAGACGTGTGCACTGAACTTTACACGAGTGTTTCTACCTGATGGACTGATGACTGCATCGTGTTGGAGTCGTAGCTCGCTGTCCTGTAAATAACAACGCAGCCTGTTCGCCATCAGTCGTCCTCTATGCAATACTGCTGTAGCAGATCAGTGTGTAACAAATAAACATACAGTACCGAAATCATCTGTGTGGGTGCCTTTATTCCTGATTCACAGAATCGGATGCGATTCAGAATTACTGACACCCATTAATTGTGTCTAAATAAATTGTGTACAATAAAAAAGGATGCAAAAATTTGAGTTTTCCACTCAAACTGGAGAAACTAGCTACAGGACAGCACAGCGAGGAAGGCAAGCTGTTCAAAAGAGTTTCCCTTCTGAGAAACCAGCATAAATCCTTCAAATACAAACCAATAATAGAATGATACTTAAGATAGAAAAGTTATCAAGAATGTTATGAAAGGCATTTAAGCATATATTTGGGTGTAAAATGAAGGGAAGTGCTCAAAAATAAACATACAACAACTAATAGTGTTCGATCGAGTGATTTGTTGAGAAGCTGAATGTGAGAATTCCTATTAGGTGAATTGTGTACCTACAGCATTAGTGAAAAGTTTGTACACCCCTACCCATTCATAGGTTTTTCTTTATTTTGAAAAAAAATAAAAAAACCTGAAGACATCAAAACTATGAAATAACACATATGGCACATGTAGAGTTATGAAGTAAACAAAACATGTTTCATATTTTAGATATTTCAAAATATCCAGTGTTTACCTTGATGAAGCTTTGAACACTATTGGCGTTATCGTAACCAGCTTCATGAGGTCGTCACCTGGAACGCTGTTCATTAACAGCTGAGCTTTATCAGAAGGTAATTAATTTACCTGGGGATTAGTGGAATTTCTTGCCTTCTTAATGTGTGTGAGATCATCAGTGGTGTTGTGTGGAGGTAGTGCTGGTGTACAGTAAATAACTCTATTCCACTACTGGAGTAATCCGTATTATATCAAGAACCGCTCAATTAAGTAAAGAGAAACGACAGAACATCATGACTTTAACACATGAAGTGACTTTTAAGTAAAACAAATAAAGAAAAAACACTGAATGAGAAGGTTGTGTTCAAACTGTGTACACGCACAGCGCCACCTGCTGGACCTCGTGTACACCTGCAAATAAACTGATACAGACAAATTAAAGGTTAAAAAGAAGCTGTGACGTCATGCTGTGTTGAGTAACAGTGTACAGATGCTTTCCTTCGTCACATTTTAATTCAGTGATAAAACACTCCGTGGTGTAAATACCGAGTGACATTAATTAATTAATTAATTAGATTTCAATAACAGCGCGTCCCAAGGTGTTCGATTCCTCTTATACCACGGCGACTTGTCAACGATTACATTTTCTTAAAAAATCAGCATTTCATACTTTTTATCTGTTTCTAGTTGCATTTCATATTGTAGAACATCCTGTGAATGAGCTGTTGCGATATTAACAATAACGTTACAACGATGTAGAATTACAGGTCAAAAACATCTCATTAGGTTAGCATGAGTTAGTACAACATGAACAGCAAGCGGATGTTTTTAATTAGTTAATTAGTAAAAATTTGACAAATCACTAACCCATCTTCAGCATGCTAGATTTAATCTTCTTCCCTCAGAAGCTGTGAGTTTTAACAGATAAACAGCATAAACTCGTCAGTCCTGAAGACGTCAGAAAACTTAGTTACAGCTTCATCTGTTACGGCGCGCCGACACTGGAGACTCCTTCCATAAATGTTACACAAACGGTACAGGAAACTTCCCCGCATTAACAATAACACTTATTTTTAAATCGGTTTATGTCAAGATGTCTGCGGTACAAGTCCCTGTGTTAATCCAGATTAATGTTAATCTACATTAATGCGACTTGGTCTAAAACAAGGAGGGTTAAATCTGTTAAATGAGTATAGATATCAATATCGGCGCCCAGGAGCGAATAATGTTAATCAAATCTTACTGTAACAGTAAAATTAGCTTTAAATACAAGTTGATTGTTTTTAAACAACGTTTAAATTGTGGTACAGCGACATTCACTGGTATAATTTAGATTTAATCCCGGTTGGTCCAACCTAATCCAAGTGTAGACCGCATGTACCATAACGGATATTTCTTTACGATTATTTATTTATTTAGAAATGTTTCATAGTTTGGTTATTTATTTATTCCATGGTGTTTGTGTTCTTTTCACTTCCACATCGATGATATTTGATAACTTTCTGGTACTTTCTGCCCTCAGGAGCATAAATACCTCAGCTGAAGGACTGACCTGAACATTACAACACACACAAGAGCTTATTAAAAACTCATATTTTAACTTTACTGCATACAATGGAGCTGTTTTACAAGCTTTAGGTCTTAACTTTCATATAAAGTGGTTTGTTTGGGGAGTTATTTGCTCTTAATTGGGGAAGTTTCGAAGCTCGGTGTCAGAGCTGCTAAGCTGAGAGGGAAGCTAAGCTAAGTCAGCGTGCTAGCTGAGAGGGAGCTAATCGTGCTAGCTGAGAGGCTAAAGGGCGGAGTGAGGCAGCCAGTCATGGCGAAGTGGGGACACGGAGATCCGCGCTGGATTGTGGAGGACAGAGCGGACGCTACGAATGTTAACAACTGGCACTGGTGGGGTTTAATATCGGCGTGTTAGCATGAATACAGCTACTAAACACTCGGCTAAACATCTGGAGTTTTTATTAGAGAACCCGCTTTATCTGAGTGGGTTCGCTTCATGGCGAATCTGCGTGTGTGAATGCAAAGCCAGCCTGCTGAGGAACTTTACTAACTTGTCATCATGCATGTTTTGTTTTTTGTTTTTTTAATAAAAATATAATTGAGCTCTTTATTTGCATTTGATTTATTTGAATGTTTGAAGCAGACTAACTTTAGACTTATTTACACCACCACAAATATGACTTTAACCTGGATTACATCACTTTATAAACGCAGTTGCACCAAACTTTCAACCTTTAATCCTTGTTTTGTAACTCAGAAGCTTATTCAGTCTGTAATAAGACAAGATAAACTCTTACCAAGTTAAATAAATATAAATGGAACAAGCACACATGTAAATTAGAGAAATGGGCAAATCCTTATTTTATTTTATGTATATTTAATATTTTTTTATCTATATTTATGTTCAAACATTAATAGTTAAATACTATATACTATATTGATCGTTTTGTTTAAACTAAAAAAATATGTCTAAAACACTCAGAATGGATTAAACTATAATATAATATAATTCCAGAGAGAGAGAAAATCCGTCATGGTGGACAATCAGATATAAAGATTTGTTAAACCACGTATAAACATGTGTATAAACCATGTTAAAACTTGAAATAAACTATAATAAACTTCATGAGCTGAATTAATTCAATGTGCTAATCATCCTCATTATTCTCAAATATTGATTTCAAATAAATATTGATATACATATATAAAATGTTCCGGCTGATCTCTTGGCCCGCTGTACAGCCAGCGTTCGTGTGTTAGTGAGAAGCCTCTGGAATCCTGCTCCTCTGTTCCTGAAGGCCATTAATAGAAACGTGTCACGTGGAGACAGGAGTAGCAGATGGTCAGAGAGTCGAGTACAGAGCATGAGCTGAGCAGAACTGTGTAGTGCAGGATCTCTGGTCATTCAGATACATTTTCAATATAGATAAGTTGTTAATCGTTTATTCTTCAAATAGCTCCGTAATTATACTGTGAGAATGAACAGAGTGCCTGTATTAAAAAAAAAACCTTAAATATGTGCTGTTACAGTAAAACAGGATGGTGTGATGAAGCGGAGTTAGTGTTTCCATTCTAAAGTTGATTAGCTTCCTGTAACAGCACATCCGCGTGTGTTTTATTCATTTTATACAACAGAAACTAATGATTACATGCACGAACGACGCAGCATGCGTTTTGTTGTTACGTTTAATGTTATGGATCGTCCTCAAAACAAGTTACTCACTTATGTTATAGCAGCCGTAAACAGACCTTCCTTCACCAACCTCTCTTTTTTCTTTCTCTTGAAGCTAGTAACACAAAACATAATCACATAATTATCATACTCAAAGCCCCAGATGTCTGTTACAAAGTGCTGACACCATATGAAGTTTACCGTACAAGTCCCTGCGAATGAGCCGTTACTATAGAAACAATAATATATTAGAACGAGTGCGTTAATATAACCATAAGCTCTTGTCAGACAAGATTAATCATCACTTCTGAGGTATCAGGATCTTCAGAAAGAATGCTCCTTAAACACTGTGCTGAAGTAAATGTATCCAGTGTCTCCATCTTGTCTTTTTTTTTTGGCTCATTTTCAGGCAGGGTGCCAATACTTCTGGAACTGATTGCAGATTTCATTATACATTTCATTGCAGGACAGAGCGTGATGTCACAGGCTGGTCACAGGAGGTTCTGAGCGAGCTGCTTCTCAGAGTCCGTGTGGAAAATGAAGACGGTTTCTGCCAAATCACAGATGTCAGCAACATCGAGGGCGAGGCGTCCATTAACAACCGTAAAGGCAAACTCATCTTCTTCTACGAGTGGACCATTAAAGCTTCGTGGACTGGTATGTTCTCGCTGTTTTACTCAGGTGAAGGGTTTGTTATTTAACAGTGATATGAACCTTTTCATGTTCTATTTATGTTGTTTTCTTTTAGGAACTTCAAAAAATGGGATTAAGTATAAGGGGACCGTTGAGGTGATGAACCTCTCAGATGAAAATGACATGGATGACCTGGATGTGAGTTGTGAGACTTATGACTCAGATTTGAACTCAATAAAAAAAACTTGTTACATTTACATTATTTGGCAGACATCCTTATCCAGAGCGACTTACAAATGTCTCATTTATACAACCGAGCAGTTGAGGTTTAAGGGACTTGCTCAAGGGCCCATCAGTGACAGCTTTGCAGTGCTGGGATTTGAACTCATGACCTTCCAATCACTAGTCCAACACCTTAACCACTGAGCTACCACTGCCTTTCTGATATGAGTCTGACTCTTGTGGAGAACTCGTGAGTCTAGGAGGAAACTTTAAGACTTAAGTTTACAAATGAAAACTCATGATTTGACTCAGTGAAAAACCCATGACTCAGACACAGAGTGGAAAACTCAGACTCTGAAAAACTCGTGACTTGACTCAGATTAAGAATGTAACACTTGTGATTTATCTCAGATTCATAAAAATGAACTTGTAACCGAGTCTGCTACTCATCAGAGTTCACTGGCAGGTACTTTAAAATCGTATTTATCATCCTCTGTACAGATCTACATTACAGCATGTAAAGACCAGCCCCCTACCCCGCTAACTGCCCTCATGAAGAAGGAGGGAGAGAAGGAGGTCAAACTGGCTCTACAGGGCTACGTGTCCCACCTGAGGAAAGGTGACATAAATGAAAAAAAAATTTCAAAGTTTTATTTTTAGTTTTGAGATTTGTTTATGGAAATGATCATGTGCTGTGTTTTGTTTTTGTAGAGTTCTCTCAGGGTATGATCCTGCCTACAGCTAAGGGGGTCAGCACACAGCAGCAAGCTCAAACCAGCGTCAAGCTAGAGAAAAAGTACCCGGTGCGCTCTCATGACTTTTTCACATCATTCCTGCGTGTGTGTGTGTGTGTGTGTGTGTGTGTGTGTGTGTATAAATCACGTTAGTTAATGTCATCTTCATCATCTCCTTCATCCACAGAGCGGCTCCTCCACCACCTCGAATTCTCCCAGCTCTGGAGTGAAAATTCCCACGGCCTCGTTCAGTCTGAAGGAGACGTTCCTCACCTCAGCCGAGGAGCTTTACAGAGTCTTCCTCAAGCAGGAGGTCAGGCTCCTTTCCCCAAAATGCCTCATTTTATTCAGAAAAAAACATAATTTTATATATATATATAGTGTTATTTTAGTGTAAACTCTGATTAAACTCTGTGTAATCTAGTATATATGTTGATAGGGATGGAATTGTGTGTTAACAACTGTACAACCTGGTATTACAATACTGTATATAAATTTTATAAGGTTATACATTATATATATCATATATATTATAATGTTAATGTTAATAATATTTTGTGAGTTATTATCCAGTTATTGACAGAAAGTAAGAACGTGTGCATGTAAATTTGTGTCTACATTTTAACTGAAACAGATGAGCAGTAGGTTCCCCCCCAAAGCGCCTGGCTCTGACTGTACAACCCTGTATATGAGCTAAATTAAACACGATTGTCGACTGATATTTTTGCAGATTATTCATATGGGGATGATGTATAATTTGCATGCTATTATTTCAAAATTAAAAAGTACCTAGCTAGGACACTTCTTTCTGCAAAACGCTGGTTTTAAAAGGAGATGATCTCAGACATGTTTACACTATCAGGATTGTGCAACAGCGTTCAAATACATCACTCAACATTTATACTGAAGTGTCCCACATCTATTTTGTATTGATTTCTTTTTTAGATTTGTGCTCTGTATTTTGTTAAAAGATCCATCCATAGCCAGGGTGTAACCTCCTGGCAGAGGCAAGCAGGTTTTGGATTAAAATATCCTGTTACGTGGCAAAATTCTCGCCACAGTCCGACTTCACCAGAGCCACGATGTGTGACTGATCAACTGGCATTTTGTACAGCAGGATGAGTTTCTTCATTCTTTCACTCTGTAAATGATTTTGTTTAATGTTTGAAGATGGTTCAAGCGTTCACACACCTCGCCGCCTGTGTGGACGGGGTGAGAGGAGGACAGTTCCGGCTGCTGGAGGGAAACGTGCACGGAGAGTTCGCTGAACTGGTGAACGTTAACACCTCACTGAAACACTTTTACCTCACATGTTTACTTCACACTTTTACTTCACACCTTTACCTCACACTTTTACTTGACAATTTCATCTCAGACTTTTACCTCACACATTTACCACACATTTTACCTCACAGTTTTACCTCAGACATTTGCCTTTAACTTACTTTAACCTCACAGATTCATCTTATAATTTTGCCTGGCACTTTTACCTCAAACTTTTACCTCAGACTTTTATTTCACACTTTTATTTCACACTTGTACCTCACAGTATTACCTCACACCTTTACTTCACAGTATTGCCTCATATCGTTACTTCACACCATTACCTCACATTTTTACCTCACAGTATTACCTCACACTTTTACTTCACATGTTTACTTCACACCGTTACCTCACACCTTTACCTCACACTTTTTCCTCACACTGTTACATAAGAATTTCACCTCAGACATTTACCTCACACATTTACCACACACTTTTTACCTCAGAAGTTTGCCTTTAACTTACATTTACCTCACAGTTTTATCTTACAATTTTACCTGGCACTTTTACCTCAAACGTGTACCTCAAACTTTTACCTCGAAATTTTACCTCACCCATTTACTTCACACTTTTACCTCACAGGTCCCAAACCAGAAGATTGTCATGAAGTGGAGCTTTTCATCCTGGCCTGCAGGTGTGTATACTCAAGGAAGACTGAACTGTTACATTAAATTAAGTTTTTAAAAAAGTATTAATTTTTACAAGTAAAAATAATAAAATTGTAATAATAAAAATACAAAAAAGCAAAAATGTTAATATATTTTGCAGTCTGAAAAGTAACATGCTTTAATATGCCTTTTATTTAAAAAAAAATTTACTTAATGTAAAACTATGCAAAGTTTCAAGGCTAAATGCAAATAATTTAGACCAGAGCAACTCAGGTGACAAAAATGGATGCAAACCTTGAATTTAAACAAATTTTAAACCTTATGTATTGGAATGTTTTCTTGTTGTAGGATTCTTGTAAGTGTAAGAATTGCAGAAAATCTTTTTAAATATAGCACAATTTTCCCCCATCCAGAAACAAGGGGGTACAAACTTTTGCACTCAATAGTAGAATCTGTGCTCCTAGATTATTTAGGGAAGAGTTAATCCTGTTTTGCGGTTAATTGCATCTGAAAGGAAAAATGCAGTTTTTCACTGATATATAATTTAGTTCTGTTTGCCTTTTGTCTCTTATTTTTTGACCCAGCAGAGTCCCTGTGTTGTTGTTTTTTCCAGGACACTTCTCAACGGTCACGCTGGACTTTACAGACCGAGGCAGTGAGACAGAGCTGTCGCTGGAGGCTAAAGGCGTACCCAGCAGTGAGGAGGAGAGGATGAAGGAGGGGTGGCAGAGATATTACTTTGATGCCATTAAACAGACATTCGGGTACGGAGCTCGGATCTACTGATCCACAGTTTTCTCATTTATTTTTAAAATCAACGATGCTGTAATGACCAGCATGAAAACATCTTGACAGTAAGTGTTTTTGTATAATAATTAAGGAATTAACCCTCTGTGTGTGGTGCTGTTATAGTAAAAAAAAAAAAAAAACAGTGACGAAGCAGAGCCGCTGTTACCAACATGAAATTAATTACAGTTAGGTCCATAAGTATTTGGACAGTGATACGATTTCCATATTTTTCCTCTGTATAAAGCCGTCTAACAAAAGCCGTCAAGGCGTTTAACAAAAATATTGCATTAACCATTGAGGAATTACAGTCCCTTCATTTTCACAGGCTCAAAAGTAATTAGACATGTGAGTGTTAAGCAGTTTCATGGAAAGTTATGGCCAAAATTAGACTGAAAAAAACCACAGCAAGTCAAGAACACTCTCTTGATAAGCTACCGCTTCTGGGCCCTTGAGCAAGGTCCTTAACCCTCAGCTGCTCAGTTGTATGAATGGGATATGTGTAAGTCAGTCTGGATAAGGGTTTTTTAATCGGATTTGTAAATGTAAATCTGAAAAACATGGTGGACATGGGCATGTGTGGCTGCCAGTGGAACTGGGTCACTGGTGTTTATTGATGATGTGACTGCTGATGGAAGTAGAAGGATGAATTTTGAAGTGTATAGAACTATACCTTCTGCTCAGATTCAAGTGCTGCAAAACTATAGGACAGAGCTTCACAGTACAGATGGATAATGACCCAAAACGTACCGTGGAAGCAAAAGAGCTTCTTAAGGCAAAGAAATGAAATGTTCTTGAATGGCCGAGTCAGTCAACCCAATTAATCTGCATTTCACTTACTGAAGACAAAACTGACCGCAGAAAGACCCACAAACAGCTACAGTAAAGACCTGGCAAAGGGAGGAAACTCAGCATTTAGTGATGTCCATGTGCTCCAAACTTTAGCCAGTGATTGATTTGCATCCAACTATTAAAAATGGTGCTTATATTTATAATTATATTAGTTTGTCCAATTACTTTTGAGCCTGTGAAAACGGAGGGACTGTGAAAAATTGGATTTAATTCCTCAATGGTTAATGCAATATTTTTGTTAAACCCCTTGAATCAAAGCTGAAAGTTTGCACTTCAATGCCATTTTGATGGCTTTATTTGAAATACATTGTGATTGTGTAAAGAGGCGAAAATATGAAAATTGGGTCACTGTCCAAATAATTATGGACCTAACTGTATGTTCCTATAACAGCGCGTCCTCGAGTGTTTTATTCCCCTTACACCACAGCAACTTGCCAACAAAAACACAGCTTGTCAGGATACCAACGAACTGTCCTGAAGACTGTTAAGTGCTGACACTGGAGACTTCTATAAATGTTACATAAACACATTTCTCCGTACAGAAAACTTCACCATATCAATGATTACACTTTTTCCAGAAGTCCCTGTGAATGACCTGCTGCTGTAGAAATGATAACTTTAAAACGATGGAGAGTTACAGATCAAAAACAGCTCATTAAGTTAGTACAAGTTGGTACAGCGACACAAACACGCGGTCTATGTTCTGTAATTCTTCAGATGGAGACAAATCACTGAGCCGTCTTAAGCTTGCTAGATTTAATCTTTTGTTTCCCTTCAGTGTTGTGTCGAGCTGTTAAAGATGAAATGAACTGAAATCAAACTTTGAGTTGTGTTTATTTTGCAGTGATCTCACTTTTATTTATACCCACAGTAAGGCAGAGTGATTTGTGGATTTGTACCCATGAGTATGAACATGAATTATTGATCATGAAGTATTTCAACATTAAACATGTAAAGACACCCTGAGGCTGGTCTTTATTATATGTTCAGCTTTGTGCACATTTTATCAGGTGAACCTACAATACAGGTCAGTTAGCAGGGGTGCAAAGTATTGGCACCCCCCACAACATCCATCAGTGAAAGAGCACAACTAATAGAAGAAGGATCCACTGTGGTTTTCATTAGTATGGGTGTTGATATGAGGATCTTCAGTATCAGGTTTATGTCCACACTGACACGTCCAAATAGATATATTTCTGATCACGCTGATCAATTCAGGAGATCTGAGATGCATTTTAGCCACGTGTTATACAAGTGTAAATGAATTTCTCCCTCCAAGACACCAAACGACCAAAACCTCTTCAAATGACGCAGATGACTCAGATGCTCGGAGTCAGTGCCTTTAAACCATTAATAATTATAAAAGAATCTCTCTTCAACGACAATAAGGACTTTTCTAGCTATATACAAATATACATTTTTATCTATTAAAGCTAATCCTGAGTATGAGAGAGAAGAAAAGAAAGAAAAATAACAGAAAAGGGCAATAAAAATATGCCTATCAACAGATCATACACAGTTTGGCAGCAAAACAGGAATGAATACATTGGAGAAGAAAAAAAATCTGGATTTTTGATGTGACACTGGAATTTGGTGCTTGAAGATAATGGGGAAATTTGCATGTAAACACATAATATAGCACTGAATGAGTCAGGAGTAATTACAAGAGTAAATCTACATGTTTAAAATCAGATTGCAATCCAAACATAATGCATCATATCATATCATGTATCATTCCACATGTAGGACTAATAAACTAATTTATATGTGTATTGATAATTTTTTATAAAATTGTAATAAGTTAATGAAACTATCTAAACTAACCTAAAACTCCTTAAACTAATCTAACCTTAGATCCCTTTTCTATACAGCTCTTAAGCTCTATTTGGTTTGTGGTTCTTCCTCTGCGTTAATGGAGCATGTAGGGGTAGAGGGGTGCCAATACTTTGTACACCCTCAAATTGACCGGTTCACATGACAACAAGGGCAGAAATCTGAACCAATTTATTTGTTAATTAACAAACACACACACACAAATAAATATGTTTTAATGCGTGAACTAATTTATTTAAATGTAAATTCCTCGGGTTCCTCAGTATCAGATGATCAGCTGCTGAGAGGATTTGTTTACAGCAGCTGTCGTGGACTTCATCAGTATGTGTGTGAGCATCCGATTGGACAACACTGCCCTCGTGAGCGTCTCCTATTGGTTGCCTTTTTTGTCGTTGCACTTCGCGATTGGTCGAGCAGGAAAACTAGGAAACGATTCATCGATACTTTTTGTCCTAAACGCATTCGGACTAATCCCGCCTCTTGTGTTACGATTGGTTAGTAATATCCGTATTCTGCTGTCTGATTGGTTGGATTCCTTCCTCTCGCTATGACCAGCCAATTGGAGTGAGCTTTTTCCGGATTACGGGTGGAGGAAAAGATGATGGTCGGCTAAGTAATGATAAAACTCGAGCTCTGCACAAATGAGCAACCCGTCAGTTGGAACGTTAAGCTAATTTATGCTAAACTACGCTACGTTTGGAAAGTTTGTGAGGAATAATATTAACAGTTATGCCGGGTTTTATGCGGGGCTTTTCAAGTTAGCCTTTGGGCAGACAGAAAGTGAAACATGCTAACATTTATTTGCGTCAGCTTTATGCTAATGTTTAGTTAGCTTGCTAATGTTGTCTCGCTAACTGGCTGTAGTTAACACTGAGCGTCTGCTAGCTGTGTGTTGTGAATATTATCGTTATGGATACATGGAGTCCTTACAGTTTGTCTTTAGGTCTGGACCTTGTTAGCTAATTAGCTAGCTGTGTGTTTGGCTAGCCTGAGTGATGTTCTAGTTATCTACATTAGAGTTTAGTCGTATTGGGTTTAAAAGGCAGGATGTATTTTACACAGAAGTCCTGCTTTCTCCTGCTGCTGGTGTTCTCAAGCATCAGCCTTAAAGTGGCAGCTGGTGAGTAACAGCATGCACCTTTGGAGTGTCTAGCTATGAATAATATACAATGGTAAATATGATCTGAATAAGAAATAAATCTTATTCCTTGTTTGGGTTTTTTTTTTCCCCAGAAGTGGAGCCTGAAACCAGTGATGTCCAGGAGAGCAGTTCTTCTCAGGTACACCACGTGTGGAAGGAAAACTCCATCCTGAAACACGTTAAATACGTTTATATCGTAAAATCTCTGACATTCACAGTTGTAATTCTTTGGTTTTCATCATCCCCGAGGTCTCGGTGCAGATCTGAAACCAGAAATGAGTGTAAAAGCTCACACATTCTCTCGGTTTCGTATCTGTCGTCGTGTGAGTGCTCCTGGGCTGCAGGTGGCGCTGCTGAGCTTGCTTAACGGTTCCCATGACAACAGGAAGGAACTTGTAGATCGTTAAAGACGGCAGGCTTCGACATGCCCCTTTTTAAAGTGACCAATCAGAGAGTTCTGCTGAAAACAAGCCTTGGTACAGCATTCCATGGTTCCATTTTCTGTGTAAGACAGCCACACGTCTTCGTTTAGGAAATGTGTGGATTGAGAGGCGTTGGTGCGAACGCTGCAGTGTGACGGTTTAAATTTGACTCAGAAGTGGGAAATCTGCAAAGTAGAGGCGCTTCGGTGAAGGTGATCTCACCATCTAACTTTATTTATCTCGGGATTATGATGTATTTCCTTTCTCCGAGCTGTGAGAACAGTGTTCTAGATTTAATCAGCTAATGTGTCGGTGTTTGTTTGCTCTGAAGTTAATATCAATATAAAGTCATTTAAAGTGCTGTTTCATTGCCCTGACGGTACCGTAGGTCTGTATGCGCTTCACTTAAACGCAGCATTTCAGATGAATATTCATCAGCGCAGGAAGTGATGTCGCCGTTCCTATCAGGAAGTTAAGCACACGCATCAGGCACGTCAGGTGCAGGTTTCCTTACTCGTATCTCCTCTGCACAGCACTCGCACGACGAGATGAACGACGAGGACGAGATGGCCGTGACGGGACACGTGGTCTCCCCCGAGGAAGCGGCCGAGATGGCGGAGGAGATTCAGCGCGAGCGCCGAGAGCGAGAGGAGGAGAGCGAGGCTGGGGAGATCCACGAGGAGGACCTTCCAAGCCAACCTCCTCCTATAGACGCTAAGCCCAGGGAGGGTGAGCTGAGAAAGCACAATTTAAACTTTAAAAAAAAAAATATCCACAATATCAACAGAAAGTTAGAGTTAGTATTAGTATTCATGTATTGTATAGTATTCATTGTGCTTTTAATCCAAGATGACAACAGACACGGAGGTGTAACTAAATATGAATAAATCGTTCAGGATGAACAAATAACGTGTTCTAAATCAGTACAAACACCAGGCGCACATTTGTGCTGTATCCACTGTGATTTTTAAATTTTTTTTAGTAACACCAAACTGACTGCTTTTGATATCATTTCATTTTGTCCTGAGGGGTGTGCAAACTTTCGCACTCGAGTGTAAGTCAGGTTTTTTGTGCATGTATGCATTCGCTGGAGAAACACTACTGAGAGTGAGACTCATTCATGCATGTCCGTGTGTGTGTGTGTGTGTGTGTGTGTGTGTGTGTGTGTGTGTGTGTGTGAGAGAGATAGAGAATGGCTTCCTCCGAGTGTTGTGCAGTAACGTGTGTGACTCTGATTGGTGTGTGTATGTGTGTGTGTGTACAGTTCCCGTGGTGATCGGTGGCACAGCCTCCGGGGAGCCCTGCCTGTTTCCCTTCCTGTTCCTGGGGAAGGAGTACTCGGACTGTACCACTGAGGGCAGGGGGGATGGCCGGCTGTGGTGCGCCACCACCTACGACTACGAGCACGACAAGAAATGGGGCTTCTGTGAAAGTGAGGTCTTATTTCGTAGCAGAATGTGGGCGGAGCTTGTTTATCTTGCTGTGTGTGTGTGTGTGTGTGAGCGAGAGAGAGAGAGAGAGTAGTAACCACTGTTTCCCCGTGTCGCCCCCCTCAGCGGAGGAGCAGGCGGAGCAGAGGAGGCAGGCGGAGGAGGCGGAGGAGCAGTACCAACACACACTCAGACTCCTGAACAACACCAGCAGAAAGAGTCAGAAGCGAGAGTGAGTTCTCGGGACGGCGCCGTGTCAACGAGCTGTTGCTATAGAAACCATTACATTACTGCTGTTGGAGGTCATTAATCAGCCTTTTATAGCGTGCCTTAAATGTAAGTGTGTGTGCTTTGTGTTTGAGGTTGTATGAGAAGCTGCTGAAGGTGGCAGGGATGGGTCACACCAAGGCCATGGAGAAGGTGGGCTACGCCATGCTGTTTGGAGATTACCTGCCCCAGAACATTCCGCAGGCCAGGGAGATCTTTGAGAAGCTGGCGCTGGAGGGCTCGCCCAAATCACAGACGGTAAGCCGCTCCGCTCGCACCGCGCGCTCGGCTGGGACCGCCGTGTTGGTTTAGGGGAGTTCTGGGCAAAACATGGGGTCAGTAAACTGTTAAAGCGCACGACGCTCTCGTAATGCTGCAGGATTAACATGAACATGCACCATCTCTCCTCAGGAGGAAATCTAATCTAACCCTGCATCACTTATATTATTTACTGCAGCGTGTAATAATGTGAAAGATTTTACAGTAATACAACAATATTTTATAAATGGTACACAGTAAGTCCATTTACTGTATATTTAAAATTATGCTGACTAATAATTATAATATAAATAAATGTATAATTTTAAACTTATTAGGTAATTTTAAAAGTAATACTAAATTTAAAACTTTTTTGCTAATACAGTCAGTAATATGATTATTAAATAAATTATTCTTTAATCTATTAACTTTATGGTAATCTATATTATTATGTGTAGCTTTATTGTTGTCTTTTTCTTGTAAATTCTGACTAATGTTTACTAATTATATAATATTTATATTTATTATATAATCAATTTAATTTAAATATACATATGTCATTACTTATTAAATTTATTAAAGACCCTAACCCTATCCCTGAGCCAATCCGATACCGGAAAAATGTTAGATTGGATATCGCTGTGGGGGTCTGATCTCTGGGGGGGCGTCTGATCTCTGGGGGGGCGTCTGATCACTGAGGGGGCGTCTGATCACTGAGGGGGTATCTGATCTCTGTGGTTATTAACCCTGTTCTCTGTCCATCAGGCTCTGGGGTTCCTCTACGCTGCTGGATTAGGAGTGAACTCTAGTCAAGCTAAAGTAGGTCTTCAGTGACGGTTATTGTCATTATTGTGTTGTGTTACTGCATTAGTGTGTGGTTACGTCACTAACAGAGTGTGTGATCAAACACAGGCGCTGGTGTATTACACGTTTGGAGCTCTGGGAGGAAACCTGGTGGCACACATGATCCTGGTAAGAAGATTACAGTGTCGTACTTTATCTTACATCTGTTAATATTGTTTGTTAAATGTGTGTGTGTGTGTGTGTGTGTGTGTGTGTGTGTGTGTGTGTGTGTAGGGTTACAGGTACTGGGGAGGTGTGGGGGTTCCTCAGAGCTGTGAGTCCGCACTCACTCACTACAGACTGGTAGCCAATCAGGGTAAAGATCCTTCGCTCCTCCTACTGAATGAGCTCAGCTCCGTGTGTTCTGAACGGCCGCGTGTGTGTTGACGGTGTTGATGTTTCTGTGTGTCAGTGGCCAGTGACGTGTCCCTGACTGGGGGCAGCGCGGTGCAGAGGATCAGGCTGCTGGACGAGGTGGAGAACCCCGGTTCTCCCAGCGGAATGCTGGAGGAGGATCTGATCCAGTATTACCAGTATCTGGCTGAGAAAGGGGACGTCCAGGCGCAGGTGCTGAGCGACACTCGGCTCTCGCTCCTTTAGCAGCTCCTCTACTGAGCGTGACGAGTCTTACAATGTTCATTTTGGATCGTGTGTGTGTGTACGTGCGTGCGTGCGCGCGCGCGTGTGTGTGCCTGTGCATCTTTAGAAGAGATGAGCACAGAACAACACAGTTTGCTGTTTTGATTAGTTTTACTGACGCAGGAGTGTTTGATGGGTTTAAAATTAAACGTGTTAAAGTGTGAATATCTCATTTGGATATTTAAAAAAAAATTAAAATTTGGATATTTAAATGGTAAAGTAATGAGAACGCTGAGGATAATAATGAGATATAGCAAAATAGCTGTTTTATCATTAGTTTTGTTTTTATATATGATTTTTTTCTGTCATGGTTATCAGTAGGTCTGTTGGGGTTATATGATGATGATTATTGTATGTTTATCATTTGTTCCTCCGTCCTCATATCCTAGTTATAATGTCTGCGAGTGTGTGTGTGTGTGTGTGTGTGTGTGTGTGTGTGTGTGTGTGTGTGTGTGTGAGAGGTAAGTCAGTCCTCTGTGTGTTCCATGTTGAATAATGGTTTGTGTTGCTGTTTCTCTGCTGCAGGTGGGTTTGGGTCAGTTACACTTACACGGAGGTCGAGGAGTGGAGCAGAATCATCAGGTATCACTGTAAACCTTTATACAGCTCTGTATAAATCTGTGTGAAAACACACACACGTAAACCCTGCTGATATGGTTTTTTTTCCCCCCCTCAGAGAGCTTATGAATACTTTAACCAGGCTGCTAATGCAGGAAACACTCACGCTATGGCTTTCCTCGGAAAGGTGAACAGTGGGTGTGTGTGGGTGTGTGTGGGTGTGTGTGGGTGTGTGTGGGTGTGTGTGGGTGTGTGTGGGTGTGTGTGGGTG
>JAQQZR010000020.1:15457282-15459090 GCA_030068235.1 Notoglanidium macrostoma | reverse complement strand
AAAGAAACAAATAGCACAAAAAAAGCACCATTTCGGATCCGGAGTGGCCGCTGCGTGCTACTGCCGCGCCGCCATCTCTAAAGAAAAAGTACACCATCCTCACCGTGAAGCATGGTGGTGGTGTAGAGCAGGAGATGGATGGAGCCACATCCAAAGGCAAAGCTCCAGATGTGCAAAGAGACGTATTTCAGAAGATTAGCAACTGTAATTGCAGTCCAGGCTGGTTCCTGATGTAGGAGGGGTGGAACATGTAGGAGCAGGGAGTGAAGCCATGTGTAAGACGTGGTAGTTCTGGAGTCCGATTAGATCCTGTACCGTATGCACAGTCTGGTGAAAAAGGATTATTTAATAGACCTTTAACGGTGATCGTGTGTGTGTGTGCGTGCTCGTGTGCAGGTTACACCGTGGCCCGGATTAAGCTGGGTGATTATCATTTCTATGGTTACGGCACTGATGTGGACTACGAGACGGCGGTGATCCACTACAGACTGGCGTCGGAGCAGCAGCACAGTGCACAGGCCATGTTCAACCTGGGATACATGCATGAGAAAGGCCTTGGCATTAAACAGGTACACAAACAGCACTCTGCCTAACACACATGGGCGATGTAACGCTCGCACTGATCACTAGGCGCGTTTCTTCTTTCCTCTTACTGAACTAAATACATCAAACCTAGTTTCTTTACTTATTTCCTTCTTTCCTTCTTTTTTTCCTTCTTTTTTTTCCTTAATTGATTCTTATTTCATTCTTATTTGTTTGCTTTCTTCTGTTTGTATATTACCTAGTTTTTTTGTTTGCTTTCATCCCTATCTCCTTGTTTATTTATTTATTTTGTTTGTGTATCAGTTTATGTTTCTTGTTTATTTCCTTCCTAGTGTGTGTGTTTTTTTTGTTTTTTTTTTTCCTTCTTTGCTTCCTTGTTTTTTGTTTTCCTTGTACGTTTGCTTCCTTCATTCCTGGTTCCCGTGTTAGAACCGTGGTTCTTGTTGTGCTCACACGGCTGTCTCCTGCTGCAGGACATCCATCTGGCTAAGCGCTTCTACGACATGGCTGCAGAGGCGAGTCCTGACGCCCAGGTGCCCGTGTTCCTCGCCCTGTGCAAACTGGGACTCGTCTACACACTGCAATACCTCCAGGACCTGAACGTACGTCTCACTCGCACGCGCATGCGCGCGCACACAAACACACACACACACACACACACACATACAGGATGATGTAGAAGCAACCCTACACCCTTATCCTCATTATTGATGATGTGATTAGCGATGAATGTGGTGGTTGTCATGGCAACGTTGGCCATCATTTGTCTGCTGTGAATTGATGATGTAATCAAGACTGGCACTTTAATCCCACACCTGTGAGCTGGTTTATTAGCATGTTGGCTAGTTAGCTAGATTAAATGAAACTTTCCTACCAGTTTTACTCCTTTTATGAGTATTTTTTTTCATTCTTGATTAATTGTCCCCTCCGCTGTCCCTCCAGCTGAAGGAGCTTCTCTCTCAGGTGGATCTGGACCAGTTGCTGGGTCCTGAATGGGATCTTTACCTCATGACCGTGATCGCTCTGCTCCTGGGTACCGTCATCGCGTACAGACAGAGACAGCACCAACCTGTACCGAGAGCTCCGCCCGCCCCGCCGAGACCCGCCCCCCAGCCGGAGCAGGGCGGCCCCGCCCCCGAGCCGAACCGCGATTGAAGTCCTGCAGTGAACGGACTCACGAAAGACCTGAGACTGGGAGGGGGGCGGAGCCTGAGCGGCTCTTTCCACCCACATCAGTATTAGCTAAAGGGACAGACCACTCCCAT
>JAQQZR010000020.1:15449782-15452282 GCA_030068235.1 Notoglanidium macrostoma | reverse complement strand
TTTATAGAGAAACTCTTTTGAAAGTTTCTTTTGAAAGAACCATTAATTATCCAACAATCCTTAGATACAGCAAGTTTCAAAGAAAAAAAGTCAGAATTTTCTGGGACTATTAATGCCGGATAAGAAAAAGAGTTCAAAGTAAAAAATAAAATACACAAAAATCAAGAACAAAAATTGTTTAAAAATTTAGTCTGAAAAAAAGAACAAATGTTTTTTGTGTGTGCGTGTGTGTGTGTGTGTGTGTGTGTGCGCGCGCGCTCTCATCAACAAACCACACACAGTTTGTCAGCACAACAGTAACGACTTCTGAATTTTGAGGGGTGTACAAACTTTTGCACTCATCTCTATACACACTTTATAGATACACATGTTAATAAAATATAATCCGATATTTAAAGAGAAACAGATGCACTCTGGGTAAATGATGTCTTCTATCTTTAATACCTGCTGCAGCATCGGCGGCTACGGAACCTTCCAGAACGTCATAACACTCGCAAGTGAGTTCTATTGAAGCTCTATTCAGCATTTAGTACACACACACGCACACACACACACACACACGCACACACCCTCACACACACATAGAGGAACCATGTCCAGCTTGTTCCAGAACCTTATACATCGTATTCATGTGCACTTGATTGTGGCACCAACAAACTAATGAAAGATGCGCTCATCAGTGTTGTAGAGTTCTCGCTCTAGACAGAATGGAGATAATAAGCAATACTATTGCCACTAAAAGGTTCTTTAAGGAACTGAAGTCTGGTTCTCCTATGACATCATCCTAAAGAACCTTTTCTGTACTTTAGTTCTAAAGAATTATTGTATATTGTTAAAAATTAAGACGTGAGTAAAGGTTCTTTATAGTGTTTCTGTAAATGAAATTTACAGATTTTTATAGAAATTTATTTTACAGTTTTAAAGAAAAACAACATTTTGGTTCCCTACATATGGAACCCTCGTTGTTTAAAATTCCACTTCTTTTTTAAACTTTTTACATTTTTAACAGTTTTGTTGTTGTTGCTACAATAACTGAGTCATTTTCTCCCACAAACATCTTCCACATTTAGTTCTCTGTTGCACCAACAAAATGATTAAAGAGCCATCAATAAAAGGTTCTTAAGGAACCATACAATGGTTCTTCCTCTAACATCATTCTTATGACTCTTTTCTATGACTTTAATCTTATAGTGTTTGAGGGTACACAGACATCCTCATACACTCTGTGCATGTTGTTTAGAACCATTTCCAGAACCTTCTGAATCACCTTTATTAAAATGGTTCTTCAGTTCTTTACAGCACCAACAGAATATTCAAAGAACCTTTCATCGAAGTGTGATCTTAATATTATATGGTTCTACCTGGGCGAAGAATAAGAGAGAGATAGAACCTTATAATGATAAGGTCATGAATATATTCTTTAAGGAACCAAAAATGGTTCTCCTGTGACATCATTCTAAAGAACCTTTTCTGTTAGATTTTAGGTAAAAAGATTCTTCCACAGGGTTCTAATATTTATGTTGTGTTTTGTGTTCTCTGTGGCAGCAGAAACTCCACAGGTTCTTCACACAACCAAAAATGGTTCTTCTTTTACATACTGGTTCCTGAATGAGTTCTAAAGGGCTTTCTGAAGGCTTGTCAGATATACTAACATCATCTTCATACACACTCAAAAATAAAAAGACGCCAGAATAGAGCTTCAAGGTGACACTATAAAAGAACCAATTCTGGTATCTTTTTTTGGTTCCCTGAAGAACTCAATGATTTTTTTAAACATTTGTTTTGTTCTTGCCGTAATCAACAGATTCTTTTCTACCAGAAAGTCAGTTGTAAATTTTTGGTTCTTTGTCGCAGCAATAAAAAATTATTCAAAGAACCATTTAGCAAAAGGTTTTTCAAGGAACCAAAACATCGTTCTCCTGAGCCATCATTCAGAAGAAAGCATTATCACTGACGTCGTCCTCATCCTCTCGGAACAGTGAAGGTGCCAGAAAGGTTTCACCTAAGAAGAACCATTCTTGGTTCCCTAAAAAAATCTTTTTTTGGTTCTATAATGAACTCTTTAGTCCAGAACAGGTTTTGTTGTTACCACAATAAACTAAGCATTTATAACTACGAAGATCCTTCCACAGGGTTCTACCTTTGCTGACATTTACACTGGGCTCTGGGTTGCTCTCTGTGGCTCACACACAGTCCGACAACCATCCAGGGGTCTGAAGGAACTAAAAATGGTTCTTCTGTGGTATCACTCTCCATGTTTATTTATTTATTTTTGGTTCTCCAGCTTTATTGATGCTGCTCTTTATGTGTGTGTCTGTGAGTATGTGTGTGTGTGTGTGTGTGTGTGTGTGTGTGTGTGTCTTTCAGACATCCTCAGACTCTTTAACCCTGATCTAGTGGGTCCGGCTCGGAGCAGAACCCTGCACGGAACCCCGGCTCCACTCAGTCAGACGGGTTTGAATCTGGCCGTGACGGGACACAACACCTAGTAGGAGTTCTG
>JAQQZR010000020.1:15442282-15447282 GCA_030068235.1 Notoglanidium macrostoma | reverse complement strand
TCCCTACAATACCAAGCACCCTTACACATTTACATCTAGCCACGCCCACAAAACTCCATAAAGGTAACGAGAAACAGGAAACAACAAATGCGCTTCTTTCATTTAAAGGGTGCCATTACTTTTGTTCTGATTGAAGAGTTAGTCTTATTCATTGATGTGTTTTGGAATTGTCTCGTCTCCTGTGATGATCCCGCGGCTCTCCGTCACCATCGACACCGCAGATGCTCGACCTTGATTAAAAAGCACACGGCTTAACTCCAAAAACACACGGCATCTCGTTGCCTAGGAAACCGCCAGATGATGTGAACAGGCGCGGATGAAGAAATCCTCCACAGCTGAAAAAAGCTCATTAAACTCTTCACTGTTCTCCATATTTAGCTTAGCTTTAGATTGGGGCGTTTCTCTTTAAAATGAAATCATCATCATACATAATCAACTCACGACGTCCGAGACATTTCATGAGGAGTTTAAAGCAGTGAATGGTGCCTCTTGATGATAGTCGGATGTAGTAGAATATCAGCACCTCACACAGTAAAAGCAGGCTGTAGAAATTAAGATTAGCATTATTTTTTGGTGCTAAATCATTTATTTTTTTCTGTTCTCTCAGAAAGCCCTGGAGCAACTTCTCCATACTGACCGCTTCTTCAAAAGCGACTTCGCTGTGGTTCTTCAGCCGTTTCTGAAGCACGCAGACCCTCCACGACTTCCTGTAAGTGGAAACTCTGTTACTAGGCAACTGGGAAATGTAGACCCCAAGCATAAACCAATTAATGACTGATGCTAGGAGCTTAGCTAGCAGCTAGGTTTGGTACCCAACTGATTTGGTAAGTTCTTCAAAAGGTATGAAGTGAAATTTCTGAGAAGTCACTCATGTGGTGTAATATTGTTTTACACGTCTCTTCTTCTGTTAAGAATGGGAAGATTGACATGAGCTTCTTCACCCCGGACTGTTTCCACTTCACCATAAAAGGACATGAAGAGCTGGCCAAGGGTCTCTGGAACAACATGGTGAGTTGAGAATTAGAAAGATGTTTTTCAGTCATTTCCAATCTCTCTGATGGACATTTGTTGTAGATGTGTAAAAAAAATGTTTATCACTAGAAGCTTGAAGCATCAGTGACTAAAATGGTGGATACCATCTTAATCTGCATAAGCAGTGCTCACAACGCAAGCTCAATGTTCATGTTAATGAGTCGACTCTTTGAATCAGAACCTTCACAGCCGACACACATACAGTATATGAGCCATACGAATCGACTCGTATTGGTGGCCTGAGTCAAATAATTTGATTCACTGAAAAGAGATGAAATTCCAATCAGCTAACTCAACAGTGAAATGCAGCAATTAATTTATTCAAATCAATAATGTCATTGATGTGGCTTTGCGAAAATGGAACCACTCGAATGACTTGACCAACATAGAAAACTAATCCCGCCTGAACAGGGCTTTAGGCACAAGTTGTAACTGCAGTAATGAGACATGTTCTGATGGAGTTCCTTCTCTTTATCACGTCTCAGTTCCAGCCTGAAGGGGAGAAGTTTATGGTTGAGAGTTTTTCGACCCCGATCCAGCTCGTGTGTCCTCCTGTGGTAAAGCTTCTTCTGTTTTAATCGTATTTTAAAATCACCTGCTCTTCATCCTTCATCCATTCCATGCTCCTTTTTATTCTCTTCGCTCTCTGTGTTCTCATGCTTTAAATCTAGGACCATCCGTACATCTACACCAAGCCGAGCTCTGTGTGGAGTGACGCGCCTGTATCAGCAGGAGCTCGGCTCCTCGTGCTCCTCGTGCTCCTCCTCCACTCTGCACTCATGTCTCTCCTTTCCTTCTGCTAGACACTGACTCTGACTAAAACCTGCACACTAAGCAGCCTGAAGCATCGGAATCCTTCACTCTGCAGTCCTGTAGTGCTTCTCCAACATCTTATAACTCGGCACCTAACAAATTAGCAATTTGTACGTTGTTCCTAAAAGTAATGGCACCCCTCTATACACTGTCCAGGTATAATCATTTGCGTAACTCTCTGATATCTTAGGTTAGCATAGCGCTTATGTATGGGGAACGACGAGTCAGGCAGTCACGACTTCTTAGGTTAGCAGAAAAGCATGGTGGGAAAAGAAGTGGTGCTTTAAAACCAGAGAGGGAGGTGCGAGGACAGAGATGGACAGAGGAAGAGTGTTCCACACTAAAAACTCTGTCCACTACTGAGCTGAGAGGAAGTGACAGAGAGCTGAAGATCAGAGAGTACATGCAGGTGTAAAGGAAGGAGCCTAGATAAGTAGGTGGAGCCAGACCATGCAGGGACTATAAAGGAAACTCCCCTATGAATGTCTTGCATATTAATCTTTATAATGTAACAACAGTGTTAAATATTTATTAAGTTCTTTCATTGTGTTGGTCTGTTTTTATTTTGGTAAACAGAGTTCATTATTACCCACAATGCATTTACATTTATGTCATTTGGCAGACGCCCTTATCCAGAGCAACTTACTTACGTCTTATTTGATACAATTTTTGCTCAAGGGTCCAGCAGTGGCAGCTTGGCGGTGCTGGGATTTGAACTCACGACCTTCCGATCACTAGTCCAATGTCTTTCCCACTGAACTACCACAAACAATGCAATTCAACTTCCTGCTGATGGTGATGCAGTGAGATTTCTACCAAGAGAGAGTGATGCGGCGGCACTTTAGTGCTTTAGTCTGTCAAACAGATCAGCTTCCAAAACGTTCATGCTTATATCACCATCTCCAACACCAACCTCATCTCAGTCATTATCTCCTATATCCCCTTTCCACCAATGTGCACTACTGTAGGTGCTGGTTCTGGGGTTCTGGGCTGGTGCTAGTGCCAGTTCATGGTTGTGAACCTTTTAAGAACTGGTTTGCTTTACCACGGAGTAGAGAGCCACCACAGAGCCACGGCTTTATGTCACTGTGTACGTCTGTATAGGTCCCGCTACTTCAATTTCACGTCCAAGCTGAAGCTCTGCTTTTTCTTCTTCTTCTTCTTTGGATTAGACAGACTAAACACTTCACTAGCTCTGATTTCTTAAAAATGCCGTTCACAAAGTTTTGGTTGGTCTTGTTGGTCTCTGTAATCCCGCCCCCAGCCCCTGGTGTAAGCGATTCTTGGTTCTAGACCAGCACAGTGTTGGTGTCAATCTCAAACCTGTTTTCCTGGCTGAGAACCAGTTCTTTGGCTGGTGAGACATGAAGAACGGGTTCGATATTAGGCACTGGCTCTGAGCCGGCCCTCGTCCTGCCTTAGTAGAAAAGCGGTGCTAAACTGAACAGAGCCGAGACTCTGCTGTGACTCAGTGTTGCATTCTGGGACTTTGAGCCAAACCTAACAATGAAACCTGAGCATTATCACTAGTATCTGAGATTGCTGAAATTTGTTTCTCCTACTAAACTGTATTGAAGCTATTAATGCTGGATCCAACCGCTTGTGCTATTCACAAGAATTACAAAGATACAAGACAGCCAACAGATTAACCCCAGAATCACTAAAAACATCACACGTATTTCAGTATAAACATATTTACTGTGTTTCTGGGTGGACGTTAACTTTAACACAATCTGAACATCCTTCAGACTTTAAGTAAGTGCCCTAGCAAAGTTGCAAATGAGCGTTTAAGAGTGTCGTGTCTTCGCAATAAAATGTAGCACCACTCTTTATGAAGCTCATCAGAATGGAAACAAAACTGAGAGCACAAGCATCATGAGAACATTGTGTCCTCTGACCTGATGACCTTCGCTGATCCTCCTGACCGGATATGAAGCATCGTAGCGCCGCAGCAGGTGCAGACTCCATTTAACCCACGCTAATGTTCTTCTGATTGATTTAGCTGGAGAAGGTAATCGTGTGAGCTGAGCGTCGAGCTCGTCTGGACACAAACGGCCTGAGGTTAGCCTGAAAACTCGTTACTGTTCAGCGCTCACAGGAGTGAAATGTTTGGATTGAAGTAATGCGGTTACTGAAATGTCGCAAGCTGAGATGTGCCTCTAATTCTCTTTAAATAAAGCTACACACAGCTCTGCTTTCACACCACACTGTTTGTGCAAATCTTATGATAAGGCTTATTTCAATGCATCTTAAGCTAACACGACAGTGTGACTGAAATCAAAAACCGATCACATGACCGGTTGTCATGGTAACACCTGAATCTGTCTTTATATTAGATTTCACTGTTTCCTTTAACAAATAATCCCACGCAGGTGTATTCTGTAATAATCCCCGGCTTTGTTCATATCGGAGACGTTACGTGGTCATGTGACGCAGGGTAAACACCGAGCCCACACTGACGCCAACCTGCTTTGTTATCTCCCTGATCAGCATCTCGTCAGGCTGCGAAGCCGGAAATTGGATTCAGGAAAAACCCACAAGCATTTCACTGAAACTGTAATATAGTGGTTTTATTATTGTTATTATTACTGATCCTTACAACTCATTATCCAGGCCATGTTATTGTAACCTGCTGCTTTTTTTCTATGCAAAGCTGAGTGTGTGACTCCATGAATATTCTCCTGAGAGAAAACAGAGACAATGTGAGCACCAGGAGCTGCCTAACAAGCCGTCATGGGAAATCAGGATGGAGAGGAATTAAACTCGAGAGGGCAGTCAGCATGTCGAGTGAGAGCTTTCCATCACAACACGAACCACAGTGTGTAGAACATGAGAGACGGAAATGCTCGTCTCTGATCGTGTCCTGTACCCATTTCTGGGCTAATTGTGCGTGTTACGGATGTGTACCTGGATTTAGATTTAAAAGTGGGCGTGGCTTAAACTTTCAGCGTCGACATGGTGTTTGAATCCTGCCTCTGCCTTTTATAGTTTCACCTTCAGCTCCATCACTCGGCTTGAGAGATCATGTGTAATATTCAATTCAATTCAATTCAATTTTATTTGTATAGCGCTTTTAATAACAGACATTGTCACAAAGCAGCTTCACAAAAGTATATAAATTCTGAATATAAACTTATGACTCTATACATTTATCT
>JAQQZR010000020.1:15418907-15434147 GCA_030068235.1 Notoglanidium macrostoma | reverse complement strand
AGTGGTGCTCCCGTGGGTGAGCCTTAGCGTTAGCTTTGGCTCTGCGATTATGCCGCCGAGTCGTCACCCATTCGCCCCACTGTGAGGGCTCTAATGCCGGAGTTGGGGGATTAATAACTCCACCTAAGGCATCCAAACTTTCCCCTACAGATACTACACCGCTCTCACTCTCACTAACCCTCTCTAGAGTCTGGATGCGACATCTCTAGAGACATCTCTAATGCTGCAATCTTCTCTGTCAGCGAGCTAACTAATAAACACCTATCACAAGTAAAACTATTACTAATGACGGAGGAAGAATGACTAAACATTCTGCACTCCACACACTGAACAAGCTGAATGTTTGCCATGGTAAATGTTTAACGCACTTTAGTTGAAGTTTTGTTGCTAATATTTTCGGCAGATCCGATAGGAATGGCTTCCGCTTGCAGCGTTTAAACAGGGAAAAAAATGAAAAAGAGAAAAACCACGTTCTCTGAAGAGAAAGAAGAAAAAGAAAACATAACAGAAGGAAAAAAGGAAAAAACACTGCAAAAAATAAAATAATAACACAAAATTACTGATGAAAATATAGCATAAACGCCAACAGCGGCAAGAACTCCCGAAAAACGATTCGAAAACAGGAAATGACCCATTTTGATGATCAAGTTATCTTGATCTTTCCATTCACTCATTAGTTTTAACAAGAAGCCCAGGTTCTGAGAATGAAAAACATCTTCCAGAGTATGATGTTGCCATCATCATATTTCACTGTAGGGATGGTGTTACTTGAGGTATGGTCTGCGAAGGTTAGGTTTGTGATGTGATGTAGCTTCCACTTTCTTAGAATTGTTTCCACAATTGTTCTCTTAGATATAATTTTACACCCTGTTCTCAAGTTATGAAATTCTATTAGCTTATCTTTAACTTCATTAGTTTTCATTTTCAGTCCTTAACTGTCTCTATAATCTTGGTTCAAAGGAGATTTTTTAAATATATATTATAATATAGCTGTTTTAATATTTCACAGGTGAAGGTCAATTATAAGCCAACTATATTTTTTATTTGGAGCTTTCTGATCCATGCAAGCAGCATTATTCTCTCTTTGATTTTCTCTGAAATACTTGCTGACAAGTAAATTCATTTTGATTTGAAAAATCACATACTGAAAATTTGTTGGAAGAATTTGCATATTTATCATTTGTTATTCAGACAAATCTGATAAAACCAGGGTGGTGAATGATCTGACAGAGAAATGCTGGTCTATTAAACTGACATTACTGATTATATCTTCAAGGATATTGAGGGAGAGATTGACAGTCCTTCAAAAGAATCAAACATTCTGAATAGTTTCTCAAAAATAGCAGATGGTGACTACATTTCATCTGGAATGACAGAGGTAATGTAACACACACACACACACACACACACACACACACACACACACACACACACACACACACACACACACACACACACAGAGTGATTAATTGCACAGCTATAAGAAGGGATGTAATTTTCACTGCAGTTCAAAATGTAAAAGGAAAGCGGTGCAAAACACAGATGTAAACTGGTGCAAGAAAAAAACCCTGATAAAAACATTATTTATAATATGTATGTAATACGCAAGAATATGCTGGAATATGTAAATGATATGCTGTAGATAATTACTTTAATGTATCTCATGCTTTGTTTGTACTGAATAACATTTAACTCCAGCAGAAACACACTTAGAGCTGCATGTGATGTTCTCTTTATATCAAATCTCTTTAAACAAAACCTTTAACAGAAAAAAACAAGAATTTGGTGCTTTATTTATCTTCATTAAATCTTTATTTATTTATTTATTTATTTATTATGAAATCAGCACAAGGTCAAAATGTTCATACAGACACTTAGATGATTAACTCAGTGGTGCTGAAAGTTCCAAAATGTCTTTGAACTTGCCGAGGTCGAGGCCTCTTAACTTCCTGTCAGTGCTGATGATTGACCACAGCTGGGAGCTTCTCTGTGCACAACATAAACAGGGTTCGTTTGACCGCACTCACTGTAGTGACCAACACACAGTACAACGGGGAGGTCCAAGGAGCTCAGTGCAGATCTGAGAAAGAGGATCACAGAGTTACAGTAACTCAGGAGTGTCTCTTGGAGCCGTTTATAAACAACTGTGAAAGATCATCAGTTCAAACAGCTGTGGAAGAAGAAGACCCAAACTGTCCCCCTCAGCTGAGAGGAAACTGGTTCAGATGGTTAGGACCAATGCAGGAACCATCGAGGCACAGGCCTGCTCTGAGCTGGAAGCTGCTGGAACACCGTCTACAGTCGAAAGTTTTACATCACCATGGATTGAGAGTCCAAGAAAGAAGCTCCAGCTCCAAAATCCACACCATTAAGCTCGATTAAAGTTTGCAGCTGAGCACATGGAGAAAGAAAAAGCCTTCTGGAGGAAAGTTTTACAGTCAGATGAGAGAAAGATTGAGTTGTTTGGCCACAATGAGCAGAGGAACAGAGGAACGCTGTAGATGTTCAGCATGGTGGTGGTAGCATCTCACTCTGGGGCTGTTTTACTGCCAACGGAACAGCGCATTGTGGATGGAATAACCTCAGAATTCTTCAGCAGAACCTCAAACCATCAGCTAGAGGGTTGTAACTTGGACACAGTTGGGTGCTCCAACAGGACAATGACCCCAAACACACGTCAGAGCTGGAAGGAAGACGTGCATCTAAACTCTTCTTACACCTTTCTGTATTTCTTGCCAAAAGAGTTTTTAGTGATCGAGACTTCAAAGCACTTGTGTAAGTCGCTCTGGATAAGGGACGTCCGCCAAATGCCGTAGATGTGGAATGGATAAAGCAGGCTAACATTAAGCTTCAAACTAATTCTGAACTCAACTCTATGTAAAATATGTGGGCTGTGATTAAAAGTCGGGTTTCTGCCAGGAAAAACACACATTTAACTGAACGCCATCAATCCTGCCAAGAAGAGCTGTTAAATATCCACCCAGAATTCTGCAGAAGCTTGCTGATGGCCACCAGAAGCGTCTGCTCAAGGTGAAACTCACTACGGGACATTTAAGCAAATATTAGGTGTGCTGTATGTATAATTTTGACCCTGTGATGATTTCAGAAAACTAATAAATTAACTTCTTAACCAAATTCTTGGGTTTTTTTCCTGTTAAAGATGTATGCTGTGCAATCATTCTTCCCCAGAAAAACAGTTTGACGAAGTCACTGAAAGCCCAATATTGCAATGACATTCAATTCCGTGTATGTAAACTTCTGATGGCAACTGTATCTCAGTAACCATGACAACCATTTCCCAACATCTTGAAAGCAGAAACAGGAAGTAATGTGAAGAACTGAGGCAATCACGTTACTCTGCATGCAGCGATGAGTGCAGCGAGCTCCCACACCTGAGTGTGTGATGAGGTTCAACATGAGCGATCTGAACTAGCTGCGGCAGGAACAAAAACATATCATTCATGCTGTTTTCTACAGCGACCCCCACCCCACCCCCATGTCTATAACTCGCACAAGATACTCAGACATCATGCCTCGGTCACGCAAACGTGCGTGTAAAATCCGTATTTTTTATTTGTTTTTTTTTTCTTTATTGCATTTTCTGCATATGTAGTAATTTTAAGAATATTTTTATTTTCCATTTATATTTCAACACCCTTGTTTACACTGTTAGACTGGTAAATGATTTTTGTTTAAGAATAATGTTTATTTTATTACTAATATTTCTCCATCTGTATATTTGTTTCACTCATAGTTCTGTGTAATTCCTCTGTCTTCAACCTGAAATCTAAACAGAGTCAGCTCTTAAACTGTGTTCAAATCTATCTAATTCATCAGATTGTATAATTATCATATTTACACACACGTTATATATCATTTTAAGAAATTTACACACGGAGCTGAAATACAAAAAAATTATATTATGCTGATAAAAAGTGCAGTTTTGTCTGTCATGTATTCTGCTCTCATATTAAAACACGTTTTGTTGTAAAGGAATGACAATCGTGTGTGTGTGTGTGTGTGTGTGTGTGTGTGTGTGTGTGTGTGTGTGTGTGTGTGTGTGTGTGTGTGTGTGTGTGCAGATGACAGACTCGTGACCGTGCTGCGTCGCAGGAATTTCCTCCAGGAGCTGCAGGACGTCGCTGGAGAAGGTCATCCGATTTCTCTGATGTTTTACTCGGTTATGCTTCCCCTTTTTTTCCTGAATCGTGTATTTAACTCCGCCTCCTCTCCTCCCAGGAGCCAATGAGAGATCTGAGGAACATCCTGACCACGCCCAAGACGCCCAGGAACCTGCAGGTGAAAAGAAACACCTTTTATTTCCTTTATTACACATCACACACTTAATGTAACACACCTCTCTATCCTGTTTTTTTAAATAAGATGCATTTTAATTCATACTTTTTTATATCGAACTTATATATGCAAATGAGCCTTCATCTAAATATGAATAAATGTGCATACTGTAACACACTCATTAAAACTGATACTAATGAGTATTAAAAATAAATGCTAAAATACACAAAGCTCGCAGATTATACAAGAAGAACTGTAGTCTTTGAATGATGTTAGAGTTAAAATTTAAATAATAATTTCACCGTGAACATAATGAGCAATAATTACAGGGAATTATTTGTTTATTGTATAATATAATTTTATATTTTTACAAAATATTAATAAAGGAAACAGACGTGTGTATGATACTAACAGTATTTATCAGGAAAGAACGTGTTCATCGATATATATGACATGATGTAAATGGAAAGGGGCGGAGCTTAAAGTCTTCATCATAGTTGCCAAGGTGCAGATAACATGGTGAAGAAAAGCACTGTCTCCGTCCTCCTGCTTCCTCCTGACAGATCAGTCCATGCTGATGGCCGTCCTGACACCAGGAGAGACGGTGAAGGAGAGCAGAGCAGAGGAGGAGAAGGAACGGGACTCTCAGGAGAATGACATCATCACCAGCCACGAGGAAATGAACGAGGAAGACGAGAAGGGAGGACAAGCAGTGATGAAGAAAACAGAAAACAGTGAGGAAGAGGAAGAGGAAGAAGGTGACGGCACTTTATATCATTCCACATTGTATTCACTCTGTAAATCACTAAAGTATTTAAATCATTTACACCATGCCAGCTCAGTTTGTGATATCATAAAATAATCTCCACAGCTTTGGACCAATCACAATCAATATGCAAATGCTCAAAGGATGACGGGAACGTTTAGCTGCAAAACCTGCATGCTAAGCTCGATAGCGAGCTAACTTAGCCACTGTTACCCTGTTCACACTAGTGAGCAACAAACAACAGGTGACCATTTATTTATCTAGTTATGTTTGCAAAATGGACTCACGATTACATCATGTGCAACGATAAATCCAAACGACTGGCTCGAATCATTCCTCTGACCAATTCCTCTGTCCGACATTTCTTCTGTGCTACGCTTACAATTTTATTTCCTACCTGAAATCATCTTTATCCTGTGACCTGTCATTAAATGTGTATAGAGACAATACAAAGGAAAATGAAGCTTGAAAGGATGTAGCAGAGATCGCTGGTGCTTCTGCTGAGTGTATGTAGCTAACGTTACGTGCCTTATTTTATTTCTATTTAAAAAGTTATATGAGAAACATATGGTCAGGGAACCTGCCCAGGGTGTACCCCGCCTCTCACCCGAAGTCTGTATTGATAATGGATGGATGGGTAGTGAGATTATCTCCAGCCTGTAAGAAGCTGCTAGTGTGTGAGAGACATGAAGATGAACGACCTGAACCCCCATGAGCCCCATGTGTGATTCCCATGAAGATCCAGTTTTACCTCTGACTGTTACAAAGTGCTGAAACTGGAGACTCCTTCCGTAAATGTTAAATAAATATCTCCTTATGTTAAGAAAGCTTCACCATATTAATGATTACAAAGCTTTTTTATTCTGTAAATGTGGAGCGTCTGCTGTTCGATCACCAGGGAAGATCTGAATAAATAAAGTGTGGCTGAAGCTGATGCTGTAGTTAAAGTGATGGAGGTGTGAAAATATATGTGAGATGACATGAATGATGAGATGTTTCCTTCAGCAGATGAAGCTGGAGCAGCTGGAGCTCAAGAGCACAAACATGTGGAGGAGGAGAATCAGGAGGAGGAGGAGTCTGTGGAGAAAAGTAGGGCAGGAGTGAGAAAGCAGAAACACTGGAGTCCTAGCAAAGCACAGGTCCACCGCAGGGCTTATGGCCAGCAGGAGGCGCCACACCACTCCAAGGAGGCGTGGAAGAGCCCTGAAGAGGAGGAGCTTCAGATGATGGCAGGAAGAGGCCATGAGGAGCGCAGAGACCCAGAGGAAGGCAGCGCCACCAAGAAGGCTGAGGTAATGTGATGTTTGAGGAGGTGTGTTAGTCTGACAGAAGAAAATAGAGAAGTAGGGAAAGAAAGAAAGAAAGAAAGAAAGAAAGAACATAAGTGAAGAATGAATGAACAAAAATAATAACAAGGCTGAACAGAAAGGAGGAAACAAGGTGAAAGGAAGAAAGAAAGAAAACCGGGTTAGGGTCCAGAATGAAAGAGTAAATTGAGCTGCTCTCGCTCACTGCTCATGCTCCTTCAGAGCCAAAAATAAATTTATCTAAAAAATCCTGAAATATTTCCTGAAATTCTCTAAAACTAATCTGCAAAACAGTCTGAACATTATTTTATGTATCTAGCTGAATTCGTTCGCCAGGAGTAGACGCATGAGGATGTTTTGCGTGTTTTGTGGTGCAGGACGCTGAGATGGAGAGTTTGGCTGTGATGGAGAAGGAGTTGGAGAACATGGCTCAGAAACTACACGAGCTGCGGCATGGCTGACACACACCAGCGTTCCTCCTCACCTTCACCCCAAGAGGAACCTGATGCTCTTATTCTGTCTGAAACACACCCCGCTCCACAGTGTAAACACACGTTCAGGACATGATCTGCTCCTGCTTCAGCTTCACCTCTGTCTCGCTCGCTTACTGAACACATCACATTCAAACAACACGAGAATAAAGCTGTAATAATAATAATAATAATAATAATAATAATAATAATAATAATAATCAGTAAAGGGAAGGAGGAGTAAATATATACACAGCCGCGTGTGTTCTTTCAATAATGCAATAATGTTTTTAACTAAATAGGATGTAACTATAATTAAATGGTGGGAATTATTTTAGAAAAATAAATGTTGAGAGAGTTCTCAGTAAAGTGGATTTGTGCGTGATCAGTGCTGTGTCTGACGTGATTACGGACTCACGAAATGAAACAAAACCATCATGCTGGGAGGGAAAAAAATCAATGTGAAAGAAAGATACAAAGAAGAAAGAAAATTAAGGAGAAAGAAAAATCAAGAATAATGTAACAAACAGGATTCAAGAATGTGGTAAAGATCCATGTGCGAGAGGTTTAATAGTATACAGTCAGCAACAATGAACAAGTCTAGACATCAGGAGATGGGAGTTAGGGCTGGATTAGCAAAAAGAGTAGTGTTATGTTTGGATGAAGCTAATGAGCAACAGTGAACAGTTGCACAAATGGGCTCAGTGATAAATAACAGATCAAAAGATCAGGTCCAGATTTGAGGACAATAAATGCAGGCTTCATTTGGTACACCGAGAGCCAGATAAACACCAGAGCAAAGGGATATCCATAGCAGGAAAACCAGAAAAGCAAATCAGGGTAACGATCAATCAGAATAACAACAACTCAGAACTGATTTGAACGACTAGCAAAGAGCAAAGCTTTGCACCTAGTGTCAAGTTCATGTGCTTTTTATACTGTGCAAAAACACTGAGCTGCCCCAGTGGGTGGCTCCTGAAACCTAACCACCCCTGCAACAGGGTCTACCTTTAGGTCTGGGGGCAAGGTGGTCTGTCTATTCCCTGTGGAAGTCACTGATGAGCTACAATGGTTCCTCTGGAACCCAAGGCTGCCTTCAGGGCCACCACCCATCCCAGTCAGCTAGTAGTACATGACATTACCCAGTTGCTTGGAATCGAGAACTTCTCTGATGGTACTTGGGTAGAAAATACTTAGGAACCTTGATGTCTGTCTTGATGGACCTGTAGTGCTTCCTGGGGGCAACCGGGTGAGGAGGTGGTGACTTGAGTAGGATGTGTCTCTGATGATGTTTGTGGCCTGGTTGAGACACCAGTTGCTGTAATGTCCTCTGTTACAGGTAGCTGTGTGTTCATGATGATTCTCTGGAGAGTATGCTTTCTATAAAGAAGTGATAGAAGGACACCAGAAGCTGCTTGGACAAGTTGGCCTCCCTTATTGTCCTTAGGACATACAGCTGTTTCTGTGTATTCTTCATCAAAGAAGTGGAGTTGATGGTCCATGTGAGGTCCTGGGAGATGTAAGTGGCTAAGAATTAGAAACTGCGCACTCTCTCCTCTTTGTCTCTGTTGATGGAGAATTGGGCAGGGTCCTTATTCCGTTTCTGGAAGCTGACATCCAGCCCTTTTGTTTTGGAGGTGTTGAGTACCAGATTGTTAATGAAGCACCATTCTGACAGTTTCCAGACCTCCTCCCTGTAGGCAGACTCGTCACCATTATGAATCAGCCCCACCACAGTGGTGTCATCCGCAAACTTGATAAAGGTGTTTGTGCTGTTGGGTGGTACACAATCATAAGTCTAAAGGGAGTAGTGAAGAGGGCTCAGCACACAGCCCTGAGTAGGGGAGAGATCAGCTGCTACCCTAACAGTCTTTAAGCCACCTGCATGTGTGGTGATCAATACCCAGGTTGAGCAGTTTGATGACCATTCTGCTGGGAATGATTATGTTGAACATCTAGCTGTAGTCCACAAACAGCATCGTCACATATGTCTCCTAGGAGATGTTAATCATCATATGTACCCTTGTTCAAGTGCCTCTTTTATGTGGTTTTCCAAAGCCTTGGTCTCTGGAAGGGTGAGAGAATAAGCACAACCTCTATGGGGTGTAGAACCAGGCTGGAGGGCAATAGCACATTTCCAAGGTTGATGTGGAGGTAGCTTAGCAGCCTTAGCTTTGCTATACATATGTAATAAATGGAGGTATGGTCAGAGGATTTCCGTCCTATGTTTGTGACTTTGGGGGGTGACAAGTTTTAAAAAGGCAGGTTTTAAACTGGTGTAAACCTCAAAAACTGAGCTCACCTTCTTGCCATGGTATCACATAGGGTGTTAACCTGACACCACTGGGACCTGAGGTGACTGGATGATCATGTAAAGCAAGATTTCTGTGTGCAGGATGATGGTGCATATCTGGAGGGGATGGTGTATTATTTAATCCTTCCCCTTCCCAGTGGGGAATCTACGCCACCTAGGGCCTTGAACATCAAGAAGCCTATGAGGCAGACGGTTTGCCCTCTGGTGGTGTGGCAGAGAGGTGTTATCGATGTGACAAACAAACGTAACAATGAAAACTAAAAAAGAGTGAGAATAAAAGGGATATTGTGAATTTAAGAAGTCAGGAAGGAAGGAAAGAAAGAAAAAAAAGTGATATGTTTAGTGGATTAAATTTATTAAATAAATAATGAACCAAACCCACAGGACTGTCCACTAAACCCTTCACAATGGTGCCGTTAAACTTGCTTCTTCTCTACATCCGTTTCATTCCATTTCTACACAGTGTGTCAAAATATCTTCTCTGTTATTTAAATGTGGCAGAACAACATATACAGACAGTGTGTACAGTAAGTACAAATATAACACATACACGAACACACACATAATTATACACCAGTGTTTAAAACCCCTCGGTGAAAATCACATTATTTTCATATTTACATTTTTAAAGGCCTAAAAGATTAAAGATAGAGTGTGAGTTGTGAGTCTGATTGTTCAAACCACACACACACACACACACACACACACACACACATGAACTGGTTTTACTATCTTAGTGAGGACCAAAACCGTTAAAACCGCTACCCTTAAATCCAAAAGTGTTCTCACACGGGCGAACAAAGGCGCGCACACACACACACACACACACACACACACACACACACACACGCACACACACACACACACACACAGATTATCACCCAAAACTTTCATACAAGAATTACATACAAGAAGTGACAGTGTATGGAAGATGTGTGTTACAGAGTAAACTGATTATTAATTAATAATGAATACATTTCAATCATATGAAAGCTATATGTTTGGGGTATAGCACATGCCACTCAGCGTAGCTGTACCTGTTTAGTGCTCCAAATATCTGCATCTGGATTTAACCCTGAAGTGGGAGTGGCCTAAGTCATAAACAAACTAGTTTATGTACATGTATAAAGATATGTAAAGATCTTGTCTACACCTTCTTTATTCAATAATCATCATCTCTTTAAACCAATATAGACGATATGATGAAAGTAAAAAAGCCGCTGTTTAAACTCAGCGCCAGTAGCTGCTGCTAGCTGCTAATTCACATAGCCACTGCTGTGGAATCGCTGGTTTCTAGCTATTCAGAGGTCGTGTTGAAAAAGCAAATACAGGAATGAAAAATTTCTTTAATATCCATTTTTAGCTGAGAAAATTAGACAGCTAGCAAAGTACACATCCGAGCTAAATAATGCTAACGCCGCTAGTCACAGGGTTTGTTTGAGGGAAGGACGCTCTGGGTTTTATAGGCTGAACTTTCTTCTGACGTACAGAAAATCCAGATAGAATATCCGACTACAGAATTAATTTTTCCTCTTAACCATTCAGACACTACATTAGTCAATTCCAAAGACCAAATTTCCTCTACCTTGTTGAACTCTGGGTGGAACCGAGCCCTACCTGAAAACAACCATACAGTTAAACGGACGACGGCAAAGCATTCGACTCTAAAAAGGTTCTTGCTAAAGCAGGCGATTCTGGTCAGATTGATCGAGACAGTCAGGAACATGCGGAGATCACTGAGACGTGTGATCCTGGTTCAGCTGCCAAGGAGCAGAAGAGTCGTACATTTGAGAAGATGCGTTGTGAGGTAACGTTTAGGTGCTTCTTTAAATACCTTTCACGCTAATTAAAATAAAGATAAATAAAATGTTATTAGCAGCTGTGTCATGCGTCAGGTTTGAACGTTTTCTTGTTCTCGGTGGCTTGTTGCGTTCATAGGCCTGGTTTTGTTTATTGACTATAGAAACATTCTGAGTGATGAGGTGACGTGATGAAGCGTGAAAGATGAGCGAAAGTTATCCCAAAGATTTAACTGTACAGCAGTCGCAGAAGCAGTTCCTCTTCTCCTCTCTAACTGTCTCAAAATATAAAGCTCTGACAAGCTGCCTCCTCCTCACCATGCTTAGAGTAATGACTGAGAATTAAATCTAATATTTATTAATACTAATGTTAACAATGATAATAAATGGCTAGTTAGCCTAAACAAAATAGGACTCTAATCTGTACAGGCCTGTACTACTGGGAGCGTTGTCATGGTTACGGGGGTGTCTCGTGTGAGCTGTGTTGTTGTTGTGCTTCAGCTAGCACTTTTTGGAAACAGTTTTCTATTCTGTAATGTAACCTAGGCACAAAGAAGGAAAACAGCTACGTGCTCCTCAAGCAGCTGCGTTCTCAAAATTTTTACGATTCCCTCATTTTTTCCACCTCTTTCTTTTAAAAATGCATCCGTAAGGCACGTTACAGTAAATAAAGTCCAGATCCTGACAAAGCAGAGCAGCTAAATCACTTGGCTAGGAGGTTGATTTGTTTTTTTCCCTCAACAATCAGCACATCTTTGGTCATTACACGTATACAGGCACTACAGGAAGTGATGCGCATGTTCAGGAAGTGGTTAAACAGGGTCACTGTGTGGGGGCGTGGGCTGCGATTGGAGAACGCCGGTGCTGGTGGAAGGAGGAACCCAGTTCAGCGTTGCAGCTGTTCAGAGTCTGATGAGGAGCCTTCTTCATCACCTCGCTGTCCATCACCCAGCCAGCGCTCTCGTTTCCCAGCATGCCGCTGGGCAGCTGGCTCACTCCATTGGCGCGGAGGGGGGCGTGGCCCTGCAGGACGCTGGTCAGGTGAGTCAGCAGGTCATCGAAGAACGTCGGGACTCCTTCATAACCTGGTGGAACGTAACAGGGAAACTATTTACCATCATTAAATCATGTGCAGTTGTGACATCACTTCCTGTGTTCCCAGAAGTGTTCTACGGAGGAAAACCGAGATGCTCATGATTTTATTTCGCTTAAATGTCTCTCCGTGATTGGACTTCCACTGATATTACACTTACAAATATGTATGTAAAGACAAAAGACATTTTAAACACAGCTGCCCCGTTTCAGTTAACTAAATCAAAATATGAATCAAATCAGCACAAACAAGAAAAAACCAGCATTTCAGCCTGTTCCATCTCACTGCAGTGCATCCTCACCTTCAAATATAATCATTACTTTATTTAAATTTTGTATTAATTTCTGAATCACACACTTAAAACATTCTTTATTCATGAGTCGTCCATTTTATTTCTCATTCCCTCAACCCTGTTACCTGAACGCCTTTAAACTGCTGGAACATTCCACGTTCAACAGGAAGTTGCATCATCCAGCTTTCTTAAAGATTATTTGAAGAAGAAAAGTAAGTAAAGGCCTCTCCTTATTTTCTTTCTTTCTTTTCTATACTTGTGATATTGACTGCTGAAAGGACGGCCTTTATTCCCGCTTTATAGTTTGAAATTAAATGACTAATCACACAAAAGGAATAATTCCAATTGGAAAAGAATGGATAGAATATCCTCCTTATGCAGCTAACAGCGATGTTAATTAACCACATTTTCAGTATTTTTTAATGCTTTGCTAAACAGCGCAGCAATGAAACGTTTTTATTCTTGTTCCACATTTTGATTTAATTAAATTTTCTTTATTTAATTACATTTATTTATCACTAAATGTCACCACAGTCGCAGAATCACCCTGAAACATTACCTTAGCACTTAACATTGAGATAAAAATGAGATTAGCTTTATAGTGAATGCAGTTAAATCTTCCAGCAGCAGAGTTTTAAATATTAAAAACTTCTTCACAATACTTTTACCCAGAGTGATGTTTTATATACGCACAGACATACTGTATATATTCTTACCTACAGTTTAATTCTAGCGATTCCACACTAACACAACTTTGTCGTGTAATCGGAATAACGTTTGTGTGTCAGATTGTGAAAAAAGCAGAACTGCTTTTGCCTGGATGTAATTTTCCACTTTAAAAAGGGAAAATGTGCAAAAAAATGTGCATGTGCAGTGTTTCAAATGCACACAGAAAGTGTGTGAGACAGCAGGAAAGAAGTCACCTCAGGTGAAGCTGTAGCTGACATAAGCGTATCGCTAAAGCACCTTCGCACACGGGGTCACATGACGTAACGTGCTGTCAGTATAGCCTCGCCCACCTCCAGCAGGCCAGGAAATAAACAGCTAGAGTACTGGAGTCATCAGTATCGCTTTTCTGTCCATGCTGGTGTGTACACTAACTGTGTATCTCTTTATCTTTTTCAGATTAGAAAAAGAACGTTCTGGAAAACTGTTGACCTTCACAGAGATGAGCTGAGTAACAGTTGTAACATCTTTAGTGCATCTTTAATGAAACGAGGGAGGTGTTACCTCACTACTGAGCTACAGAGAGAACACACACACACACACACACACACACACACACTCCATCACTACAGCAACAGCACAGCAGGTCTCCTGTATCATGACTCACCAGCACACAAGCTGATAAATATAACTGTGTAATTGAGACTACGTGTGTTGTAACATAATGTGAAAAGACATTTTAAAAGCCTAATAAAATCCCTTCATAGAATAATAACTAATGCTAACATCTATATTTTGACAACAACATTATTACTGTTTCCTGTTGAATCATTTTTACCTGTACTTTCCTGATGAGGTTCGATACCTGAGCAAGTATCACCTCTAAATTCTTACATATTAATTTCTGAGTAATTTTCTACACTAGTCTAATTGTTTATGTACTTCAAAATGCAAAAGAGGTCGCAGAAATGATTTGGACCTTCTACATACTTCCTGTACTGTAAAAGAAACCTCGATCAAACCTTTTTTCCACAGAAGCAGGAAGTTTTGAAAGAAAAACATGACCATGGCATGCTCTGTAACTGAACCGCCAGAATGATAGACAGCTTCCTGTTGGACTCCATACTGACCCCGTGTGGTCCTCAGGGAGAACTGCACTGTTACCACGGTTACTGCACAGTGACCTGACTCTTAGAGACGTGTCGTCTGTTAATGATTTGGTTCTTTTTGAACAACTCACAAAGCTAAATGAATCAGTACTGAACACTGGCATGGACTGAATCATTCTTTTTCATTCAGTTGCTGCTGATGAACTTCCTCTCAGATCCATCAGCGACTTCATGATTATCAAACAGGTGTTATGTAGATTTATGCTGTATTTTTATGTCAGTGGTTTTTTTTTACAGCTGTAAACTGTGAGTGTAATTTCCTGTGCTGAAATGGTTCCACATCCTTTAGCTCAACACTGAAAGTCATTCCTGTGTTGTTCACAGATGAGTGTTTGACTCTTTGAAGCTTTTCATCATGACCCAGATTCATTCAGTCATTCATAGATTAATATTTGACTCAGTGAATCTTTAAGTCAGGACCAGGATTCCCTGCTCTCTTGCTCACTGAATCATTTGAAAAAGAAACAAAGAAGCCTGACTGATGTTTGGATCAGTGTGGAAAATGATTTCTTCAACTGCCACTGAAAACATTAGAGTTGACATCCTGGACAGGCATAGCAACTGTAACCAGGTGGGCGGGGCCACGGGGTTCCATCTCTCTTGTTTTCTTTTCTTTTATTTAGTTTTAAACTTTATCCATACTCTTTTCTCACCTGGAAAGGCATTGATGTCGATGACGGCGTGCTGTCCTGTCTGGTTATTGATGATGATGTCAATCCCAAACAGTGACACACCGAGAGTCTGTCTCAAACATCTGGAAATCTTCTGGATGACATCATCACTAGGTGTCCTGCACTGACCCTCCAGGTTGTCCCTCTAAGAAATACACACAAATGAGGGAACAAGTAGATTGGAAACATGAACATGGGGAGAACATGGAGAGACCATAGGGAGAACAGAGAGAGAACACTGGGAAAACATGGAAGGAACACTGGGAGGACATGGAGGGAACACTGGGAGAACAGAGAGAGAACACTGGGAGAACATGGAAGGAACACTGGGAGAACATGGAGGGAACACTGGGAGAACATGGAGGGAACACTGGGAGAACATGGAAGGAACACTGGG
>JAQQZR010000020.1:15408215-15418807 GCA_030068235.1 Notoglanidium macrostoma | reverse complement strand
TGGAGGGAACACTGGGAGAACATGGAGGGAACACTGGGAGAACATGGAAGGAACACTGGGAGGACATGGAGGGAACAAGAGGAACCACGCACTGTTGAAGTGAAACAGAAAGAAAGAAAGAAAGAATAAATTGTGAAGAATTGATAGCAATGACAAGAAAACAGAGACTGACTCACAGACGTGAGGTCTGACGATGACTCGGGCTTGGACACGTGATGACTGTTAAAGGATATCGCTCTTCTGTCTGTAGGACACACACACACACACACACACACACACACACACACACACACACACTATATCACTTACTAGGAAATGTAACTAGCAATCTCTTCATAATAATCATAAGCATTATGATGTCACACTGCTGAAATAAACATGATTGGCCGGTAGCCAGCAGGGGGCGGAGTTTACTCAGATATTCTACAATGATAGAGGAGCTGTTTGCGTTCCTGAGGCATATGGAGCACAAAACTCCCCCGGAGCCAGGACTCAAGCACCACTACACACAGAGGAGGAACCTCCCGTTCCACTGCCTTCAGACAAACACAGATTTCCTAAACAGCCCTGAAATAAAGTGTGTTTATCAGGAGACGTGGACGTGTTCCGTCATGTTTCTGTGTTAAAAGTGAGTCCTGGTTTAAATGTGTTTTATAGTGGTGTGTGTTCTCCAGTAAAATCAGTTTATTAGTGTTTCAGTGCTCACTGAGTGCTCTGTACTGCACACTGATACACTGAGAGGAACACGCCTGTACATCCGTCTCCTATAACCCTTACCTTTAACCTTTATCCTCTAACATCTAACCTGAACCTCAGCAACTACAAATAAAACCTACAAACTTTTTTATATTTCAAATAAAACACACAGACAAGCAGCCAAAACTGGCACATCATCACAGGGACCAGAACCAGAGAAACTGCAAGAGATGTAAAGAAGTCAAAATAAAGAGAAATAAGCAAATAGAGGATGGAAGAAAGATCCTGAACCGATCGCGCCTGTAACGCTGAACCGATCGCACCGTAACGCTGAAGCAATCGCAGCTGTAACGCTGGAGTGATCGCGCCTGTAACGCTGGAGTGATCGGCGCCACCTACTGACAATGTTCTATATGCTGTTAAGTTGAAGTGACTTGTTCTTAGTTGATGATGTCATCAGTGTGAGCCCGGTTCATGCAGGTGCTAGCAGAAGCATGGGAATCTTCTCTCTGTTTTATCTTTAAAGACCTACAAATTGGCTTTAGATGGCATTACCAGACTGCAGGAAGATTAGATCGGCTCCCGCGCCGTACAGAGCTGACGTGTGGCCTCAGTTTAGCTTCCACAACAAACACAACACTAACGAGATCAGCAGGAGCCATGCTGTTCGCAAAATACACCATGCCAAAACCAAACACTCGGGGATATGTCTGTTTACATTGTTGACTTGAGCAAGAAGGTTGAGGTTGGAGAGAGAACAGAGAGGAACGTCGTAACAGGAAGTTGTCTAACAGGAAGTTGTCTAACCTGTAGGTCCGGAGGGGAAGTTCCTAATGGATGGTCTCTCCACCACACTGTACGCCTCACCCACAACGAACACCTTGTAAAGCATGGCGTTGTGGTTGATGAAGCTCTGCACCACACAGGGGGGTGTGATGTCCTTCAGGTCTTCCTCACTGAAGATGATGGCCATCTACAGGGGACACACACACACACACACACACACACACAACGTAACCTCAGGGTAAGTATTAACTAGTGAATAGTGAATGCTCTCAGGTAACCAACACACACACACACACACACAGGGTGTTATCTGTGAGGCGTGGTCAGGTCTGTTCTGCAGCACTGAGATAACAATGCTATGTTACACGTTCAGTGTGTGTTTATGAAGCCTTGAAACTCTGTGTGTGTGTGTGTGGACGGACACACTCATGAACACACCTGACCATCAGCTCACCTGGAATCATTCCAGCGGTCAGGAGAAAACTCATTCATCCTGAACATCCCACACAGTCAACACATTTATACTCCTGAACAATCGATTCTTACTGATTCATTCCTCCGTCATAAATGATTCATTACTGACTCTTTAGTGATTCAGTGCTCATTATGGCACAGGAACAAACATTTCGACTGCACGAAGGAGAAACTGTGAGATATCAGAAGATAAATGAGACACTAGACAACACACACACACACACACACACGTTCATGTGATAAGCAGATCACTGATAACGATCACAAATTATAATAACCCACAAAGTGTTCAAAGCAGCGCAGAGCAAACTGTCACCGTGCCGCGTTAATGACCTGAGGATGTGTTGCAGTGAGCCGAGGTGAGTCAGTGTGTTCTGAAGGAGGAGCAGCATCACAGTCATGAGACAAAATGAACATGTACTCAATTAAATAAGACAGGTGCTCAGTTACGTAAGAGAGGCCCTCACACACACACACACACGCGCACACACACACACACACACACACACACACACACACGCTTACCTCGTGAGAGTTCGCACCGTGCGCTACCTGAGTCTTACACACTGAAACAGGAAACAGAACCACATTATGGCTGAGAATCAGCGTTATTTTATTAAAGATCATCACTGCCTCGCCTCACGGTTCTAAAGTTCTGTCTGGGGTTTAGGATGAGGATGAGGATGAGGAGGAGTTCAACACACACCGCATTCTTAAACTAAAGCTCGAGCTTCAACCTCACAGATAAACATGGAGGACTGTTTAAGGTTCGGTCTTCTAGCCAATCATCATCCAGGATGAACACAACATAGACGACCTCGACCAATCAGCAGTCAAGATTTATTTACACACCGAGGGTGAAGAACAATGTACACACTTTACACTCCTTTACACTTTACACACATTTTACATGTACAAACTTTACACATGCTCATATGCTGTCATTCTTTCTTTCTTTCTTTCTTTCTTTGTGTTATTTTTTCAGTCATTCTCTCTTTCTGTCGGTTTTTATTTCTGTATGCCGTTTTTTGTCTGTCTGTCATTCTCTCTTTCTGTCTGTCTGCCATTTTTTGTCTGTTTGTCTGTCATTCTCTCTTTCAGTTTGTCTTTCTTTCTTTCTTTCTTTCTTTCTTTCTGTCTGTCATTCTTTGTCTTTCTATCGGTCTGTCTTTTATCATCTCTTTCTCCCTCTCGCTTTCTTTAATTCATTCGCTTCTTGCGGAAGAGACGTTGAAACCCAGAGCATCTCAGCCAGAACTTTCTAACAGTGAGGTGATGAACAGAGTAATAAGACATTATTCAGTGGAGAGGACGGAGTACGTACTGAAGGGGAAGGTGATGTTCCTCTTACGGAGCTGCTCCAACATGTCAGGGCCACACCCGCTGCTGAGGACCAGGAACGGAGGAGAGCAGATCCGCTCGTCTACCATCACACACACGTTAGCACATTAGCACGAAAGCTACATTCTCTTGTATCATTAGAAAGCTAAACTATAACTGTAGGTATAGATTAGGGTGGGGACAGAGGGGGCGTGTCCTCAGGCGTGTCTCGCTTTTGGTAGTTAATTCACTGCTAAATTCTGTATTCTGATTGGTCCGAAGGTGTTGATTAATTTCCTGTAGCAGCACAGCCTGAGCGGTTTATTCCTTACCTAAAAATCGAATCTTTGGTTCAACTAATTCAGCTTCAATTCATCGCATCTTTTCACCCTCGTGGTGGATGATGAAAGGAAAATGGCCGCCACATCCATAACTTGTGTGAGATGCAGCGTTAGCATTAGCATTAGCTCACTGTCACCCCATCAGCTCGGCCCGTGTCTCAGTAGGGTTGTGTTTTATTACCTCATGCTCCAGAACTTTCTAAAAGACAATATTGCTGCTGTTGCCATGGTAACCCATTTGAGGTAAGCAGTACCTAGAGCGTGTAGGGTTTCGTCTTCAGTCTGTTCTGCAGCAGTGTGTATATAAACTCATTAAATCTCTGAGACGAAAACAAGCTCTGAGCTATTAATCATCTCCTGACAGAAAGTGGTTTTAATCACCTCTGCATGTGTTTTTGTTCCTGATTTATCCTGAGTTTAGGATTCGAACCAGAGCTCGGTGCAGCAGTTAAGTGCAGATGGTGTGATGTGATACGGTGTGGACTGCAGTGTTATCGTTCTTTTCCCAGGAAACGGTTCTGTGTTGTTTCCTACGCTAATATCCGTGGAAGTGGTTGCCTGGTGAGAGAGAGTCAGAGGCGTGGAATTCTAAACACAGCTCTCTGCGCTATTACAGACTGGAGCCAAGGCTGTTAACCTCACACTACCCCTCAGAACACATCTGGCACACACACACACACACACACACATCTGGGACACACCGGTCTCTGTGGCCAAAACGAGCTTTATTTACATGGGAGCTCATATTTGTGTTAACGTTTGTAATATTTTATCAGTTACTCATCCTTATTTAGGCGTATGGTTATGAGATGATCTGCGGTAAATGACGCTTCATACTGCAAATCATGACACACTCATTTTCCATCTTTCAGCTACTTTATTTGTGTCTGGTTAAATCCAGACTCACAAACAGACATGGGTTTACTGGTATCTGCCCTGCTGCTGTAGCTCGAGGTGTTCCTCAAGGCTTAGTACTCAGTCCTCTGTTTTTTTTTTTTTATATTATTTTCATCTTTCCTGTGTTTTCACTAATGATTTACCTTCACGGAATATTGACACCCCGTGCTCTGATATCAGATATTTCTAATATAAAACTATGGATGAATGACAATTTATTAAATTGGACAATGGAGTTTTATTTACTGCTCCTAAGTTCTTGGGGTCTAGAGTTCCTGACCTTGTCATTAAGAATATTTGGATGATTTTTCTACCTTAAGGTTCTACATAAAGTGTTGATTTATTTTTGCGCCTCTTATTAGGACACTAGCTAAAAAACTAGCTTTTTTTTTTTTTTTTTGGCTAAAACCAGAAACAAAAAAACAGCTTTAATATACAAAGCCTCAGATTCCGGCCCAGAAGTCTTACCCAAATCCAATACGAGCTCCTGCACATGAGCTATGTGAAGAATAAAAACACTCAGTGTTGTGCTGTTAAAGGAAAATAATCAACAACATGGTGGTGTGATGAAGCAGAGTTGATACCGATACCAATCCAAGCCATCCTTCACTTTCTTTCTAAAGACGGAGAACAGAGCTCGTCATGTCGCTTTGCTCTTTCTGGAACTTATTATTTAATAAGAGACCTGTAAAGTGATATATCACATGACAACAGTAAGCGGATGGAAATGAATGAACAGATGGGATGATTTAAAAATATCCATCATCTTCTTAACTGCGTAGATGACAAAACCCTCACGCCTCTCTTTATCATCAGCTCAATTCCCACAGATGTCTAAGCAAGCACGTTCCCTGAGTGATGCGTGTGCACTGACCCTTCATACACTCCTCCATTTTGTGAATCAGTGTGTAGGACTTGAAGCGGTCGAGCAGCGTGCGGATACCAGGAAGAGGATCCAGGATCACGGTTTCCGGGTGAGCGTCGATGTATTCCTGAAAGGAACATACGCATGTGACCGACGGGACGATTAATGACTAATCACACATGACACCCAAACTGTAAACAGAGGAGCGGTCAGTGATAAAAGGTCGCAGATAACAGCTACAAGAACAATGCACAAAGAAAGACCCCACGTTTAGAAATTCTTCTAAATGTATAGAACAGTTCATAAAAAATGATAAAGGTCCAGCTGTGTGATGAAGCAGATGTTCTACCTGCACACTCTGCACCAGTCTCTGAGCCTCGATCACGTTCTGATCGGCTTCCACGATGTGGTCTGTCAGTTTGTGGATGATGGCGTCCAGCGGGCCCTGGTCCTCCAACGGCCTGCTCAGATCCAGCTGCAGAACCACAGCGGAGTCAACAGCTCAATCTTTATAATTATTATTATAGATTATAACAGAACTGTTCACGCACAAGCAACCCCAAGACAAACCAGGAGCGAGGAATCACACACACAACCTTCCTGCTAACCGCAAGATCTGATATGTACACTACTAAGGTTCTTCAGTTGTGCCTCTAGAGGAACCCTAAAACACGGAGTTTCCTAAAACATAGAGTTTCCCACTCAGAAGGAGTTCAAAGTAGGATTCTGTTTATTTAGGTCTGAATTTCTGTGAAGCTGCTCTATTGTTATAAAATGCTGTACAAATAAATTTGAATTCAATAAAAATTTAGGAGTCTAAGAACCATTAATTATCCAAAGAACCCTTAACGAACCCTTATATCTGAGCATGTATTTATATATTTATATATATTGCAGTACAAACTCCAAACTCTTGCTCATTCTTCCTTCTCTGGAACACTTAAATGTTGTCTGTAGAACCGCACAACAGACTATCCACATAGGCTTGTAAGCTGTGGTGTGGTTCTAATGCTGCTCATTAAAACCCAACGTCAAAAAGAACTCTCTTCTCACACGTCCAGCTAGGACACTTAGGAAGCGTAATGGCTCTCCAGTTGTTCTCTTCAGTTGTTCTAGGGGAACTCTTAAAAGTTTAATGTAGAGCCATACAGAGAGATTTCTACCAGAACCCTTTTAAAAGTCTAACAACACTCAATTATCCAATGAGCCCTTAAAGAACCCTTGAAGAACCGTGTGTTCTAAGGGTGTGTGAAACAAGCTGCAATTTATTGCTCATTATTTTCTTCTTAACACCTACCTTTTAGATTCTTGGTTAAAAAAAAAAAGAGTTCTTAATTGGTTCCTCAAGGGTTCCTAGGATAATTAAGGGTTCCTAGCCTCCTGAAAGGGTTCTACTTGGAATCCTTATCTGATAAAGAAACATTCTGTTGTAGGGTTCTACTTATAATCATGGTTATGCTTGTACTTATAAGAAAAGGTTCAAGCTTTAGGACCCTTAAATATCTAATGAACATTAAAAGAACCCTTGAAGAACCTTTTTTTTCTGTAAAAGTGATGTTTGAACTGGGTAAGTGTGTGGTATAAACTCCAAATTATTGCTTATTATTTTCTTCTTAATAGCTAGAACCTGTCAAGTGTTAATACACTTCTTGGTATTTGGTTCACGTCGTCAAGGTTCTTCAAGGGTTCTTTAGTGGATATACAATGGTTTGGATATGTAAAGGTTCTTTTCCTCCTACAAGGGTGGCCAGTACAGTTCCTACACAGTTTAAAAGTGCTCGTTGTTTGTCCCAATGAGGGAACTCTTAAAGGTTCTATGTAGAACCCTACAAGAGAGTCTTGTTGATCATTATATTCTTCTTAATACCTAGAACCTATCAGACATTAACGTTCAGCTAAACCGTATCAGGACTTGGTGGAAAGGCACTCTTTGTTAAGAGTTTCAAGCCTCATAAAAGGGTTCTACTTGGTTCTCTTTCTGAGAGGGACAGAAGAACCCTTACTGGTTCTATATTTTCTGAGTGTATGAGACGAGCCCTTTTATTTCAGTGTTGAATGCAGAGCTTACAGTCTTATCTGGACGTTTACTGATTTATTACCGGAATAAACGTCAGTATCTTATTTACACGTCTAAAGGTTATTACTGTATTCTTTAAACAGAGGAGAGAACTTTGCTCTGATTGGCCGTCTGTCGTTAATGTTTATAATAAACACAATATCAAGAACATCGTCTCCTTTAATCACTACAACATGCAGCTTTGATGAAGTTCTGCAGAAAATCAGCTTTTCCAAAACTCCACCAAAATAAATAAACACGTGCACAGAGGGACGTATCGAGCTTAAGCGTATCAGAACACTGAACGCTAGTTTCAAAATTATTGGCACCCCTACAAATCATATAACAGGCTGCCAGCAGAGTCTCTTGCTGTAACGTCTAACAAAGGTGAAGAGGATTTACACTCCTTTATACTTTCACGTTTGTTCACGTGAGCATCTTCTTGAGTTCAGACCACAGCTTTTAGACAGATAATTGCCGAGTGTGACGTATTAGTGGTGATTTGGAATGGGTAAGAGATAGATCAACAGCCTCCTGGCAGAGGCAACCAGGCTCTGGGTGCAAATATATTGGCACACCATTCCTTCATATGATGCAGTTCATTTTAACTAGTAGATCCATCTCCATCTCCATATGTTACAGCAGGTTTGGAGGCTTCTCCTTCTACTCACGCCTTTTTTTCCACCAAACATGATGACCAAAATAAATGTTTTGCTCCAACACACACCATTTTGTAGGTTTTCAACCGAATAAAACTCTCTCTGTGTCTTTTGTGCTGGAAGCTCTTTACTTTTCCTCATGATGATGGAGAAGAAACGAGTTTCTGGAGATGTACAGCAATTTTAAAATACTTTTTTTCCCCCCAAATGTCAGTTTGCTGGCATTTATTTTATTATTCTTTAGGGGTGTCAGTAATTTTGCCGCATATGTTTGTGTAGAGAATTTCATTTCATTTCATTTCATTTTAGTCTTCCTCTCTCCTCACAGATTGTTATCCATCATATTATTACATTATTAAAGGTTCTTCTCCTGTCCTTATAGGGGAACCCTTAAATATTCTACATTGTACATAGAACCTTATAGCAGTACATTTTATCCCTTATCAGAAAGGCTTCTAGGTAGAACACTTTTGAGAAATTTACAATACTTAATTATCCAAGTTATGGACCATTATTTTCTTCTTGTCAGCAATGTGAGTAAAAACCATTTCAGAAAGATTAGAACCTGTAATTTTCCAATGAATGCTTAAAGAACCACTGTGCATTGTAAAGAACCCTTTTTGCCGAGTGTGTGTGCATTAATTTGGTATGTTTCAGTACAAACTCCAAATTATTGCTCATTACTAGGGCTGGACGATATTACGATACAACACCGATATCATTAAATCATTATAAATTATATATCATGATATCGTGAATATTGCGATAGCTTTTTATTCCGTTTTTAAACCAGCCAGTGGGATGTTAACAATTTGTACTGAATCTCTAAAAAAAAAAAAAAACAACCCAGATTGTTTCTTTTGTAATTCTTAAAATATGTTTTTAATAAAATCATGCTATGTTTAATAGTGCTTATTTTAATAGCACATATTTAAAAATATATAAATTAAATAAATAGATATATTTTTGCAGACGTTACATAAAGTATCACTGAACTACTGTATTTGCAATCCTATAATGTTTATCACAGAAATGCCTGTGAGAGTTGTGATGGGATATTTTTTGTCACATCGGCAATAAATGTTCAAGAGAATCACAACGATCTAAATTATTAGTTGTTTCAAGCGAGTAGGAAATAAAGCAGTGCTTCCTGACTGCACACTGAGGCACTCACGCTGCTTATTGGGTCTGAAGAAGGTTTAAATCTCTACAAATTGTCAGTAAAATAAGAAATTACGCGTGGGTTGTGTGTGAGCCGGGTATCGACCAAACGATGACAGTAACAGATGGATCGTGTAACAGATGGAATGTAAAGTGGCTGGTAGAACCCTGGCAGTTCTTTACAGTTGCGGTGAAACGTCCTACATGACCCTGAATAAGTGATTTCTGACAGAAAATAATAATCTGAGCTGGCGGCCGGAGCTGTGTGGGCTGAAAATACTAAAAATAAAACTAAAAGGGGACCTCGGAGTACATACTGGACCCTGATCCTGTGGGACTGACTCTCTCTCTGGAGAACACAGATTTTCTTTGGAATAAGTGCTGGAATATTTGGCAGAAAGGATGAAGCTTATAGATGGAGGAGGAGGAGGAGGAGGAGGGGGAGCCTTACATCATTATCTAAGGTCATCAAGTACAAGGTCGTTGTTTAAAGAGCCGTGCCAAATCGGGCTCCGGTCCCGGACCGAAGGAGCCTCCGTGTTGTGGGGAGAAGAGACGCTTCCTGTACACTTTTATAAATGATGCCATGGAACAACTATGTTTTGTTCCCCAAAGAGACATTTGTTCAGTTTCAGTCTGTAATCATTTAACCATTTTTCTTGTTATGATAATAAACAGAATAATCGTTTAAACCACAGAGATCCTTTCACATGGTGCTACACATGGAAATGTATTTTAGTTCTCTGTGGCACAGAAGAACAAGGACTGGGTTTAAAGGTTAGGGACAGGATGCACAGAAAACACTTTAGAACCCTCAGCACTTTAGAACCCTCAGCACTTTAGGACCCTCAGCACTTTAGGACCCTCAGCACTTTAGAACCCTCAGCACTTTAGAACCCTCAGCACTTTAGGACCCTCAGCACTTTAGAACCCTCAGCACTTTAGGACCCTCAGCACTTTAGAACCCTCAGCACTTTAGGACCCTCAGGACATTAAGACTTTTATTAAGCTGAAGCTTTCAGCCAGATAAGTGTACAGAATGTATCGGGTTTTATGGGGGCGGGGCTTCTGTGGGTGGAGATTCTGTGGGCGGAGCTTCTTGGGCAGTTAAAAGTGCCCAGAAGACTACGACATAAAAAGAAGGAGAAATGTCTGGAAACATTCTTAACACAAAGCTGTCACTGCTAACCAACATCACTGACACCTTTTTATCACACGCACTCACACGCACTCACACGCACTCACACATACTCACACACACACACACACTCACACACACTCACACACACTCACACACACTCACACACACTCACACACACTCACACACTCACACACAC
>JAQQZR010000020.1:15394844-15408115 GCA_030068235.1 Notoglanidium macrostoma | reverse complement strand
TGTGTGTGTGTGTGTGTGTGTGTGTGTGTGTGTGTGTGTGTGAGTGTGTGTGTGTGTGTGTGTGTGTGTGTGTGTGTACAGGTTTAACTTCTCCGTGTATCAGGACTCAGGAGCTCCATACTCTCACACTGCAGCTCCGCGCGCGCTCTCACTCACCGGCTGTCACACTCGGTTGCTCAGCGACCTGCTTTTGATTGACAGCGTGACGTCAGACCTGCGCGCACCCCGGCTCCTCCCCTCGGGGGCGGGACATGGTCTGAAAACATGCTAAATTCTCTGTTTCTGGATTTAAACTCCTGCACTTGTGTATGTTTTTGACAGATAGATCGCGTGGGTATCAAAAGTTTACACACCCCTGACGGATCTTTGACCACCTTTAATGTGATATAGCTTCAAATATACAAACAAGAACCAAAAAAAAGAAACGTTTTAAAGGGGACAAAACATTCAATGACCTTGTTGCATAAGTATGTACACCCCTTAACTAATACCTTGTAAAAGCACCTTCAGCTTGTAATACAGCACTCAGTGTTTCGGGGTAAACTACCAGACCGTGAGCGACCTCAGGTACACGGCCCTCGGGTTTTCAGTAGGATTTAGGTCTGGGCTCCGACTGGACCATTCCAAAACCATGATCTTCTTCTTCTGAAGCTGATCGTTTGTTGACTTGGGTTTGGTGCTTTGGGTCGGTACCCTGATAGAAGGTACTATTTTTCTTCATCTTGAGTTGTCTAAACGAGATCTGCAGATTTTGTGCCAGAATAGGTTGATATCGACGCCTCCCTCTCTTACGCCGGGCCTCAGTCCCAGCTGACGACTAGCAGCTCCACAGCATCACGCTACCACCTCCGTGCTTCTCCATGGCCACGGTGTTCTCTCATAACATGTTCTACTTTTCTCTCATCAGATCACAGCACATCGTGCCACGTGGTTTGCGGTGATTTAGTCGGGCTTGGATGTTTCCTTCTGTGATGATAATCACGTGCAGGGCGTGAGCAGTACTCACCAGATGTTCCTGCAGCTCCAGTAACGTTGCTGTAGGTCTCTTGGCAGTCTCCCTGGTAAGTTATCTTCTTGTCCTTTTGTCAGTTTTTGAGGGACATCCTGTTCTTGGTGATGTTGCTGTGGTTCTCCATTTTCTAAACATTTTCAGGGAAGGGCGGGGATGAGTGTGAATACTCATGCATAAAGTTGTGTATCCTGTTTGGGTGAGCGAAAGCTGTGACATTACAGGTCACTTCAGGACAAACTGGTTGGAGTAAAACCGAATCCTCAACAATACAGTAAAACCTGCTGCAACGCCCGCGGGCCCTCTGGTCATTTAGAGCGGCTGTGTGAGCACGAGCACGTGAAAAAAGACGTGAAAAAAGTCAATATGCAGTCCTTTTTTCCCCCAATAAGTAAACCAGCACTGAGAAACCATCTGAAAAAAATGAAGGTGCTGGAAGGACCAAGTCGAAGTCGAGACCCCGAGCCCGCTGACATGCCGTGGAGAGCTGTGCATAAATAAATGCCCTCAGACATCAATGAACAGCAATGTAAAGAAGAGTGGGGCAAAATTTCTCCAAAATGATGAGACTGATAATCTATATTTACTGCAAGTGATTGTTGTTAAAGGTGCATCTACATGGTACTGTATTATAGGCTGTACTTATTTTTCCCACCTGCTTTCTGAATTTAGTTTTTGGAAAAATGATTACATGCTGAAATCTGTTGTGGGTTATTTGTTGTTGTCACCTGAGGTGGTTATTTGTTTGTTTGTTTATAGAAGCTGGTGAGGACGTCACAAAATCAGGTTTAACCACAACTATTACCTGAAACAGAAATATCTGTGTAGAGGAATAAACCTGCGTGAGGATCAGCCGCAGTCACAAGGCCATGTTCCCGAGCAGGGCAAGGCAGTGATCAGCCGCGAAGCTCAGGTCAGCACCACGCTGATGTCCCTCCGTTCTCAGGAGATGTCAGGCAGCAACCAGAGGGACCCTGGTGCACCCATCTACAGTCTGGACACGTGCGGTCAGACGTGTCTCCTCAGACGTGGAAACAAACATCTAAGCAGAAACACAGGAGCACAATGCAGCGGGTTACTGTGTTACTGATGAGTCCAAATTGGAAATATTTGGCTTCTGAAGAAAGCAGTTTGTTTCTTGAGGAGCTGAAGAACGCAACAGGGACGAGCGGACGAGCGTCTGCAGTGAAGCACGGTGGAGGCTCCTGGCCGGGTTGGGGCTGCGTTGCTGTGAACACACTGTAAAAAAGTTTCAAATCTCTACTTAGAAAGGAGAATTCACCTGCTGCCTTAAAACGTGGGTGAACTCAACCTGAAGATAAGCTTTGTTTCAAGTGAAAATGTTATACAAGTTGTTTAATTAATGATCATTTGTTGCTTCAAGTCGATCGTCTGAGCTAAAACAACTTACTGGTACATGAATCAAGAAAACTCGCTTTATCTTGTAAAATAAACACAAAACTTCTCATTTCTTCAACTCCCACTTTAAAGAGATGTTAAAAGCCATTTCAAGTTAAGTTTTTATATTGTTTCTACTTAGATTCTTTTACCATCCTGACTAATAATGGCAACGTTTGCCAGTTTCCATAAACTTCACACTGAATCACTTCTGAATCAGACGATTCCTCTGTATTTCCTCGGCATCACTCCTCTTCCTCCGCTTTCCCTTTTCATCTTATAACTTGCAGGTGTGAGTTAAATGAACAAACTTTACGACTAGTCAAGACAGTGAGTTACTTTAATTTAAATTTTTTGAAAACTTAGAACTTTAATATCCAAAACTTATTGGAGAAGAAATAAGTTCACAGAACTTAATGAGGCTTTCATTTGAACGGTGTGGAGTTGGTCAGAGTTCCTGGTCTCCTCAATACAGGGATTCTTGTCCATCATGCATCAGGGAGGCGTCTGATTGGTCCTGAATTCATTCTGCAGCATGGCAATGTCTCCAAACATCCAGCCAGGGTAATAAAAAAAACTATCTTCACCAAAAAGAGGGAAAAGGAGCCTGACTCGGCACCATCCAGTCAGTCTGGGAGAACGTGGCAAATTCAACAAGATGCCTAGAAAAACCTCTGCGCAAGTATACCAGAGATGTTCTGAAGGCTCGGGGTGTCATACCAAACACGGACTGACTTTCCTGTTTCAGGAGTTCAGTGTTTTCAGTGCTTTAAAACAGCATGAGGTTAAGTGTGCTTTGTGGTGACGCTTGCGCTTAGAGATATGAAACGAGAAATGAAACACGTCTGCAAAAATGTGTGTTTCAGGACATTGTGTCTAAAGTTTGGCAAAAAGATTCATCAACATGGCAACTGACGTAAAGCTGTGAGGAATTGTGTTTTGATTTTTGTGTTAATAAACTGTAATATATCAATTGAAAACTATTCATTTCATAATATTGAAAGCATTCTGAATTTACAGCACTTTCTCACAAGTGCCTAAGGCTTTTACACAGAACTGTACATGTGTGTTTTAAGTGTATAGCGTTTTCGCGTACACGGGGTAACGGTAGGTGGCGTTTTCATGGTGAGCCGCTAGAGGGCAGCAGAGGCGCAGCGCGCTGGTGTGAAAGCCACCACAGAGGCAGCGTTCAAGGACCCGGATATTCCCGACTTCAAGGAAGTCAGTCATATGATAACAAACCGCAATGGAGTCGCGCGCTTCATGAGCTTTTTCTCCGTTTAATCATCTGTAAATAAAATAAAAATAAACCCAGAGACCACAGTGAGTACCAGCCGGTGTACATGTCTGTTACTTTCGATTAGCGGTGAGGATTTTATTCTGAACTTTCGATAAAGAAACAGTTTCAGCCTGTCCAAGATGTTGTGTAAATTCTTGCTGTTTACGTTTGATGTGTTTACAAATATCAAACGCAAAGACAAATATTCACGACTGCATTATATGAACTGGGACTTTACAGAGCTAGAGCAGGCCGATATGACAAAAATATCGAATCGCGATTAGATAATCACGATATTAATGACGATATTAATCACGATATTTACAATTTACTGACAGTCAGTTGATTCAGAACAAAATCCAATCCAATCGGCCGCAAATCAGCTAAATCTGACTTGTTAAGCTTCTAAAAAGATACCAGGATAACTGCGATTTCTCAGAAACAGTGCACGGTTACGTGATACATCACGATGTTCATGTGAGCGTGTGACATGGCTCAGCTTTAAACACGGTAACTGATGGATTCAACAGCGACTTGTACATAAACGGAGCGCTTTAAGGTAAATCTGTTTGTTATTAAAGCGCCAGGAGGAGAGTTATTAATGTGCTGTCGTGGTTTCAGACAGGAGCATGGAGAATGATGAACTTTCGTCAGAGGATGGGCTGGATCGGCGTGGCCGTGTACTTGCTGCTTAGCATGACGGCGGTTTATTACATGTTCGAGGTGGATCAGACGTACAACCGCTTCACGCTGGCGCAGGTGGAGAGGAGCGGCGGGACACGCCCACCCCGCGCCGCAGACTCCGCCCACTCGACGACCTCCTGGATGCAGAGCGTGAAGTCGCGGCTCCTCCTGCTGCCCCTCTGGCTGTGGGCGCTGATCTTCCTCGTGCCGTACCTGCAGGTCTTCCTCTTCCTGTACTCCTGCACCAGGGCCGACCCCCGGAGCGTGGGCTACTGCATCCTGCCCGTCTGCCTCGCCCTGCTCTGCAACAGACACGCCTCTTTCACCAAGGCGTCCAATCAGATCAGCAGGTTCCAGCTGATTGACACCTGATGTGGGCGGGGCTTTGTTCACTGGAGCAAATGGATGAGAGGAACCTCGAGGCGAGACCAAGCGCTGACCTTCTCACTCCGCTCTCTCACTCTACACCGCTCTGTTCCCATTCTTTTTAAAGAAATCTCTACTTTAAATGATGATGATGATGATGATGACTGAACCAGCGACTCGATTTTTTTTTGTTTAGTTTTTTTATTTACCAGCCCGGACCCGATGCACCAGAGCGAAAATAAAAACAAGAAGAAATAAATGGCTTCGGTTTTTAAACTAATAATCGTAGGATGTATATTTTTTTAAAGCCGGATTCAATCTGTCCTGCAGCAAATCTTTATTCATCAGTTTGCTCATTTTTTGTGTTGTTTATAAAAAGTTTTACTCTAAAATAAAGCTGGAAAGAATAAAAAAATACAATTAATGAATAAAAGTATGTTTATAGCTAAAGGGGTAAATACAGAAACTTTATTAAATATTTCAGTCAAAATGTTTAAATGTTAAAGGAAATTAGAAAATCTTTTATTAAAGTAAATCATTTTCTGGCTTAAAAATATAAAAGATGAAAAGGAAAAACTTACTTTTGTTTAAAATATTGTATTAATTTCATTTGTTTATGATTTAATTCTGACCCAAAGCAGGAATAAATTGACTTGTTTTTATTTGGTTTCCTGCAGAAAGTGGTGTTAAATTCTGCGGTTTGTTGTTTGTCGCGCGCGCGCGCGTGTGTGTGAGGTTTATTACGCCGTCGTCACGCCTCAGTGTTTAAATCAAAACTTCATTTATTCTTAAAAAATCAGAGTCTGAGGAAAAACGGAGAAATTCCTCGTCTCCAGAAATCCGGCGCGTTTTTCTCTTCTGAGTGATTTATTTTTTATAAAAATCTTTTTTTAATATCCGTACGGTCGAGTTCTGAACGTGGCTTAACACTCAGAGCAGCAGGTGTGTGTGTGTGTGTGTGTGCGCGCGTGCGCGCGCATGCGCCTGCTCCTGCTCCGACTCCAACACTCGACTGCACGCCTCGGTGCAAAAGTTTGTGCACCCCGAGACAGAAACAGCTGCGTTGGGTTTCAGAGGTTTGAAGTGACTTCGTTACTCCGGCTCACTCAGAGAGAGTTTACAAAAGTTTGTGCCCCCCCCTGTCCTCCCCTGTGACTGAGAGAAATCTAATTACATCTTTTTTCTTCCTCAGTGAAACATCTGTCATTTCCTTTGAACAGATTTTGGAGAATGGAAGCGTTTTACCTTTTGAAAAATATCTTTTGATAGTTTTGGATTGTCTAATTTCTTCTTCCCAAAAAATGTATACGATTAAAAATAAACAAATCATGAGTGGGACACAAACTTTTGCACTTTGTAGTGTACTCAATTTGTTTTTTATTCTTTTCAAACCAGAGCTGTAGAGTTAATAATAATAATAATAATAATAATAATGATGATTAATGAGGTCACATGATCATCATGATTAAAACAGTTGTGCATTTGTTTTGTACCAAAGAGCCGCAGGATTAAACACCGTCCTGCCTTTACTGGGTCTTTATTTTCTTTGTAATGAACACAGTGAGGGGTTTTTCACACTGCTTGGGTGTAAAAGGGCTCGAGGGGATTTTAATGATGTAATAATTCTAATGAACGGATGTTTTGGTCACATGACTGATTTATTGCCTTTCCTTAATGCACTGTTATTTAATTAAAATTAAACTACGACATAAATGTTTTGGTAGAAAAATCTTTGTGTCTTTATTAAAACTTTGAAATGTTTTTCTTAATTCAGCTTCAGCTTGTTTACAGGAAAGGCGCTGTTCAGTTTCCGTTCAGCACCTTTGCAGCTCGTCTCTGCTCAGAGTTCCTTTATCAGTTCGAGGAATAACAAAGGGCTGAAAGATCGAGTTCAGGAAGCGAGTCCAGACGCAGACGCGGTGCTCAGGGCGGCGTGACGGCCTTCAGACGCTTCGCTGGAGGTTCAGACTTTAACTTGACCGCAGCGGATTCTGTAGCGACGTCGTTTTCATCACCCTCCTCATCCTCATCCTCCCCGTTCTCATCTAGAGGGGAAAAGAGGAACGTTTTTAAGCTCACTGTCAATTCACGTGTTATTTTGCGTCTTCACTCCGATCAGAGACGACATCAACACCTCACTTTAAACTATATATGCAAATTAGGCAGAGGACGAATTAATTACAATAATTATACAATTCGTCTTCCTTTCCTTCTTTTTTCAGGAGTGTCACTTGGCGTAAGTGTTATTTATGGAGAAACATCACGTGCACGAGACGTCAGCGCTGATCTCAGAGCTCAAATGCTCAAAAACTCAAATTTGCAGAAAATATGAAAACAAACAACAAAACCTCATTAAACATAAAACTGGGTTTTAGTCGTATAAATGTGAGGAAAAGAAACAGACAAATGGATAACCGGATCATTCAGAGAGAAAAACTAAATGATTGAGTGTGTAAGAGAATGTTTTTACAAATATTACACTAAAAACACTTTCCAGTGAGAAACTGAAAGTCGCTATAACGTGTATAAATATGTAAATAGTTTGCAGTGAGCAGAGATGAAGTTATGATCTAATATTTTCTAAACTTCTGTAAATCTGCTTTTTGTATCACGCTTTAATATGCAAATGAACAGGAGGAATTGATGAATATGCAAATGTGCCCATGACGTCATTCGGCTACATTTATTTACTCATTTTTTTGAGCATGCATTCTTCCAGAACGACAGTTTCCGCTACACTGACTTCAGGTAGGTGTGTGTGTGTGTGTGTGTGTGTGTGTGTGAGGTGCGAAACTGCACTATTAACATTATAACGTTTTCCAGCTGATGAACCGGAAGTGAAAAATCAGTGCTGTTCATAGGCAAATTTAATAAATAAAGAATTCTGATATCTAATAATCCACCGCCACTTACTAATATTTTATTTGTAATGAATAAATATTTCACACTCCCAGTCCACTCTCCGTGATTTGCTCATTAGCTCACCGTGCGCGCGACACGCTCCTCTCTCCGCACTGAAGCTCTTCTCCTCTTCCACGAGCTCTGTTAAAACCACCGAAATCTCAGAGTTTATCTTCTTCACTCCTCCGATGATGGATTTTAAGTTATTCTCCACCTCCACTGTGAACTTGCTCGTTCTCCCGTCTTTACATTTCAGCTCTCCTTTCAACGCGCACGCCATGTTTGTTGACTCGAAGCTGCGACCTCTGACCTCTGACGGAAGTGAAACGCTGGACATGTCAAAGGCACCGCCATATTGGATAAGGCTGAGCCAAGCTTCAGCCGGCTGTAAGAGTCAGAATAAGAGAACTGTTTACTGGATGAAGGCAGGTTGTACATGTGTTGCTCTTTTATGAAGAACTTTGTGCATGAGTTAGAGCAGGACTGTTATTACAGTTATTTATAATAATTGCGTAGTTCTGTGCTGCTTTTCTTTTTTTCACCGCTTTTCCTACCTAGAAGGCCGGTCATATCATGTGACATGGAAGGGATCCACATCTACTCCATGCAGGCTCTCCACTGGTGTCCCTCAGGGCTCGGAACTTGGTGCTCTTCTGTTTTCCAGTGAGCCAGTATCAGAATATATTTACTGCTAGAGACTTCAAAGCACCTATGTAAGTCGCTCTGGATAAGGGACGTCTGCCAAATGCTGTAAATGTAAAAGATCAGAAGGCTGTGAGGTCAAATCCCGGCAACACCAAGCTGTCAATGTAATTAAATAAGTAAATCTGAATTTAAATGTCTGAGTAGCAGCAGGAACATGTAAAATAAAATATGAATAGCTTCAGATTCACAGAACGCTGACGAGGCAGAATTTAAGTTTGACACCCGTGGCTTAGCTGTATACGGCCAAAAAGAATAAATAAATGAACTAATTACAGGAACATGTTTTCAAGCTAGTACTGAGCTACAGGAACTCTGTCCGATTAACCTTATGGAAGGCTGTGCAGAAATGAAATGTAAAGTGTAATGTAAATAAAAGGTACAGCAGGGAGCCTGCAGTTCTTCATTATGATACAAAGGTTATTCTTCATTGTAAAAGATGCCCACTGGATATTTTTCTACTGCACCTACAGTCAAATCTGGCCCTCATGTGAAGATGTGTCTCATGCAGCTTTGTGGAAGGAGGAACATGTTTTCACGTCCCCTGGGAACTCTGTGCTGAGAGGGATGAGTGAATCATCATGTGATTTCCTTGTGCAGTGGAAGAAATCTAAACATTCTGCGATCACACCTTTAATCACATTCATTTCTTCATTTAAAAATGTTTTATATATTATTAATCTGTTAAGGGTGAAGACGTTTATGAGCAATTTATGCTACTGAAGGAAGTCATTTCTTTCAGATTATGCTGAGTTTTTGGTGGTTCGAGATGTTTTAGTCACTTAAATTAGACATGTTATGCAATGCAATATTTAAGGATAAAAAGAGATGGTGAGAACAGAAATTTCTAATTTGTGCAAATAACAAAACCGAAAGTGGGCCGAAATACATTTCTTCATGTGCTGTAATCGGCCAGGTCAGTGCTGTTTTACTCTCCGTACAGATGAAAAATCATTCAAATGGATTCAAATACGAAGCTGTGAAGGAGAAACCCACATCAACCTACGAGATGTTTCAACTTATCAGCTCTATTTCTCTCTCCTTTTTGTTCCATAATCCTAATCTCCCAACCTACCCATCCATATATCGCAGGAAATCATACTTGAAGTCAGGGATCTTTAAAGCCCTGGCACTCAGTCTTGGTCTCACCAGGTTGAACTTGGCCCACTCTGATCAGAAGCTTGTGAGTTCAAATCTCAGCATCACCAAAATGGCAAAGACAAAACCTTTCATTCACTTTGTTCAACTATAAATCACTTTAGATTAAAAAAAAATCTGTAAAATATTTAAAACTGATAGGGTTTTATCTTGATTTATGGTCATTTCTTTTCACATATACATTTATCCTACACTACATTGCTTTACTGGTACTGGTCCAGAGATTACGTTGTAAAATAATAAACAGTGCATGCATATTTCTATTTATCACCTTTAATATGTGTTATGTGTCTTCACAAGCAAATTGTGTGAAAATCGAGTGAACATAAAGCGAGTTACAGCCTTAGGCTTAGCGTCTCTATTGAATTCGGACCTTTCCAATATGGCGGACGCGTTGGCACATCGCGGAAGCTAGCAACACCGGCTAATGCCCTGTTCACTGTTTTGCTACATATCAAACGGCTTTCGCGTCATTTATTTCGCGAATAAATATAACATATAATGTAGTGTACTCGGTGTGTAAACATGAAATAGTTCAGAGTAAACATGATTTCATCTCACGGCATAAAAAATAAATATCGTTTGCAGGAAAATACCGATATAGATTTTCCCGCCAAATCTGCACGGAGATGCACAAACCGGAAACGGAAGTGTAGTTTGTTGTTATGGTTGTAATATTATATTTGTAAAGAAGGAAAAAAACAGAAACACATGAAAATATATAATGTTGTTATGTGGTATACTTGCGGTTAAATATGAGGTAAGTGTTTAATTTGGTTAATTATTTCGCGTCTTCTCCTCCGAGATGAAGCGTTTGTTCAGCGGAAGTAATCGTGTATGTGTGCGCGCGCACGCAGGCTGTGTGTTGTTAGCAGTAGCAGCAGCAGTAGCATGGCGGCGGCGGAGGGAGAGGAGGTAACCGTGTCTCTGGTGGATGTGCTGGAGGAGGATGAGGAGCTGGAGCAGGAAGCCTCGGCTGTGCTCGGAGGCAGTGACTCGGAGAAGTGTTCATATCCGGAGGTAAGGAGGAGTACACACTCAGCGGGTTCGTGACGGGTGGGAACAAAAACAACAACAACAACAACACCACAATCTGGAACTTTCTAGCTGGAGCTCAAATTATAAACGCACACAAGTTACATAAATACTTATACATCTGATATGAAGTGATAACACTGTCCATAACGCCTCTATAGATAAATAGTAAACAAGTCGCCATGATGTGCATCAATACACTAGATAGTGCACTACTGAGGGAGTTTCTGTAGCATGGCATCCTGTCTAATCTAATTAGTATATTTATTGTGCTGTAGTTGTCAGACTTGTCATGTTGTCTCAGCTGCTGAGGCCAAAAAGGAAATTTAGCCTTAAACCCCACAATGCATTGCGTTTACCACGTCCAGATGATGCACAGGTAACTTATTTAGGGTCCAGGGATCCGGGGTGGAACTCAGAACCTACAGCATCAGGGGTGTGTTATTTAGGGGTCCAAGCAGTAAAGCCGACCCGGTCTGAATGTGTTCTGTGTGTAGAAAGGAACCGAACCGGCTCTGAAACAGTACAGACATGATGTTCGTGATGTAAATCCACACTGAGGGGTTTTATTTCGGGTCCAAGGTAAGTTTGTGACCCACTCAGTTTACACCAAACCCATAAAGCAGAGAGGAAAGGAGTGAATTGTACAAGTGATGCATTGTGGGATGTGATTGGATGAGGTGTGCTATGCTCCGTGTTGATGTAGATGATTTGTTGTCCCGTCAAGTCAAGATCCTTGTCATCACAGTCATGTACAGTGAAGAGATGTACAGAACACCGAGAGATGAACGCGTGTGAGGTTTCGTACGTACAGCAGCGGTGTGAAACTCATGTGCAGTAATGTTACTCAAGTCAAATCAAGCGGGACTTACAATACACAAGTATACAGTGGTACGAGGCGCCGTTTCCCAGGACCAGGGTGCAACATAAGACACATAAGGGGTTGTACGTGCACAACTACAGGGGTAAAGTGGTACAGGAGGGCAGGCGCGCAGGATATATATGACCGTGGAAATGTGGGGTGTAAACCGTCTGAGCAAGCTGTGGTGTAATGATTTACTATAAAGTAGATGAATTGTAAAAAAGAGCAGCAGCGATATAAAAGCATGGATAACGTGTCAGGAGCTCAGGAATCGTACAGCTTTCCCGTAAGCCGACTGCTCACCGCTGCTAATGAGGCCCACTGCTGTAGTATCAGTGAAGTTTATGATGCAGTTAGAGCGGTACTGTGCAGTACAGCCGTGAGTCAGCAGGGTGAAGAGGAGCGGGCTGAGCACACGGCCCTGGGGGTGCCGGGGTTTAGTGTGATGATCCTGGACACTGACTGAAGTTACACAAGGAGGTGTTGAAGCCCGGCTGTCCCGACGTCCCAGTTAGCTCCTGTGCAGCAGTGGTCTGTAAGCCCAGGTGGGGGAGGGGAGCGGCTTTGTAAGCGCTGCAGGAATAGTGTAAAGTAAGTCCAGTTTGTTTCCTCCTCTGATTGGAAAGTTAATAGAAGCAGCGCTGCCTTCAGGTTTACATGATTGAAGTCACCATGAAAAACCCGTCCGGCTGCTCGGTTCGCAGTTTGCTGACGGCTCAGTAAAGCTGCGCACAGCGCGTTCTTAGGGTTGCCGCCGGGCGGGATGTAAACAGCCACAATAATAACGGTGGTAAACTTCCTCAGTAGGTAGTAAGGCCGGCGGCACAGCGTTCAAAACTTGAGCAGTGGCTTGTGATGATTGCAGAGTTTACACACCACTCCTTATTTGCAGTATGTAAACACACAGGCCACCTCCGTGAGTCCTAACTGTTATGAAGCCACGTTTAAGCTGGATGGCTCGTAGCACTCCGATATGGTCCAGCTTGTTGTCCAGAGAGCGGACATTGGAAAGTCCATGTCACACAGTCCAGTGTCAGATACAAATAAGCCCACCCTGCAGCCCTTAAACAGAGGTCATCACCACAGTAATAGCTTTCAGATTTTGAGAGAGGTGTGTTCAGAGTCGCATCTTCAGCGTGCTGATGAAGAATTCCGGCATGAACACATTTTTTTGTCAGTAGCTGAGTTTATTGCTCTTTATTGAGTTTCGCCCCCTAGTGGAATAACAGGTTAAATCCTTTTAAATCTTTAAGTAAATTAAAAGACGGTTTTGACGATAACGTAGAGTCTAAGTTCGTTTGGTGACGTTTGATGTTCCGTATGTACACATGTGATATTAGAAATAAATGACCACAGTGAGGGGAAAAAGGTTCACGCCGTTTTAATAAAAACGTGTAAATCCTCTGCCGTGTGTCAGAGCTATGCTCGCCGTCTTCCTCTGAGTCAAGCCAAACAGCCAAGTGCATTGTGGGAACTCTGTAGGGTTCATGACTTCAGTCCTTGGGAATAATTAAAAATGTATTTTTATTTTATTTATTTATTTATTTCCAAAAAAGAGAATCATAAACTAATTTCTCTACTCACTTTATTATTTATGAATTGATTTAATTCAACCCTACACCAAGAGGTGAGCACCATCACGAGGGCTAGATCCTCTCTCTCTCTCTCTCTGTCTGTCTGTCTCTCTCTGTCTGTCTGTCTGTCTCTCTCTCTCTCTGTCTGTCTGTCTGTCTGTCTCTCTCTCTCTCTCTCTGTCTGTCTGTCTGTCTCTCTCTCTCTCTCTCTCTGTCTGTCTGTCTGTCTCTCTCTGTCTGTCTGTCTGTCTGTCTCTGTCTCTCTCTCTCTCTCTCTCTCTCTCTCTCTGGATAGTGAACAAG
>JAQQZR010000020.1:15380849-15394744 GCA_030068235.1 Notoglanidium macrostoma | reverse complement strand
TCTCTCTCTGTCTGTCTGTCTGTCTGTCTCTGTCTCTCTCTCTCTCTCTCTCTCTCTCTCTCTGGATAGTGAACAAGAATCAGTGCTTGACCGGAACAGGAACTGAGTGGGTGATGGGGTATTATGGGATGTAATGATGTTGTCATGGTGTTATAGGGGTATGTGAAGCGTCAGGCTCTGTACGCGTGTAACACCTGCACGCCAAAGGGAGGAGAACCAGCAGGAATCTGTCTCGCCTGTTCATACAAGTGTCATGAAGGTCACGAACTGTTTGAGCTCTACACCAAGAGGTGAGTAACACCATGAGGGCTAGATCCTGTCAGTCTCTGTCCTCATCCCTCGCTCTGTCTGTCTGTCTGTCTCTCTGTCCTCATCCCTCGCTCTGTCTGTCTGTCTGTCTCTCTGTCCTCTTCTCTCGCTCTGTCTGTCTCTCTGTTGTTGATGTTATTTTCCTCCTCCACAGGAATTTCCGGTGTGACTGTGGGAATGAGAAGTTTGGAGAGATGGAGTGCAGGTTATTTCCAGTGAGTGGTTGTTGATGTTTTCTCCTCTGTGTAATATCTCTGATGTGATGTTGAGATTGAGTGTGATAACGTGTCACTGTGTCTCGCAGAACAAAGAGAAGACTAACTGTGGGAATAAGTACAGTCACAATTTCTTCGGGCTGTACTGCACGTGTGAGAGACCGTACCCCGACCCGGAGGACGAGGTAACCGCCCAGGCTGCTACTAATCACATCATAGTTAGCATACTGCTGCGTTAGCGCTTAGCATGTCCCTCGGGGAAGATGTACTGTCCGTGCTCCATTAATGTGATCTCTGTGTGTGTGTGTGTGTGTGTGTGTGTGTGTGGGGTGGGGTGGGGGGGGGGGGGGTCAGGTTGCAGATGAGATGATCCAGTGTGTGGTGTGTGAGGACTGGCTGCACGGCCGGGTGAGTTTTTACTCCAGTGTGTGTTTGCTGTGATAACGCGTTAACACAAACACACACACACATTACTATGTATTAACCCAGCGTGTTAGAGCAGAGCTTCTCCAGGGTGTTCTCAAAGTGCTTTGCCATCTCCCTCCCTCCCTCAGCACCTGGGCTGTGTGGCCCCGGAGTGTGTGGAGCTTCAGGAGATGATCTGTGAGTCCTGCATGAATAAAAGTCCGTTCCTCTGGACCTACGCTGCTCAGCTCGCCGGTAACGCCTCACGACATAAAGAACGAGTGTTTCTCGTCGGACTGGTTTAATTTACAGACTGTGTGTAATGTATAGTGCTGTTACGTCCTCAGTGCCTCCTACTGTGAGAGTGTGTAAAGAAGAGGAGGAGGGTGTGAGAGTGGAGGTGGAGGTGGAGCAGGACCAAGAGGAGAATAAAACAGAAGGGAAGAGCTCGCTGAAGGAAAAGGTAGTGTGTGTGTGCATGCGTTTATCATGGCTGACCACTAGGTGGCAGTGTAGTGCTCATGTTCCTCTTGAACATGATAAAGCGTCTCAGAACCCACTTTTCTTCTGTGTGTACTGCTTTTGTTTTGCGCAGGTGGAGGTGCGTGAGCAGGTGGAGGTGAACGGGACGGCCGGCTGTAAGAGGAAGCTGCAGGAGCTGGAGGCTGAAGGTTCAGGGTGCAAGTTTGAGGAGATGAAATCATCAGGGAAGAACCGGGTTCAGCAGGGAGCCGTGTTCTGGCCTGCAGCCTGGCGTAATAAACTCTGCTCCTGTCACCACTGTAAGGTACAGCACACACACACGCACACACACACGCACACACACACACACGCACACACACACGCACACACACACACACACACACACACTACTGCTGCGCCAGCAGTCCTAATCACTCGTCTGTGTGCCATCTTTTTGATGTTTGCCCTTGCAGGTGGTCTGTTCAGAACGTAATCACGTTACTGTTGCTCCTCTTTGGGGTAAAAGAGGAAGCTGTCGGGTGTTTTAACCTTCTGTTACACAAACATCAATCACAAAAACTAAATAAATAAAATCAATTTGATAAGGTCATAAATTTATACCAACAATATATAAATATAACAAAATATCAAATATAAAAAATGAGAATTAAAATCCATGTAACAAATTGATAAGTTAATATCAACAATATAAAATGAATCAATGTAAAAAAATATGAATTAAAATACATTATGAATTGTTCATAGTTAAGAATATATAAATATTAAAAAGTACACATATTAATAAATGTAAACAATTTTGTTTATTTATAAATTTTAATAATAAGGTAATGATTTAAATGAGCAGCTCTGAGACACTCTGACGTGTGTGTGTGTGTGTGTAGTTAATATCTTCCTGTGATTCCAGAGTGTGTTTGCGGAGGGCGGCGTGTGCTTCCTGTTGGACGAGACGGACACGGTGCTCGCCTACGAGAACAAGGGCAAAACCACGGAGCAGGCCAACGGGGGCGAGGCTCGAGACCCGCTCATGTCTGCGCTCAACAACCTGAACCGCGTTCAGCAGCTGGAGATCATACACGGTACACACACACACACACACAGTGAAGTAGATTAGTGTTAATAATGTTTTATTTTAAGACGTCAGAAACAGTCTTAATTAGTAGATGCAAACTAAAATAAAACGGCCTGAACAGAGATTATATTAAATAAATAAGTAATAAAATGCTTTGTGTTTCCGGTTCAGTTCTGAGTGACAGGTTGATTGTTTTCCTGAAACATCACATCGTGTAGAATTGTGTTCTTCTTGCACCACACCACTTTTACACTTACTTCTTGTCCCTTTATGATTATATCTAATGTTCTTACAGTAAGTCGTCACTCGGCAGTGCTGTCCGGGTGGGAGGGGCTTAGTGTCCTCAGTCCCTGTCAATCACAGCCACGCTAGCCAATCGTAATCGTCTCCGAGCTTCGAGTGTGGACGAGAGCAGATAGCGCTTTCCTCCGAGTGTGTGCAAGCTGCCAGTTGATGTGCTAAGACTAAACACCTGAAGCATGGCTGTGTTACTGTGTGTTCTGTAGAGTATAACGACATGAAGACGGAGCTGAAGGATTACTTGCAGAGATTTGCGGCAGAGGGGAAGGTAGGTTCCTTTAATCCTCACTCGCGGTGACGAGGACGCAGCCGACACTAAAGACGTCCTCGTGCATCTCCGTCTGCGCTGTCTGTAGCCTCGTCATGGACAAGGCCGCTACTTTTAATAAGATTTACATCCTCAAAGGCAAACAATTCATAGCAGGACGTTGAAGATCTCTTAGTTCCTATAGGACTCGGTTTCTGATCAGCTGTGTATAATGCACTATGTCGGGTTTATAACACTGTACTGTTACTACTGACGTCTCCGTAACTGCGCGATTATTGTTTTTTACATTTGTAGTTACAGTTAATATCTGAAACTACATTTTCCTCTTCTCACTTCCTCTTCTCACACCTTCTGACCAATCAGAATCCAGGATTTGTGTCTCCTTGGGCAGGTCACTTGTAAAGTCTTCCGTCGCCGTGAGTAGTGGGCGGGATTTAAAACCATCAGTAACAAAATATATACACTTTAAGCCGATCAGATTCCGATGGAATAAACGAGTCCTGTCCACAGATATACACTGTTTTCATAGTTTGATGCAGTTTTGTATAAGAATTTGATGAAATATGCAAATGAGACACCGTTACTTTCCCTGTTTGCGGACATTTCTGCATCATGATGCCAGTCTGTGCATCGCAGTGACGCGTAACGAGAGAATCATGCTGTATCTGAGACCAGGGTTTACACAAAAAAACTGGCCGTAGTGAATTTTCTGTCTCTTCCTCCAGGTGGTGACTCCAGAAGACATCCGTCACTTCTTCGAAGAGCAGCAGAGTCGTAAAAGGCGGCGAGCCAACGCCGGTCAGTACTACTGCAGCTGAATCCTCGCTAGCTAAAGCCCAAACCCGACGCCCACAGTCCTGCTCCTTTTGTAATAAATATAAATATAAATATGCAGCCATGAATCCAGAAGCCATGGTGTTGGTTTGGAGATGAGAAGTCTGCTGAGGTTGTTCCCAAAGAGCCATTTATACCGAGACGTTAACTAAGTTGATTAATTCGTTGATGTGAGGAGAAACCGCAGGGCATGAACCAGGCTGAAGCCGTGGGTTCCTCACATCACGGTTCTGATTTGTCTCCTGCTTGGTCTTTACCCTCTTCAGGATTTGTTATAAACACGTCCTGATTGGCCACTCCCGTTTGTTTGTTGTTTTTTTTTCTTTGCGCCAGATCATCTAACGAATTGTTGTGACCAAGTAGTATTTTATTATCGTCGTTTTATCCGTAATTTAGACCTTGATTTACTTTGTAAATGTATCTTTGAGAAATTAAACATATTAATACTTTGAATTTGAGAGTTGTTGTTTTTTTTTTTTCTTTCTGACCGTGATTCGTTCAGCTGAGGTGATTGAATGGAGATCAGTGTGGCGAGACTGGGCCTGGACACACAGACACAGACACACACAGAGACACTGACGAGCCAACCACAGCACTGTGCACCATTAAAAATGACAAATTCTCTTAAAAAAAAAAAAAAAACATCTAAAATTAAAGGATGTGCAACTATTCATGAATATGCAAATCAGGACACACCCCACACCAGCCTGCTTTCCTTTATATGCTAATCACTAATCTTAGCAAAACCAGCCTCTATTTACATCACCTTTTTTTAAAACACATACCTGTTACCATAGCAACCACTACCCCTTTATCACTAGCTGACGCGAGCCAGGTGAGCTCAGCACACGGGTGTCCCAGTATCATGTCCTCAGCATCGTTGTTGTCATTGTCCTCCATCTTGGAGGCCCACAGCTGTGGAGTTTTATTAGATGTAGTGACATCACAAACCCGAGATCCTACATAGCCCCGCCCCCTCCATTCCCTTCCTCAGATCATTTCTGCACAATTAAATCACTTTTAAATGAATCATCACCCCATGAGACCTTTTATTTGACTTAAATAGATAATGGTATTGCAGAGGTGGAAATACGGAAAGGAAATTGAGTAAAAAAAAGAGAAAAAGTAATAAACATTTAATGATTTGAAAATGTACACCTTGTGTTTTTGTTCTAAGTTCTGAACTTTAAAGAAAAGAGATGAACAGAGACAAGGCGTTTGTGTCAAAGCCGTTTATTTCCGTCTAATTGCAGATAGAAGATCTCCGTTACACCCCGGCGCAGAGAAGAGTAGAAAAATAGACACTTCTCACAAGAAGTCCGTACAAGAATGTAAAAGAAAAGCTTTGCTTCTGGTATATACACCCAAATCACATCTCCTATAGATATTTATATATAAATCTTTACACTTTACACACGTCAGAACAACAAGGCTTCTCTTCAAAGGTACAAAAAATCTTTAAAAATATTATTTTAATAAAAAAAAATAAAGAAAAAACACAACAAAAAAAAAAAAAAAAAAAAAAAAAAGAAAAGAAAATGAGCCTCTGTGTGGCCGAGAGCCTGGGCTACGGTCGTACGGAGAGACGCAGGCTTGTAGAAATGGCTTGCATAAGACAGAGAGGGGTGAGGAAGAGGAGGAGGGGCGGGGAGGAGGACACGCCCAGCCTCGGGCATGAAGGCACTCGGATATCATCTCCATCAGAGAGAAAAGCTAAAGCAGGACGCGCGGGGATCGGCGTTTACACCAGAATGTGCGCTTATTTCCCTCTCACTGACCTTCATTTAGCCCAGCAGTGCAGAGACCCGGCAGCAACGCAGGAACCGGGTCGGGCAACAGAACCAGGAGAAAACGACACCACAGACGAGTGCACGCCAAACGCGCTGCGCACACAGAGACGCGGCGGAGTTCATCTGAAATGCAGCGCAGAATTCATTTACCAGCTAACGACGAGCCCGAGGTTCGAGCCCGGGGGAACACCTCAATCACGAGACAACTTCAGAGAGATTCTGACTGTAATGTGGTCTCACACACACACACACACATACACACATTTATATACACACACACATATGTATACACACACACACACACACACACACACACACACACACACACACACACACACACTGCTTAGTCTTGTTAAAGCTGTGTGTGCGCGCGTGATATAAGCATCAGCTCGGAGGATAAAAAAGGAAAAGAATGAAAAAATGAACACAAAACAAAGCATACAGAAGAAAGAATGTAAGGATAAAACAAGACAAGAAAAGAAAAAGGGAATATAAACAGAGGAGTTGAAAAGTTTGAAAGAATGTACAAGAGTGTAATGAGAAATGAAAAATGGATGGATGGATGGAGGGCTGAAAAGGTGTAAAAATAAACACTAAGAATGAGGAAACAATGGAGAGAATGAAATGTGGAAGAATGACAGACAAAACAAGGGGATTGAAGAGAGAAGAAAAGAAAAGTAAAGAAATAAGAAAGACGCTGCGATTAAAGTGAGCGTCTGCTTAAAGGGAAGCTGCTGATTGGCCAACGTTATGACATCATCAGCTGACATCCAGAATTCAGAGGAAGGGGAGGGGCATGACTCGTTACCAGACTCGTGATGACGTCGTCATGATGGTGATGCGAATCAGGTTACTTTGCTCCAGTGACAAACACACGCACACACACACACGCGTGCGTGCACGTACATCATCCACAAACAAACAATTTCTACCCTATTGTTGCCCTTAAGAGTTCATAGCGGCACGTTTTGCCACGTGAGCTTGTGAGTAAAGCGACTGCTCTGTAACGTTCACACAACTGCTGTTCCAAAACTGCACATTATATATATATATAAATATGTGTGTGTGTTACACACTATACAAATACACTTTATGACTGCGTGTCAGTGCGTGCAGTGTAAGAAAGCGAGCTGCGTGCAGAGTCCACCGCTGTCTGTTGTGGGCGTGGCCTGTCCAACACCTGTTTAATCCTGAACAGTAGCTAAACATCACTTCTACTGTAACGCAAAGCAGTTAAACACAAATTAAACAGTGCGCTAATCAGTATGAAAATCTGTGTTTGATTGCCATTACACATGATTCTGGCGGCTACGTACGCTTACACCACAGGCGCTATCGATCTCCTTTATTCCTAACTTTATTTTTATTCCTAACGTCTCCATAGGCATTTAATAAGAGGTCGCATACGATGGAATGCTTTTCTACCACTTATGCAGAACTGATTGCAGGTATGACCTAAAGTTAGGAGCAGGGAACTGAAACTGGGCCGCACGCGCCGCACGTTCGGTTCGAGGAACCATTCAAGACGATCGTTCGGATTCGTCGCTTCTTTACAGCTTCACAGCTCATTTGCATAGAGATGAGAAAATTTTCGTTCGTCTTTGAAATGTCGGCTAAGTGCCGCGCGTGCACGTAGAAAATGGACGCTGGGTTGTCGCTTTGTCGCTCACTAGTATCATCTTAGGTTTAGATGAATAAATCCTATGGAAATGTGGGTGGGTTTCAAATCTGGGCACCATCACTGAGCTTCCATTACTCACCTGATGCAGGTGTAAAGACGTGACTTTGGAGATCACAGGTTTAAAAATAAGGCTAATTAGAGCTGAAAACCTGAAACCACACAGAAACAAGGACAGAGATGAAACAGAGGTAGAGCATCCAAGCATCGAGGAACTGCAGCATTATGACTCTATGGTTAGAATTAAAATTTGAAAGAGAATAAAAACAAACAAACAAAAAAAAAAAAAACAACCCACGTCGGCGGTTACATTAAAACGCTGATTATTTTTAACGGAAAGGCAGAAAGTCCTGCATCCAGCACTGCACTGGGCTAAAGGAGAGGAGCGCGTTCTTTACGAGTGAGATGAGACAGATCCCTGATTCCAGCTTGCACAGGCGACCGTCGTCGAAGACTGTAACGTTACAGTACCATGAAACATGGCATAAACAGTATAAAGCTGCATATATCACGCATCAGCGACTGCATCAGAGATTATCCTTGTCAAAAAGGACAGGAAGAGAGGGATCTGAGGCGGCGTTCAGGCTGCTAGGGATGTTAATCGACGTTAATCGATGCAGCATGCGAGAGCTCGCTTTAATGCAGAATGAAGGTGTTGGAGTGCGAGGTAAACGCTCCGGTGCTCGGTACTCAAAAAAGGCAAAAAAAAAAAAATACAAAATAATCCAATAAACTCGCTCATGCTGTTTGCTATATACCGACTCGGACACGGAGATGAGCTCGCGTCCAGGGCTGCTGCTGCTGACGATGATCAAACGCAGCTGCATTAGAGGATACGAGTGTATGATTAGAGAGATATACGTATCGAAAGGAAAAGGCAGAACACGAAAGAGTGAATTGTTAACTGAGAAAGCAGGCAGCGTCGCTCCAACTGTAAACCTGCAGGACCGCAGGAGCTCAGAGGAGCACGGCGGAGTGTGTGAGCAGCTTTAAATCTGTGTGTAGAGAGAGATGCTGCGTTCATGACAACTGGGACTTTTAAACTCGACTCATCCTCGATGCCTGGCTAGTGCTTTATTTTAAACTGCGGTAATTCACAAAATGAACACATGAAAGTAATTCATTAACGACTGCTATTGAGCAGCGATTCTCAAACTGACGAGGCGCAATAAAGATCTGACGAGTACGGAATTTCTACATATTTAAAAGGTATTAAACCGGTTTTGAGTTAGACCTGGCTGACCATATATCACCAATATCGTAATAAATTCTGTCAGGTTTTTTTGGGATAACGAGGTCTTTTCATTCATTTTATTTTTAAATAACAGTGACAAACTTCGTAAGCAAAACCTCTAAATCTTTAAAACTTTCGAATTTTATCCTAAAAACAATAAAACATGTGCCAAGCCAATCACAAAATGTACAGTTAAAGTGTAACGTCAGTGACGTCAAACACAACGATAGACTGAGGATGAGAAAAATCAAGTCGGGTGGATTCGGCTACCAGTGCGAGATGAGGGGAAGGGGGCGGGGCTTCCAGAGAGCGTCAGTTAATATCAGAGAGCACGAAACACATACGCAGCTGTCAATCATCCCAGATTCATACGTCAGTCAACTTATCTGGAGTATGTTTGCATATTTATGAGTGATAACTCGTAGCACTGATGTTAAAACGTGGAGCTCTTACGCGAAACACGTGAAGGTTAGCAGATATGTCAAACTGACGCTCTGTAAAGGTGGACTAAAAAAAGGCAAGTCTACCTTTCAGTTTATGATCAGGAATGAAACTGAGCAGCGAAGGAGTTCAGGATAGACTTTGTTACCTGGTTCCCACTTCATGAACGCAGCGCTGGTATTCAGACATGTCACGTTAACGTGTCACGCATTAATGTCTGTGATATTTGGATGAGGTGAATTATTGCCTGGACGTTTGTTTTTATTTTACGATTTATTCCTAAGCAAAGATAAATGCATAATACCTCTGTATAAATATATATTTCTGTCTCTCTCTCTCTCAGCTAGTGTATTCAACTCAAAGGCAGAGTAAAATGAATGTCATGGGAACGCACAGTGACGGTTCTGCATCGAGACGCAGCTTGGGAACTCGTTGAAATTTCATTTCTATGCTGATTGTCAGTAACCCAAGTGAGTTTTAGGTTCAGTGCCCTTAATGAGGGCGTTTAAATATTTTAAAATAAAATGTGGACAAGATATATTCATCATATTTCCCCGTAATCAAACCCGAGCATTAAAAGGCTTTAAATCTGTGATTTTGTGCCTTAAAGCCTTCTTGAGTCTCTCTCCAGGGTCATAGTGCGGACTTCCTGTACAGGTATTCGTGTTTGTTAGGTGACCTTCGCTCTCGACCCCCGATCCCTCCTCCCTCCTCCCCCATCCCTGCTGCAGCGGCGCCGGCGCCGGCGCCCCGCCGGCTCGGGTTCCACTCGTCGTAGGGTTCCGTGTCGGGGCTCAGGCCACACGTCAGGTCCGTCTCTCCTTTAGGCGGCGCTCTCTGGTTGGCCGGAGCTCCCAGGCCGTGGTGGAGCCTGTGTGCGGCGTCGTTGCGGCCGTGTGTGTAGAGTTCGTACAGGTCGGGGAAGTGCGTGTGCTGCGGAGCGTCGGGTTTGGGCTCGGCCGCATGCCGCTTGCGTGACGAGGAGTGCGGGTGGCGACCGGAGAAGCACTGGGAGATTGGTGGCACGGTGGACACCAAAGGACGGGGGTCGTGACTTTCCACTTCCATGGTGACCTCAGGAAGCCGGCGGTCCTTCAGACTCATGGCTGATACGCCCATGGCGATGTCCGGCATGAACTCGTTGATGACCGGCTCCATGTTCTGCATCAACACAAGTTAGAAGAGTTTACAATTCTTATTTCTTTTCAGTAATGAAACATCATTATATTCTTTATGTAAGGTGTGTGTGCTGTGCTGTTATAGTGAAATATTCGACGACAGGCTGGTGTGATGAAGTGGAGTCACTGGTACCACCCTGAAGAGGATTATTTTTCTATCACAGCACATCCTGAAATGTTTTATTCCTCCTACACCATCATCACAGCCTTCGGACCAATCAGAATCCAGAACTCAACAGCACTGTTGAACAATCTTTACATATCTCCATAATCTCTCCACATCCTTTTAAAGTACGATTGTCAGTTTACTGTTCTGGTTATTCCACCAAGTGTAAAAGGGGGTGGAGTCAGATTTGTTACCATGACAACAGACTCTGGAATGACTTACTTGCTATGACGTCCTCTTTTTAACTAATCTGAAGCACAGAACTCACCTAGCCTCATAACAAACTGTCTCCTTGTACTCACCCCTTTCTTGTTTGGGTTAAGGCTCCTCCCCTGGGGGTTGGTGCAGTCTGGAGGCACGGCCTTGACCCCCGTGGCAGGGTAAATGGGGCTGCCCATTTTGGAGGAGGCCTGTGTGTGTAGGAGCGAGTGATTACAGGGGTAGGAGAAGGAGCGTGAGGGCTGCTGGGTGGGCACACGGGGCCTCCAGCCACTCCGGATCTGCTGCGTGTTGGGTGGGTGGTACGGCGGCGGCGGAGGGGGCAGGGGTGGATGGAGGCCCATCACTGCCTGCAGGTCTGTGAACATGCTCTCCACAGCCGGAGTGCTGTTAACCCGACAGCGAGCGGACGGACGCATGGCCAGCACTGGGCTCTCGTCTCCGAAACGCTCGTCAGGGAAGAACTTGTGTGGGTTCTGAGAGAGAGAGAGAAAACAGAACAAAGTGATGTCCCTTACATGCATTAAAAGTTCTGCCCACTAGGGGGCGAATCAGAGCAGGAAAAAACCTATAAAAAATTCCTGCAAATAATACAAAGACATGTGTATTGATTCTGTGTCACATTTTGTCTCGTTCTGCAACGCTGTGAGAGGTCTGAGGTGTGTTACCTGAAGCAGTTCTGCAGCGCCGTCAGGCAGGCCGAACTCCCTGAGCACTCGAATCTGCAGCTCGTAACTGACCGTCGCTCCCTCACCACAGTTCAGAGCGTACGCTCGCTGTACCTGCTCTGTGTGTCGCAGCTCGTGCAGCCGCCGAATCATCTCCTTCACCACCGCCAGCCTGGGAACTGACACACACACACACACACACACACACACACACACACACACACACACACCCACACACACACACACACACACACACACACACACACAGGTCAGGCAGAATCAGCATATAACCTCTGCTATGGTATTTCAATCTTCATGAAATATATGTAAAGATATGCAGGAATAAAACTGTGACAACAACAACCTCCACAGGGCAGGGGTGAGGTTTCATCCACCATTTGAAGAAGACTACAAGAGCAGAAATCAGCAAAACACTGAATTCATAAAAGAAATACAGAGATGAGCTACAAAAGCTCTGGAGCCAAGATTAACCTCTAGCAAAGTGATGGAAAGTCCAAAGTGTGGGGAAAGAAAGGATCTGCTCAGGATCCACAACATACAGTTGGTGGACGTGGGGGTCATGGTGGAGGTGGAATCATGGTGGACGCGGGGTCATGGTGGACGTGGGGGTCATGGTGGAGGTGGGGTCATGGTGGACGCGGGGTCATGGTGGAGTCGGGGTCATGGTGGAGGTGGGGTCATGGTGGAGGTGGAATCATGGTGGAGTCGGGGTCATGGTGGAGGTGGGGTCATGGTGGAGGTGGAATCATGGTGGAGGTGGAGTCATGGTGGAGGTGGAGTCATGTGGAGGTAGGGTCATGGTGGAGGTGGAGTCATGGTGGAGGTAGGGTCTTGGTGGAGATGGGGTCATGGTGGAGGTGGAGTCATGGTGGAGGTGGGGTCATGGTGGAGGTAGGGTCATGGTGGAGGTGGGGTCATGGTGGAGGTGGGGTCATGGTGGAGGTGGAGTCATGGTGGAGGTGGGGTCATGGTGGAGGTGGAGTCATGGCATGGCTGCTTCTGGAATGTTTTCACTAATCTTTACTGATGTTGGAACTCATGATGGTTCATGCAGCAGAATGAATTCAGAAGTCTACAGAAACATTCCGTCTGCCAGTTTACAGAGAAGTTACCTGAACCCAACTAAGCAGCATTTCACCTCCCGAAGAGGAGACCGAAGGGAGAAACCCCCCAAAACACACAACATTTGAAAGAAGCTGTACTATAAGCCTGGAAAAGCACCACAAAAGAAGCGTGCAGCAGTTTGGCGATGTCCATGGGTCACCGGATTGATGCAGTTACTGTCAGTGAGTTAATTTTGCTCACACAAAATGTTTTAAGTGTTCTACCACCAAAGGTGCCATGATCTAAGCTTTTTAACACATCTAGATAACAATATCCAGAAATGAAATCTAAACTCTGATATCTCCTCTCATATTCATCTTTTGATCTTCAAACCCAAATGTCTTCAGCGTATTGCAAAATCAAGAGAAGTGGCCTTGCTGTTCCAATACTTTTGGAGGGAACCTTGTATACAGCTGAAGTGCTGAACAGTACAAGGACAATCATTTAAGTTAAATTAAATAAAATACAAGTCTAAACCCTAATTACGAAGACTAAAAGAGACAGGACATAACAGACAGCTGGTGTAAGACTTTAGGAAAACCACAAGAGCCTGAAAAAAGAAATGCTTTTTCTAAAAACAAACAGAGTTAAATAATCTTTTCAAGGGAATGACTTTATAAAATAAAGTGTTCTGACCCTGAAGCTCTGCTGAACCTCATGTGAGATGTGAGAAGTGGCTGAGGTCAGTTTCATGATGAATTTTCTACCCACGATCACGACCAAGCTCGCCAAGGAACCGGGGCTGTTCTTCCTCCCACATGCCCAACCCACAACACTGCTATAAACACACACTACTGAGTGGAAAAAACGGTTCACACTAAACTCCCCATCAGCAATAATACCTAAAACAAATACACAAGGAAATCCTCTCCATCTTCCATTTAAATATTATAATAAATAAAATTATAAAATTGTAACAGAGGAAAATCTAAAAATAATAAAGGATAATAACAAAAATGACACTCCAGGAACCCCTCTACACATTTATCCCAAGATACTAGGATGTATGTATTTGCATAAATATGCAAACTTGGAAAGGCCCCCATTTCATTCCTTCTAGCTTAATTTCGCTAACATTAACTAACAGGATAGCTAACAGTTAGTAAACTAGGAGGACGTGAGTGGGATTTCACTATCAGAGTCTCGATTTACATCACTGGTTTATTTACACTCTCGTTCTCTCTCACAGCTGGGACATGATTACGTTTAACGTTGAGTACGTGACTCAGCAGATTATACAGGAGGCATTTTTTATTGCTAATAGAATTTTATTTTTAATTATAATCATTGTATCTTTAATCATCAGCATGACACACTCACACACACACACACACACACACACACAGACAGAGAGGGAGAGAGAGAGAGAGAGAGAGAGAGCGAGTGAGCGAGCGAGCGAGCGAGCAAAACAGAGTGAGCGCGAGAGAGAGAGAGAGACACACACACACACACACACACACACACACACACACACACAGCCCTGTACGCTTCTTGTTTTCTATGCTCTACATTG
>JAQQZR010000020.1:15360778-15371742 GCA_030068235.1 Notoglanidium macrostoma | reverse complement strand
CCCTCTCCCCCTCCCTCTCTCTGGAGAAAAAACACATTCTGCCATCGATATTGGGGTCAGAGGTGTTTATAAGAAAGAACTGTGGCTGTGTTCCGGTCAGCCGCTGAAAGTAAGGAAAGTAATTGTAAACGTCACATTAATGTGATCAGGATGTACCTGGGTATGTGTTTAGTGCTGATAAATTCTGTATTCTGATTGGTCAATCACTTTTCTATAATAGCAGTCCGGCTCGTTTCCATAGTAACAGCTCAAGGAGCTGTTTATTTAACGTTTGTGGAAGGAGTCTCCAGGGTCGGTGCTCTGTAACAGCTCTGTAACATTAATCTTCTGGAGTTTTTTTGCGGATTTTTTGCAACTTTTTGCGGATTCTCTGTAACATGACAAGCTGCGGTTTTCTTTTTTGTTTTTGTATCGGTAACATTTTTAATACTGTGATTCCAACTGGATCGTAATTTTGTTGTGGATAAAAACAACTCATAAAACACATTTCTGGGAATTTTCTGTAATGTTGTGTAGTTTAGGCAGGAATAAGGTGTTACGGTGACTACACACGGAGGTGTGCACACTGGAAATAAGAGCTCCAGCGAGCGCTGAAAGAAATTATTCCTCTGTCAATAGTCCATTTTGTGAAATCACTGATGTGGGACACTGAATCAATTCCTTTATCATGGAACAATCAATAACACTGGAAAGGAATTTAAAAGAAAAAAACAAAAACAAAAACAAAAAATAATGAACCAGGGGACCGGGGAGCAGTTTGGTTTTCAGGGCTGATCGATGCTCTGTAACGTCGCTGCGGTTTCAGATCGAGGACAGCGAGTGTGCTTCAGTAAAACACTCACATGTGAATTTAGTCCTGCTCACGCTCATTAACTCCAGTCGTTATAACGGTTTGTCTGTTGGCAGGAGGCTGCTCAAACTCTACTCTCATCTCCAGAAATAGAAACGCTTAAATCTGTTCAAACGCATGATTAAGAAACGGAGAGGAGGAGAAGAAGAGGAGAAGGAGAAGAGGCTTCCCATGTTCTAGAGCAGACAGAGGAGTACAGGAATACCTGATGATCATTAATCACAACACACACACACACTTCATCCCTCTGTTTCAGCACTCCCTTCTGACAGAGTATGTAGATTAATTAAGCCACAGAGAGACAAAACTTGAGCGGGAGAGCAAGCGATAGAGAGCTGGAGCAGGAGAGGAAAAATCCAGAAACGGGAATAAAAGCATCAGCCAAGTAAATAAATATAAATATTTTAATCTATCTTCAAACGCCATGCTCTATTTTTAGTTGTTTAACACTAGTCTACGGAAGCGTGCACTTCTAACCGTTTTGGTTTAATCACGGTCACTGTTTATCCTAGCGTGAGGCGAACAAACCAGCGTCTGTGAGATTCATGTTTATTCCTAGTTGTTTGGAGAGAAGCAGGTTTAACAGCCAGACAGTGACAGAGACAGAGACTAATCCCACTTCCTGTAGTGCTGAATCTCGCATACAGCCACTGTAAAGCTCCACAGCACGGTTATGTTATTCGCTACGCAGTGAGGACACGTAGTGCATGTGACCGGGCCATGTAGGAGTGTCTGCACCAAAATAACCAGATAAATTAGTCTCGATCCTCACATGAGTCTGTCTCTAATAATGGTGTGAGGTTTTTCATTTGATCGGTGACGGTACACACTCACCCTGCGCGAGCATGCTGAACTCCAGGAAGAGGGCGATGTGGTACAGCTCCATGGCTTCCTCGGCTCTGTTCATGCTTCCCTTCCCGGCAGCTAAAGCCTGAGCTTCGCCCAGACTGCCGGCCGAGGGGCTGCTCCGCACCACACGCTCCAGCTCCACCGCGTCCGTGTACATGCAGTGCAGCACCACGCCGGCGTACTTCCGCGGGATGATGGACTCGTTCAAGACGATGCGCGCGGGCGTGGTCTCCTCTTCGGCTGTGCGCACGCGCCTCTGCAGCAGGTTCCGGAAAAACGGTGAGCGTGCCGCCAGCACGGCCTTATGGGCCTTCAGTTCCTCCTCGTCTCCGCTCATGTCTGCTCCGAAAGGTTCCTCCGACTCGGAGTCGGAGGAGAAGCAGAGCACCGAGTCGTAGTAGCACATTCTCTGGCGTAGCTCGCGCATGTCCGTCTCCAGCGAGCTGGGCGTGCCGAACTCTTCGCTGAGCCGCAGCAGGACGTCCACGTTGTGCAGGCGAGCATCTTCAGCGCCCAGCTCTCCGGTGTACAGATAACGCAGCAGTGCGGAGAACATGGAGGCGTCCATCCCCGCCGTGCCCACGTCCAGGAGCAGCTGGGTGCTGTACCCGGGCGAGGAGGACAGCAGAGTCCTGAAGAAGGGGCAGCGCGCGGCCAGGACAGCTCGGTGAGCGGCGAAGCGTGTGTCCTGGAAGATGAGATCCACGTCTGTGCAGTATTTGTGCTGGTAAAGAGAGGCCAGGTCCTGGGGCAGGGTGCGAGCCTCGGGGCGGGCCAGACACGCTTGCGTGCTGAGATCCTTGAGCGCCGACGTGCCCTCGTACTCCTCCACTAGGGCGGCGACATCACGAACATCCCAGCCCGAGAGCAGATCCCTCATGTGGCGTGCGTGATCGGCCGAGCGACTCGCCTTGCGCCGCTTAATGAAGCGCTTCTTCAGCGTAGCCAGGCTCGAGCTCTTCTTCTTCTTGTCCTGAGGTTTCTCGGGGCAATGCTCCAGGCTGTAGAGCTTCGACTCAACTCCATAACCCTGGGGTGCATAGGATGTGCCTGTGCGGTCACACACACACACACACACACACACACACACACACAAAAAAGAGTTTTGTATTCATGAGGAAAGTGAATGGTTTTTGCTTTATATGACTGTATAAGCTATATAGGCACATTCGTATTCGTATAAATATTAATAATAAACATTACTCGGTTAGTAAAGACTCTCATTTTCATTCTAAAATGGAGGAAAAGGTGTTGCTGCCACCCACTGAGGTGTGAATGAGTCACGCGTTGGTGTTTAGTGATTAATAAAGCTTGTGTGACACTATGAACAACTGTTGTGCTCAGCCATGTGTTGGTATCTTTGACATATTATCTGCTACACGTGAACGTGCAACTCATTAATCAATCCGTCTTGGGTTTATTTGTTGGACGTGCTCCTGGTATCGGCTGGCAGGTAATCCGTCTCAACATCACGCACGCCCGCCGAGATGAAAACAGGTCGAACCCGATCCGATCCGGACCCAGAGTTTCGGGTCAGTACCGGCTCTGACGGTGATGCTAAGTGAGCAGGAACTCCTGCCTGACTGAACAGCAGGAGACCGGAGTGTTGCACGGCAACACGAGACAGAAGGACCTGGCTTTCTTTTCTGTCTGAGTGTGAACATGATTAAGTGTGTCCTGGCCACGGTGACATGATTCCCAGCCGGGATTCAGGCTGTACGGTGAACCTCAGCACTCCTGAGCAGCTCATTTACACAGCGCTGCCCTCTGGGACGACCGCTACTTCATCATTTCAGCACACTGAACTTATTAAACTAATGGGATTAAACCTTTTAAAGCGTGATTAATACCACATTAACACGGTGTTCTGGGAGCTTCTGTTCAACATCTTCTCCAACTCGGCTTTTACAATATCGATTTTTCCCTGCTTGATGATTTACCATAATAAATCCGAGTTACCGATTTAAACACGATTTAATAAAATGACAGAAATAAAACATAATGCTATGGAGTGGAGATGCTGATCGTCACTGGGCTTACAGGTAAACTACACGGACATCACCATGTTCATCGTCAAACACTGAATCACCGCCTTATAAATCAAATCAAATCATGTCAGATTCAGTGGTATCGCCAAATATTGAATCATTGTCTTTGAATTTTTCATGATTCAATGTGATACATGTGATGTCATCAAACATCGAATCATTGTCTTATTTAACAAAATGAATTGTAACAGATTCAGTGGTAACAGCAAAAAAACGAATCATTGCCTTCTGAATGAAACTGAATCGTAACAGTGTCAGTGGTTTTGGCACACAGCAAACCTTATGAACTGAATCGTATCGCATCTGATTCAGTGGCATTGATAAAAAGTCAAACACCCCATGCAGCATGACTTTAGTATGTAAAAAAAAAAAAGAAGTGAGGGGGCATTACCTATGAAGGTCTGCTGGGTGGGTGAATGTCCCCCGAAGCGAGGGGAACACGAGTGAGGATAGCTGGAGGCATTAACCCCCATCTTCGTCCTCTTCCTCCTCCTCTTATAGACGTGCACAGCTGGTGCCACCCTGCTAAATCATTCCGCTCCAGTGAGAACACCGCCCGGCTCACAGCTTCACTCGCTCAGGCCTGAGGAGACGAGGAGACACTGGAGCGCCGTCAGCCATTCCTCTGTGTGTGTGTGTGTCTGAGAGAGAGAGAGAGAGAGAGAGAGAGACAGAGAGAGAGAGAGAGAGAGATGAAATTCCAGTAGAAACGCTCCACCTTACTGTCCCATCATTTCACCCAGGTAGGAAGAGAAATGGCTCATCACCACATCAAGAGATACAATAGAATTATTTTCCTATAACAGTATGCCCCTATGTGGTTATTCCTCTTATACCATACACGTTTTATCTGGTTATGGTTATATTTAATGACACAGGTTAGTTCCAGTTCTCATTTATGTTATAGCAGCTATAAACAGTCATTCTCTCACCAACTTCTCTTTTCTTCTCTCTCTTTTAAATTTAATACAAAAAAAAGCAATATTGCATTACAGGAAACTGCCCTTTATCAACAATTCGTTTAGAGAGAAAGAGAGAGAGAGAGAGAGAGAGAGAGAGAGAGAGAGAGAGAGCACAAGAAAGAGAAAGAGAGAGAAAGCGAGAGAGAGAGAGAGAGCAAGAGAGAGAAAGAGAGCGAGAGGGAGAGAGAGCGAGAGAAAGAGAGAGAGCAAGAGAGGAGAGAGAGAGAGAGAGTGCAATAAAGAGAAAGAGAGAGAAAGTGAGAGAGAGAGCGAGAGCAAGAGAGAGAGGAGAGAGAGAAAGAGGAGAGAGAAAAAGTGAGAGCGCGTGAGAGAGAAAAAAAGAGCGAGAGAGAGCGAGAGCAAGAGAGAGCGAGAGGGAAAAAGAAAGGGTGAGAGAGCGAGAGAGAGAGCAAGAGAGAGGGAGAACGAGAGAGTGAGAGAGAAAAAGAAAGAGAGTGAGAGCAAGAGAGAGAGATAGAAAGAGAGAGAGAGAATGAGAGAGTGAGAGAGTGAGAGAGAGAGAAAGAGAGAGAGAGATATACCCTGAAAATCATCACCAACAGCATAATGTACTCGACTCCTTCCCAGAAATACCTTATTTTTTTCCCTTGAACTGGCAACAGTACGCCGTCACCTCAGTGCCAAGAAAGACATTTCTCCGAGCCTGCTGCTTCACACAAACCCCGTGTGAAGAGCTACTGCTCCATCCTGATATTTAGGCTATGCTTCATTTTAGTGTGCAATCTGGAGCAGACAGAACAGCTCACTGGGGAAGCACATCGCAGGTCTGGGAGACAAAAAGGACTTAAATGTGTCCCACTTGTGAAATCCAGAGGAGAGAAAGTAAAATACGAGCCCACAGAACACAGACTGGAACAAATAAATAACTCTTCTTTCTCAACGCAAATCCAGAGGGATAACGAGTAGTCCTGTCAAGATCAATCACATCTGAGGTACAAACTGGAGTGTGTGTGTGTGTGTGTGTGTGTGTATATACACGGGGTTTTACGGTAACCAGCAGCCTAGAGAGATGCGAGATGTGGGGGAAGAGGCGGAGCTTCCAGAGTGTCAGTTATACCGTCTGCTAGTCCTGTTGGAATGCCGTGATCTCAAGCTGAGCGCACTGAAACGCCACCATGATCATCTTGCTATGAGCCCTGATGTTTCTGGGTTCGGGGGATGTGGGGGGATTGGGGATTCAAAGATACCAAAAAAATTCATACTTCTCATGCCTTCCGTTTTTCTGACCAAAACCAACACCAAGTCGTAATCGCAACCCCGGACTGGACTCGCACGCACACGCAAACTTCCGAAAAGGCCTTGAAGGCAGTAAAAACCGCGTGTTCAAAACGCAACTGTCCATCATTCTAGATTCACACGTCGATTGCGTCATCAGCCGTTTCTCTTTCAGAAAATAAAGTATTTCTGCGTGATAACTCCTCGCGATGCGCTCTACTCCTGAAGGTTGTCAGGTCTGAAAATCATACTGCAGCTTTTTCTAAAAAAAAGTAAATAAATAAATAAAGGGGTGAATGAACAAGTTTGCATGCGGTGCGAGCTGAAACTCTGGCGATGCCGCAACGCCTCCCTCTGCTCCCCGAACACTGAGCTGCATTGTTTCCCAGAAGCCCCAGAAGGCCCTGGGGTTCTCAGGTTACCCGTACTCTTTTGTGGTCCCCAGCCTCCTGCCGAGGCAGCACAAAGACTCCCGGGCTCCGGTTTCAGGCCCGGTCACAACAGCGGCCGGTCCTGCACATGTGTACGTCCGTGTTTTGACCGTTTTCCCAATGAATGCGGGGTCTGGAATGCTCTCGACATCAAAGCCGTGGTGTGAATAAAGCCGACTTTGATCTTGTCTGCTGAATGAAAGCAAGAAGAACAAACTGCTCCGTGTCAGCACTGCGGGAGAGGATACGCACCAGGGGAACGGATTCAGGGGAAGAGAGAGAGACGGATGATATTTGTATCCAGGTGAAAATCGGAATGTGGTTGTTGCAAATGTGGTAGCTGAACCTGGCTACTGGATCACACACCGTAATAGTGTACAAAAGCAAACACAAGGTGGGTCGTAACGCTAGCGTCATTGGGTTAATGTATATTTTATATTTTAACTGAGCACGGAGTGTGTGAGTAAGGAAAAAATACATTCCAAATAGGATTTATGAGTCGGGAAAAAACACAGAAACCCATGGGACAGCTACAAATACACTAGCGGCGATGAAGAAACCTAAAGGAAACATGCTAATGGAAGGAAAACTCATTAGCTCGAGCTGACTTTGAACAACGTGCCTGTTCACACGAGCCCGTTCTCCGCACTGGTCACGGTGTGATGAATAATCTTAAAGCAGCGCTGAAATTGTCACATCGGGGAGGTTCTGTGGTAAGATTTGTTGCCTGGGAGCACATAGAAACAAAACTTTACAAATCTTGATTAACAATTATAATTAATTTGTCATCAAATCTGAATTGAAAAACATTTTTTATTCCAAATGTCCGGAAATTCTCGTTCTGTGCCATCGGCTGCCAAAACCCGAGCCGAGCCATCTGGTCATTTCCAGCTCCGTTATTACTGCTGCATTACTGACTGGGTCAGAATCCAGACTCGCACGTGCACTTCTAATACTAATTCAACTCACATTACAAAAACATAAGAAAGAAGCAAACAGAAATGTGAGTGCTTTCTGATCTCTAACTTTGTCCATGTTTTGTCGAAGAAGATCAAATTGATAAATACAATTAAAAAAAGATGCAGACGAAGGATTAGTTGTGGAGATTCAAGCACAGAGGATGTTCTGTTCTGCAAAAAAAGAAAGGTTTTTCCACCGTTTCTCACCAGGAATCATGTCCTGACTGTTTTTATTTTCAAGCCAAATCATTTCTTACAGAAGCGGTATTATTATGTTTACATTTCAGCCTCACACACTAATACACATGACAGATCAGATTCAGGGATCTGCTGCGCATGACAGGACCAGACTTTGGTTGGCTCTCGGATTCTCACTGATTGTTTCTCAGCTGCTACTGCCTGATACATCGCCGAGAAAATCAAATCTGCTAGAAAATATCTGAGCCATGTTCTGTACTCACAGGCCGAAAAAAAAAACCCCACTCTGAACGGTTCACACTACACGAGCGGAGAACGGGTGACGAAAATTGTACGGCACAAAACACTATTTGTGGAACGCCGTGAGAACGTCTGTTTCCTGATGTCTAAAAGTTGACTAAAGGATGTGCGTGAACGAAGTCAGAAAATTTCCACTCTAAAATTAGCCGTGTTGTTTTTAATCTTCCTATTTTTTTAAATGACCAGCTCCTGCTCCTATTGTATATTTAGCTGGAAATGTGCTAACGTGAACAAACTCATCTCAAACGGTTTAAAATGCCAAGTAGCCATGGTGATAAAAACCGACAGCACATTTCTGAGATTTCTTGTGTTCTGTTGGTTATTACATAACTGTGCCACTGATCCTTTAAAACATTAGTCTAAAAGCTATTAAAGGTACCATGTACACCATACTTTACTTCTAAAGGAAGGTACGATGGTATAAAAGCCTTTTCTGAATCCCGTTACGTATCGTATGGTAAGCTCTGCCGTCTGTACGAGGTGTGCTCAGCCGAGTTAAACTTCATTAATATTCCCTTAATTCCTGCGAGCAAACCGGCAACCTGCCACCTGTAGTCTGTGTGTAATAAAAAGGCCAAGCAAAGGCTAAGGCAAACATTTGGAGCAATGTGCCTGAGCGTTAAGCAACACTTCAGCGTGCCAGAAATTATGGGTAAATAAATCATCATCTTACTAAAGCCAGCTGAACTCCAGCTAAAACTGAAGGGAGAGAGATGATTATGAAATACAAACATTTTCCACAGCGCGAAGCTCGCCAATGTCAGCATGGCACACAGCGCTGCGCATTCCTGTGAGCAGGTTATACTGAACTTTAATTAATGTGCAGAGCAGAAACAAATCAAACACAATCAAACACTGATTAGTCGCTTTTTCAAACGCAAACACGGTAACCTTTGAAAATGATCAGATCGCTCACGAACGCCTGAAAACATTTCCCAGACACGTAACACCGTGTATGTAAGCTAGTAATTGAGTCAAATCGGAAACTAACAAGTCGACTCAAAGATTCGCTCCCCTAGCATCAAAAGTAAAGTAAAACATTACATTTACAGTATTAACCTCACAAGTCTAATCTGAAAAACATTCATAATTGGTCATATATCATCGCGTTCCTACACGTGGCACACTGAGGCACGGATGTACGCAATTTTAGTGGGTGATTTATCAATCCCTGGGCCTCGCAGTTCTTTTTTAAACCAAGTAAAGCATTATGAACTTATTAAAGAGAGGCTGTTGAGGAAACGACAAACGACTGTATATTGGTGCTATAGCGTAAATGGACATTCCACGACGAGGATCGCACTGACAGCTGCAGATGATACAGATTCGACAGACGATACCGAGAAGAGACTCTCAGGCACTTTGTCCAATCACAGAGGTAAGATTCTTTCAGGGGCAGGACGTCTGAAATGACGAGCAGACCGTTTACAACAATGGGCACCACGGAGAAGTTAATTATCACCATCTCAAGACACCCAGAGTTGTATGAAATGTCTCATGGACCCTAAGTTTCAAGGCTTTTTCCAGTCCCAAAGCTACTACAAGCAAAACTCTTATCCATTTTCCATGTCTTTTTTTTCCATTGTTGTACCGAACATTAGTGATTCACATCACTTAGGAGTGAGACAGAAGTTCATATCATGGTCTGAGCGCTGCGTTACGTACTGCTGCAGCGTTTTTTCCGACTAACTACTGTAGAAACAGGTCAAAAAGTACAACGTTGTCCTTTAATTATGCATAAACTGTAATCTTGGCAAATCACTGTGGAATAAAATGGAAGAGGAATAAAACATTTTTGGACATCCTATTATAGAAAACACTAATGAAGTGGAAACTCCACTTCATCGCACCAGGCTGTCGCTGATTATTTCACTACAGCAGCCTGACATGCAGGTCCGAGACACGATTCAGCAGGACGCGCAGGTACTGTACATCTGCCTCAAGATTACATGAAACTGGAACATCCTGCTGTTTTTGTGCCTAAACAAACTTGTGGATCAGAGCAGTGTTTACTAGAGCTACAATCAGCGTAATAAACATCTACAACTGTCTTTTTTTAAACAAGGCCCTTCATAAGTAAAAAAAAAAGACTTTGAATGCAGCTAAAAAAATTACACAAAATGAGGAAGAGCACAGGAAGCTGATTTACATTTCAATATTTCAACCCGACCTGGAATAGACACGTTTAGACACGCGTAAATCCATGTGGTTAAAATATTATCAGAGTTTAATGCGTATACGAGACACACGTCGTAATGAAGTCTTTCTTAAATAACAGTCATCAGTGTTCAGGGTTCAGGGTTAAACTGTGTTCAGGATATTACTGATCTCTCCCTCTGTGCAGTTTCCTGCACTGACATTGAGACATCATCTAGAGGTCGTAATCAGCTGTCACGAGTGAACAGGGAGAATAAAAACCCACTCCAGCAGACATCTGTTACAGAAAGGTCAATAATGAACCTCCCCTGAAATAATACCTTACTCTCAGTTATATAAAACAGCAGGTTCAGTAAATTCACATGACCTCCTGAGTGTCTAATGCAGATCTGATCACGATTAGACGTCAACGTGGCCGGATGAGCACAGGGGATTTCCCTGGACATAACTCACAAACAGTCTACTATCCTTACACTGCTATATGTGGTGTGTGTGTGTGTGCGCGAGAGAGAGATTTCATCTGGCCCTGAGCAGCACAAAACACTCGTTTGACACCTCGGCTACGAACAGCAGAATCACATCAAACACAACGCATATGAAATTCAATAAAAATTCATTCTGTGGATTAAAAACTAGCGCTGCTACCTCAAACTCCAGCTCACGTTATATTTTTTAAAACAAGTTACCAGCGATGGATTTTTTTCACTTTAGAAATGTTTCCAGAGACATCGAGCACTTTCTCACCTCCCCACCAAGGGCAGAAAGGATTAAAAAAACAAACATGGAGGACAAAGTGATGAAAAACATGTTAGTGAGCAAGTGAGTAAACATGACAAATGCAAAATGTTAAACAGAAAATATTCCCAACATTGCAATGTAACGACGGAGCAAACGACAGTACCTCCTCAACTACTGGGGAAACAGGGGTGTCCCCTACTGCTGGTGTAACTGGTACCTCCTCAACTACTGGGGAA
>JAQQZR010000020.1:15332509-15344668 GCA_030068235.1 Notoglanidium macrostoma | reverse complement strand
AAGTATCTGTTCCAATCACTCTATCAGACAAAAATCAGAGTTGTGGATATAACGGGAAACTCAAGAGAGCCATGATAGTATGTTCTTTACAAGTGTATGTAAACTTTTGACCACAACTGTATATATAATTATCCACATAACGCTTAAGAAACACTTTTTTCTGCATTAACTGGACATTAACTGGGCAAGCGTGTGGAAGATTCAACATTTAGCTAAACCTTCTTAGGAAAAAAAGGGTTGTTTAAGCGGTTCTCTGTGCAAATAAGGGTTCTTATCTAAAAGGTTTGGAACGCTTCCTGACAGTGAAACACTCTGAAGTTTCCACATCTGACCCTTATTGCAATGAACTGTGAAACAATCCGAATGAAATGTCTTTGCTTAATGTGCTTTAAACAGTCTATTTCTAACTTTTTGTGGATCTCTGTCCGTTCGTCTTTGTGGTTCTTCAACCATTACCGAATAATCGCTCTCTTTAAACACTCTGCTTTCTGTTTATCTCCTTCTCCAGCTCCAGCTCGTTTGTTTCTGTTTCAGGTCGTGTGAGAGCTGTTTTCCTGACCCTCACTGACTCTCAACTTGACTCCTTAATAAACAGTCGTGTTAATAAATAAATTTCCCTTGGCATGCAGGGTATTTTTTTTTGTAATCTCTTCAGGCTGAAGGTGTAGTAATATCCGCCGATATGAATGTATGATTTCAGTCCAAACACACTGTTAAATCAACACTGAGGATAAAAATAGAGGGACAGCGATTCATTTTTTTCAACAAGAAACCAAGGGGGGCACAGACTTTTGCACTCAGTTGTAACAAGCAGGGAATAAAAATGCATTATGTAGCTTAGTTGTAGTGTTACAGGTGATTGTAGTAATATTTTTATTATGGAATGACTGTTAAATAGCTACCTACAGCACACGCAGTGTTCCCGTTAGCAGTTATCGTACCTTAAACTGGAATTTAGTGAGGTGATTAATGAGGAGGATTAGAGCATGAAATGATTTACAGTTTAAAATGAATTAGTACCACTGTGAAATGATGCAGCTGTTAAAAATAATTCACCAGAAAACATCCAGTGGCTGTAAAACCACATCATTATTTCAACTTAACGACAATTTCATGATGTTATTATTCCGTCTTACTATCTCATTATTTCAAGATAGTGTCCTTATTTTAAATAGAAAAAACTCAACAACATTATTTACCATTTAACAACTCGTTATTTCATGTTCTGAGTCTTGTTACTTTAAAACATTTAATTGTTCGGCTTCATTAGTTCGCCGTTTTCTGTAATGATTTCCTAAATGTATGGTAACATTTGTTTGTTTGTTTGTTTGGTTCTTGTTTGTAGTGTTAAATTGGAAAATGCACATACTGTTTCCCAGTTTCCGCTGTCCCGAAGCCATACTCATGGATCATCATTGATCATGGATCAACTACTAGCTAACTGTGTTTTCATTATTTCGTTTCATTATTTTCATTTTCATCTGTGGTTTATGGAAAAACAAACAAACAAACAAACAAACAAACAAACAAAAAAAAACAGCAACACAAAAACAAACCAAAGCCTAAATAAAATAAACAAACAAACCATCAAAACACCAGAAAACAAAAGAACTCCCGCCAACAAAACAAAACAAAACAAACAAACAAACAAAAAAACTAAATACAAGAACAAAACAAAAACTAAACTAAAACGAAACCCTTCCAATAATACTGTTGCACATCATCAAAGAAACCAAAAAACCCTAACAAGCAAAATAAAACAAACCAGTAACAAGCTGAAAACACCAGACAAAAACAAACAAAACACAAACCTAAATGCAAGAACAAAACAAAACTATAAAATCCCAAAAAACAAGAATAAAACAAACGGAAATCCCCCCCCCCTATAAATAATATAATAATTGGTTAATAAACAAAAATAAACAACAAAAAGACAAGAAGAAAAACAAAAATAAACGAAATCTTTTCCATAATAATCTGAATCTGAAAGAACGCTGCCTTTATATTTTTGGCTTCCTTAATGGCGCATGGTTAGTTAACAGTCCTTGTGTTGATGAATATGTGAGGTGTTTTTCCAGCTTATTAACTCACAGTGAGTTACATTACACACGTAAAGCCTTACTATTTGAGTACGTTAGCAAACGTCAGACTGATTAGCAGCAGATTATACTGACTTTGTATTTTAATATCATGAACATGCACCACTTGGGTTTCAAATCCGTTCCAGTTGCATAGTCATACAAATAATTAAAAAGGCGACCTTTTTCCGCTTTCACCTTCCGTCTGGGCTTCAAAGCGCATCTGCGTGTTCAATACGGCCGACTTTATTTACAGGACAGGAAGCTGCAGGGCGGAAAGCAGGCGAGAGAGACGTCCGGAGACGTCGCTGCATTCAGTAGAACGTGCATGCCTCGGGTTGGTTACGAGTTTTACTGATTTAAAGGTCTGTCGGCTTCACCGTCCAACGGAACAATGAATGAGTCTCAAGGCTCTGCACGTCCTTCACACGTCCTTCACACGTCCTTCACATGTCCTCTCTGCCTTTATTCTGTCACATATCAATCATAAAGCAGCACTTATTGTTATTTAAGTGTTTTTTTCTTTATAGAATTCGAACAAAGCCATGGTTCAGAGCTCCACCAATCCTCACATCAATACTATTTCTGCACCTCCGAGGCCCTTGAAGCTCCTGTTTATGACGGCGTGTCGGCGTCTTTCCTCTGGCTGCTATACTCCAGTGTTGTTGGTCTCCACCGCCGTCTGCTTGCAGCGAGAGCTCATGGCGTATTCCCCTCGGCTGGTGCCGTTCTCCTCTTTCCGCAGTGGTTTCCTGTACACAACGGAAAACTATTACCATTCAAAACGACAGCAGTGATATCCCCATTCCCATCTCAGCATGATAAAGCCAGACTGTGGAAGGATCTGAAGATACAGAAGGGTCGGACCCTCAAGAAAGTCAAAGCGTATGCAAGTTTATTTTTAAAGATTGAGGTGCAGATCATCTCACATTCTGTAGAGCAGAAAGTAAAAGACAAAACTTGAGCATTCTAAGATATCAAACTGGTAATAGTCAGCGTTCCCAAAGTTTTGGACTGTCTTTGTACTCATGTGCTGTGAATATTGACAAACACCCATCAGCCATAAAGGTTCACGACACGTTTACATTTAGCCACGCCCACCAAACTCACAGAGCGCTGAGATCAACAAAATGGCACCTAAATGTAGCGTGCGCTAAAACTTGCAGTAACGCAGCTCAGCCACTGCAGCGTGACGGCACCACAGACACACACTGACCATGCCAAATTTTATAGCGTGCCATTGTTTTTGTACAAATGGGAAACATCTTTTAGACATTGAATTAGAATTTTCTTTTAGGTTTCTAGAATGCACATTAAATAGGTTTGTAATTTAAATAAATAAGCGATTTATTGGTGAATAGGTGAATTTATAGGTGAATATTTATATAGAATTCTGCGATTTGAAGCCGATCAATCCACATTCGCGTTTGTGAGTCTCCTTACATGGAAATTTGCTCAAATTATGGATAGGAATGTTTTTCCCTGGACTGGATTTTCCTGAACACCACGTTTGACATTAATCCTAGTAAAACGAACGCATTGCTGAGTGAACGCAGCCTGCCGCCTGAACGAGCTGCCGCTCCAAATTTCAGCAGCGTGTCTCAAACGAGGAGGATGAAAACAACCTGACCTTTCCAAAGGCTGCTTGGGCTGCATGCTGGTCCGCTGAGATGTGTCTGGAGGCTGGGGCTAATTTCATAAACACGACCTGAGCTCATTAAAACAGGCTGCTCGTTGCAGGTAAACACACACCATGACTGGAAAGTTGGATGATGGATGGCCTTTGCTGACTGACTCTGAACGAGCTAAAGGGGAAACACACAGGCTGTTACGCTGCGTAGACTCGGCTCGGGAAGACGCCGTTAAGACCGCTGCGCTCTTATTTAAAACTGAAACCTGAGATATTGTATCAGAAGCCTGGCTGAAGAAACTGACCGCAGTTGCGAGCAGAATTGTGCTGAAACTTTCGTCTGTACTCAATTGTAAGATAAATTCCAGCTACCGGAGACATAAAGACGTACTTCCTGTGTGATGAAGGCGAGTCACGGTTCCTCTGTAACAGCGTTTTATTGCTCTTATTGATCCAACACAGTAACCTGTCAAGGATTACAAAGGTCATCATAATATATATCCATTCATAGCTCATGAGATAAGTTAGTTCCTGTTCTCTCTTACGTTCTAGCAGCTATAAACAGTCGTTCCCTCACCAGCCTCTCTTTTTCTCTCTAAGACTAAACGCCTGAAAGAGCGTAAACTCCTCTACTCCTTCATTTACTCCTGTAAATGTTACATAATCACCTTACAGAAAACTTCACCCTATCAGCAATCCGTCTGGGTGCAGCGTGTGCAGTACACGTCCCTATGAACGAGCTGTTACTATAGAAACCATATCGTATTAGATGGAGTGCATTAACGTTACCATGCACTACGGTCAGAGCCGCTGTTATAGAAAACTAATCAACACCTTTCAGAATCCAACCCAGGTTTGCTTAAAAAGACTAAACTTATATCTGGCCGATTTAATATTTTGAGTAAACGGTTCTGCACTGGATGTAGCTCTCGACACCATGTGGTCTTTTTCTGCTTCTCGAACACCTCGGCTTGTGCGCAAACAGCCAAACAGTGTGCGGAGTTAGACTTCACAGTGATCGATTAAATGTTTAGGAGAAGCCTGTCGTGACTAACACGATCCCTGTCCCTCGGGTAGGACTGATGAGACTCTTTAGTTGCTCTGCGGGGAACATCTGTCATGAGAACGAGCGCGAGCAGCCGTGAGGACTGCAGGGTTTGTCCTATAAAGACATCCCCTCAGCCTGATTTACACCGGGGAAAAATCCTGTCTCGTCCGCTCACTCAGCCGAGGAGAAGAGGCGACCGGGCCCCGGGTTCAAGAGGAAAAGCTCAGAGGAGGTTCCGCTGAAAAACAAAGTGCCTGGAGTCGTGATGGTGTTCCTCATAGATGAAGCGGTTAATTAACAGTGTTTGTCTTAAGACTCATCTCCGTTAGAGACATTGTCAGAACATAAAGCACCATTTAAAAGTTGTGTAGGAAAACAGAGGCGTGTCTCGGCACATTTACGCTATATTATATGGCAATGCCGAGTAAGTTCAGCGCCAATTGAATATGTAAATATGACACTAGTACTTAATTAATTAACGATATAATCGCTCTAAAGTACACAAAAAGATCTCCTCAACATTGAGGACATCAGAGGAGTTCACGTCATAAACAAGGCCACGGACCACGGACTGTACACCAGCCGCTTTCATCACCGAGCTCCTCTCCTGCGCTCTTCCAGATATTGTCTTAAAGTCCTTATCTTTAGCTTTTTTGTTGCCCTCGTCAAACATAGGCCGTGCCTGCAGCAGTGTGACGTGACGACGTTTCCTTCACCCTGACTGCTTGGATGTGTTCCTTTCTTGGATGAAATGTCATAAAAATCGAGCCTGTTGTGAAAAAAATAAATGTCGCTTTTTCACACACACGAAACACAATCTAAACACATAAAATGCAAATTTACAGTTTGTGCTGGATCAAGTGCTATTCTGAGTGCTGAGTCCTGAGTGTGGAAGCCATTCGGTTAAACGAAAGCAGATTAAGGTGATCATTACAGCTAGGACTATTCACACAGCAGTATACTGGAGATACACCGAACTCCTGTTAGAGTTATTTCAATGTTCACCATCTTCTCGTTCATATATCATATTTTTTTTTTTTTCATTTTTAAGATTTGTCTTTTGCTTTAGGCTTTCTCAGTCCACTTTATCTACCCCTGGATTGTTTTTTGGGGTTAAAGGTGAGTGCTTTCGTTTAAAGCTTCTACTTGAGAAAAATCCGGGAAACGAGGAAGGCATGAACGTCGTAAATCTGAACGTCGCATGCACAGCTGCGTAACCTGAACATTCCGAATACGCTGGACTTCATCTGTGTAAATATGATCACTGTCGCTGAATCTGAGTATTTCTGTAAAACAACAACAGTTGATAAATAGCTGTTGTATAAAAGGAAACTCTTCTACATCACACGACCCCATCATGGATTGTTCTCCTGTAACAGTATGACACGAGGTGCTTTATTCATTACCACTTCCGGTGCTCAGCATGTTAATAATCTGGCGTGTGTGTCCTGGCATGGAGATCCACTCATATGCAGAACGTACTGGTTTTAGTAAAATAGAACTAAAACGGTTTAGTGTGCTCTTTTAACAGATCCAGATATATTTATATTAGCGTTAAAGCTCTGATTTGGCTCAGACATTGTTTTCTACGACTGCTGTATATACGAACTCTAAGATCATCTCGTACATCACACACGGTTTGACTAGTAGAAGACTGAAACCACTTGAAACAGCGAGCAAACTCATTCCTCAGGTTTCTTCATGTATACTGTTATTGTCTTGTCTCAACATGTAAGCTGGGAAAATCTTATCGAATAGCAAAATCTTGTGCCTTGTATACAAAAACTTACATAATAACACTCTTCCTCCACTTCTGCAGTTTATCACACAGAGGACAAATACTAATCTGATGATCGGAGGAACAACACGGGGAGATTGCGTCATTCTCTTCATAAGCACCGCGTTATTATTGTCTAATCACAAAACTTACAGCTTTACGTCTGACTATTACCGAGCGCTGACACTGGAGACTCCTTCCATACATGTTACAGGAAATCCACTGACAGAAAACTTCACCACATCGATGATTATTATAAAAGAAATCCAGCGTCCCTGTGAACGAGTCGTTGCTATAGAAACAATAACGTATTAGAATAGCAATCTTGTTGCACCTTGTGACCAATCAGAATCCAGAATTCCTGGGCAGTGTAAGCGGAGTTTCCAGAAGTTTCCAGAGGAACAGGACATTTCAGACAAAAGTAGCTCTTTTTATGATCTGTATAATATTTAGCGCTGTATTTCTCTATTCGATCCACCGTGTTTTTACTTCAGCTTGTTCAGGTTGTCGGTGAGTGATAGAGAGAAACGCTGACGGGAAGATCAGTAGCGGGTGAAGAGGATGGAGGACGGTGTGAGGGAATGCTGAGTGTGTGCTGATTCAGAGCACTGTGCAGTTGAGCAGTGTTATGTAAGCTGAGAGCTCGACAGAGATGAGAAGAACCGTGTAGAGGTGATCTGCTGAGAGGAACAGAGGTGATGATGGTGTACAGAGAGGACTGAAGGAAGACAGATGATGAAGACAAGTCTCGGTTTATCATTCTCAAGAGCCAAGAGTGTCAGAAGGTTAAATAAAGGTTCCACTGAGCGACTGCTAGCTACAAGAGTACTTCCACTAATTTAAATCAAATGTAATGTTTGTTCCAATTGATCACATGACCCAGTATGAACCCACCCCTGAGGAAGTGCCTGTAGGCAGCAGAGATGAGCCGGAATCCATCCTGGCATGTGTGGAATGTAAACTTTTTCCCAGTTTACCTGCCTACTCAAGAAAAAGACAGAAAATATAACCCAGGAAATTCCCAGAGAATCACTAACAATGTTTTAACGAGATGACTGTAGTCCTCTATAAACGTCCACCTCATTATACCAATCAACATACACACCGGCATCCCACAAGGCTCTACACTCAGACCAGTATTATTTAGAAAATATTTAACTTTTACAGGAGGAGTCATTTGATTCTGGAGAAAGATTGTTGGTATTTGAACTCAACAGCCAAACAAATACACACCTCCCTTCAGTGCTCCATCAGAAGCTCCGCCCCCAAATTCATGGACGTGCATTGCCAAGACACACTAACAGTGACACGCCCATTCGCCCCTCCCGTCCTCCCTGACCTGTGATTGGCTGGAATACACCCTGTGTTGCTGATTGGCTGGAATAGTGTTGGGTGACATGGTCCAAACCACTTTTTTTGTTTCCCCATTTACAGAGTCAGAGCTGTGTACAAACACTGGATTTTTTTCAGCGCACACACAGAACAGACAGCTAGCGGACCGTGAGGAGATATTTGCTGAATTTGACAAAAAGTGTCAAATTGGATACACCTTTAACTGTCAGTTATCAGCTTTTTAAGACGTACACAATGGCGTCCCACAAGGCACTACTCTTGGACCAATTTATTTGTTATTTTACTCTTTTATTTGATTAATATCAGTAATTAGCTTTTTATAAACATACATACTGGCATCCTACCAGGATCTACTCTTAGTCCACTGTTTAAAAAAAAATCTTTTGTTTATTTATTTTAATAATAGGCTTATAATTAACATTTTTGTCTATTGGCAATATTTAAGATTTAACTCATTGTCATCACACCTCTTTCTCCGCTTGTGTTAATTTTCATTATTTTTTAATCGACTTTTTTTTATTTAGACCACTTTTATTTAGCATGGATCTTAATTATCTTCTGTGCACGTGCATGGAGATTCAGCGACATGCAGAAACTTCTCTTTGTCACTGCTTTGATGCACAAACTAAAGGACGACTCAATTTGTTTGGCATCGTATCTTTTATTTTAAATGACACAAATTTCTGACCTTTGAAAGTAATATTTCTTTCCTGGTACCTGGTGGATGTAAATAATAATTTTCTCCCTGTGACAGGAGAGCACTGTAATTGCGTAAGACAGCGGTGTAGAAGGCTTTCTTATAAATCACCACTGATGGTTAAAATCTAATCACAGAACAGAGCTCCAGAAACCAAAATGTCTCTGCTCCCTCCGTATAACTTCAATAAGCATGACATTTCCAACACAAAGCAAACCCTTTCACCCCTTGTTTTAAGGAATAAAACAGACGCAAGTAAACATATAATGCAGCATAGTTCTAGACATTACTGCCATGTTTAAAAGGAGTTTTAAATAACTAATGGACCACTGAAAGTTTCACACACATCAATTCAGGCCTGTATGGATAATAATAATAACATCTGATGTGTAATAATTACCACACAGGCTTCCGCTTGGACAATAACAGACTCGGTGCAGGAATAGTCAGCCATTCTCTAAATACCTCTGCTTAATGTAATATTTATAGAATTAAACACAGCCTGTGATAAATATAGCTCTAATGGTGCCCTGATATAGATCTATACTGGACTTGCACTCAGTTGTTCACCTCATTGCGCATTTATATGAGACTGAGAACACCAAAGAGGCTTTTCTCATTCAGAAGAAACAACGAACATTGGAGCAGAACCTAAAACAGGAGCCTTCAGTCTGAATAATGCACGCTCTGTAGTACACACGCAGCAGATGGCTACAAAAAAACCGTCAATATTTCATACACAGGCTCTTACAGGAACATACACCAGAGTGTATTTGCTCTTCAGTGAAACCAGATGGGAGGCGGCTTCAGGCTTGGATTTTATACAAAACCCCCAAACTCCCGAAGGAAATAGATAAACTCTTAATCTAGCATGCTTTCCGTGGAATTAAACACGATATTTAGCGGAAAAAAAACCCAGCGCTGAGGTCGGTGCCAATTTTTTGTCGTTATTTGCTTCACATCTCCTGGCCTGTTTCTTCGCTGCAACACCTCACGGCTGTCAGAAGAAGCAGACACTCTGTGACACGTTCCAGCAAAACACAAGACTTCCTAGCAATAGCCTGCTTTGTTTTTAATCAGGGAAACCCATCTACGTGGTACTGCAAAGCTAAATATAACCTCAGCTTTTCCACGCCAGAATCTTTGTTATTGCCAGAGTGCAGAGGCATCCAATTACAGCCGAGAGACAAAATAAATCCGTCTTCCAGGATCCACCCATTCACCATATTTATTCACGAGGAGGACAGATTTACACCGAGGGGAATGCCCTCGCTGTCACAGAGGGCAGAACTTTATTTTTAGCACTTGTGCATGTTTACAGGAGAGAGAAAAAAATAGTACAGACATGTGAACCTAAAAGAGGAAAACAGCACGCAGTGTACACGCCAGTTAATGGAACCAGGTGCTGTTTAATACAACTGCTCATTTTCAGTTATATGCTACACTTATTTAAACCTGTTAAATATTATTATTATTATTATTATTATTATTATTATAGCTGCTGAATTCTGGATTCTGATTGGTCAAAAGGTGTTGAATTTCCTATAATAAGAGCAGATTGACAGTAGTGCGGTTGCAAATCACAGGTTTATAATGCGCTTGGTTGTAAACATGCAGGACGATGTTGGTTTAACATGTATGGAAGGAGTCTAAAGGGGCAGCGCTTTGTCACGGTCAGAGATAAAGCTGGAACTTGAAATTTTCCTGCTGCTGTATATAACGTGATTATTTCACAGATGTAAACAGTAAATGTAAATGTTAATAGATTAAAATATGATGCGTCATTCTTTAAATAAAAGAAAACTGTAGCCATTGGCATATTGCTGCAGTATTAAAGAAATAAAGTGTTTAAGTGGATCTAACAAGTTTAAACCTTATTTGGTTAGTTCAGAGCATGTGTATAAAGACATGTAGAATATATTACCAGTATGTCGGTTTCTTTTCAGCTTGTGCATCAAAGATTCATGTCCAAACCTTACAGCGGAGGATTTACCTCCATGTGGAACCTCTGTAGGAAGCCTTGAGGAACCCTTTTTCTAAATACGGCTTTTATGTTGTAGGTCACATGATCAAAGTTTATGCCTGAAGATCCAAAGTTCAGCAACATGAGAACAAAGTAAAATCTTAGAAAAATGCAAGCCCAGTTATTAGTCAACCACATTTCAAAAAAGTCGGGACGCTGTGTAAAATGTAAAGAAAAACAGAATGGGATGATTTGCGAATCATGTAAATCCGTATTTATTTAAAAACCGAACAAAGAGAACATGTCATACTGAGAACTTTTATTGTTTTATGGAAAATATATGCCGATTTTGAATTTGATCCCAGCAAGATGTTGCAAAAGACTTGGAACAGCGTCAACACAGACTGGTGTAATGCTAAAAAAACACTTGTGGTGGAACATCGCACAACTCAATTTTCAGTTAAATATGGTTTTTGCATGATTTGCAAATCATCACATTCTGTCCCATTTACATTTTCCCAACTTTTTTGGAAACGCGGCTGTAAAAGGGATTTGTCTGTGGCATTTAAACTGACTTCGGCTTTTCTGCAGATCCACCCAACGTGAAAATCTGTGCTGTTCCATCCCATTTCCTTTAATTCTATTAAACGCCTTACGGCAGAAAGCAACGACTGGAGTAATAGTCCGTCTCTGCGTCGGAACGTTTCGCTCACTGTTTGTGGTGCACCAGTCATTGAGCACGGATAAATGATGGCATCTTTTCATGCATATAAAAGGGAACATTAAACGTGTTTCTCTTCCTCATTCTGGCCGACTGTTCATGCTCATCAGGGAGAAAAAAGCTGCCTCGTGAGTTTCCCATCGGGATTTGCTCTCAGGGAAAGAGGAAATTCACCAGGTCCGTTCGAAACGACTCCAGCGCTAATAACATGTGCCTGTTTTAAATGCTAAGAGCAGACACTGAACAGAATGCCTTAATAAATGGTAAATTTTCAGCATGTGTGTGTAAACATTAGCTTGGATCTTCTCTGGTTTCCGTCTAACATCTGCAGTGTTTCACTTTTACATGTGTGTGAATAATCCCCAAATAATGATGTGTTTTGCTTCCAGAAGATTTTTGGCTCTGGTTTCAGTTCCAAAGTGTTTTATCTAAACACTTCACACTTTGCAAAATCCAACAATAGTAGCGACCTTTCTCGAACTGTTCACATCATCTAAATATAATTACGCTAAAAAGTGCTCTAGAGCTAGATGTATCCACCCACGAATTCAGTATTCAGTATTCTGTATACATCCGTATTCAGCACACTTCGGTATTGTGTACACTTCAGAATTCTGCGCACTTCAGTATTCAGTACACTTTGGTATTCATTATATGTCAGTACTCTGTACACATCAGTATTCAGCACATGTCATGTTTCCTACATGTCAGTGTTCTGTACATTTAGCATTAAAGTACATTAAAGTATATTTCAGTATTCAGTACATGTCAGTACATTCAGTATTTAAAAATGAATCCTGTGCAGTCATTGGATTCTGTAGTGTTTTGTACACTTCAGTATTCAGTACACTGTAGTGTTTTGTACACTTCAGTATTCAGTACACTGTAGTGT
>JAQQZR010000020.1:15300073-15316011 GCA_030068235.1 Notoglanidium macrostoma | reverse complement strand
ACCACCACCACAGTGTACACCACCTCACACACTCAAGATCAGGGCTACACCACCTCCTCATCCACCTCCACCACCACATCCACAATGCACACCACCTCAATTTAATTTTTTTATTTATTTTTTTGTTATATACCTAATATAGCTATTACCACTCACTTATTTACGTCTGTAGTTACTCTTTCTTTCTTTCTTTCTTTCTTTCTTCCGAGCATAACGTTATTCTGATAATTAAGAAAATCCAATGAAAGCTATTTAGGATGTTACTATGTAATAAATAAACAAACAAAATAAGTAAGTGAACTAATTTTATGAACTTTATTTGTTTTATTATATGAACACATAAGAATTAAGTAAATAACAAGCAAACAAATGAATGAAGTGTAATTTTGTAAACAAATAAGCAAAAGGTAAGCAAGTAAACAACAAAAACAAATAATGTGTGTGTGTCTGACCTGTAGGAGAGAAGAGTCTGGGTGGAGGTGGTGGAGGAGGAGGTGGAGGTAGCAGTGGGTATGGTCTGCAGTGACAGGGCAGGTGGCAGGTTTCCTCCAGACGCACAGCGGGGCCTCCAGAGCACGACTTCTGAACTTCTCTATCAGCGTGCTGAAGACAAGACCAGAGGAACGTCAGGAACACACTGCACTTCTTTATACTTATTTTAAACACCTCCCAATCTATCTGTCTGTCTGTCTGTCTATCTGTCTGTCTGTCTGTCTGTCTGTTGGTCTATCTATATCTGTCTCTCTCTCTCTTTATTTATCGGTGTCCACACTGCCTGTCTATGCATGTATGTCTGTTTCTGTGTTTATTTATTTATTTGTCTGTTTGTTTTTAATAATATTTAATATATTTTTTCTTTTTTTGTTAGATTTTTTCTGTACTGAAAATATTCCTTAACTCTTCGCTGCATAATTAGCCATTTATTAACGAACTAATGAGCTAACCAATAAACAAGGAAACAAATAAATAAGTACTTTTTTCATTAATATTTTTACATAAATATCTTTTTTGTGTTTTTCTCATTGAAAACTGAAAAGAAAAAAAGAGAAAAAAATTCCAATTTATCCCCCCCCCTAAAAATATTTATTTCTTTGCATTTGCGCTGTTAAAGTGTTTTTCTTCCAATTTTCTTAAATTTAAGAATTAAACTTCCTCTTTAGCGTCAAATAAAACCATTAAATGTCATTTAGCCCATTTTCAGACTGGGAAATTTTAGGTAGCTAAAGTTTTATTACATGGCTATTTAACATAAAAGATGGAATAAAAAAGGTTTGGATTGGTTTAACTAAAGGTAAAGAGGTGTAACTGCGTGTGTGACTGCACTGACGAATGCTAGGTTGATTCATCTTGGTGTGGAAACTATCCTGATTAAACTGGAATTATTGATATTAAATGTAGGCAAATGATTTCTATTTTTAAAAACCAATTTTTCCATTGAGAGGATGTAAAAAAAATGCAGGTAAAAATGACCCCTATTTTATATATTCCTTTTCTTCTTTCTTTATTTGAATAAAAATGCAAAATTGCTCAGACTTTTTTTACTTACAAGTTTGATTCACATGTAATGTTTAAAATTCTATTAAATTATTTAATAAATGTATGTATTTATTTACCTTATTATATATGCACCTACAGGTTATTTATTTATTTATTTATTACTTTTTTAAGTGTGATGATCAAACTGAGTCAGAAGATATAAAATAAAGAGGTTTGTACTCCTCTCTGTGTGTGTGTGTGTGTGTGTGTGTGTGTGTGTGTGTGTGTGTGTGTGTAGGTTAAGAGTGCTCCCACACACCCCTTGGCCCCTTGGTTCCCCAGAGGAGTGGGAGTAATGTGTAGTGAAGTCTTTCTATCTCTCTCTCTCTCTCTCTCTCTGTCTCTCTCTCTGTCTCTCTCTGTCTCTCTGTAAGTCTCAGTGCTGCAGGGACATGAGACGAGGACACGGCCTTATATCAGGGACACACTGATACCGATACTGGTGTCGGGTTTCAGTACAATACCATGCTCACGTACTCGTATAAAATGCTCTGAAAGCAACATCTCTTGTGCACATCATCACTCTAATAAACACACAGGACACCAAATCACAAATAAGGATGACAATCAAAGCAAAGCCGACTGCAGCATGTGTTCTGTTTAAATACCAAGAGGAACTTCAGCGTCTTCCTGCAACACAAGCGATAAAACATCTTAAACATAAAACGCAGCACTGGCAGCAAATGTTCGCTAGAAGAGAAAGAAACAGCTCTTACGCAAACAGCAAAAATAAAATGTTCCCTAACGTCCCTGATCACTTAATGCTAAGTCAGTTACACATTTCATTATCAGCATGGATCATTTCCAAAAACCACCTTCTCATAGTTGGTATGAAAGAAAAGAAAACAGCATGGATGAATCTCTGATCATAATAAACGAAAACTAATCTTTATAATGATTCAGTGAGTGTTTCCAGCTTCCTGAGTTTACACTGCAACTGCAGTGACCTTTATTATAAGCGTTTGCAGTAAGGGGCGTGGCCAGATGTGCTTGAACATTAGGTCACATGATCATAACGAGTCTCAGTAACTTTTCAAAGCGTCGTCTCTGACACACCCTTTTAAACATTGTCTATATTTTATTTTTTGATTTTCTTTTGTAATTCTGGTGAGAGGGCACCGAACAGAGCAGAGAGTCTTTATACTGAGCAAAAAGCTCAAACCCTCGTTTCAGCTCAGCATATAACGCAGTCTTTACCACATCTCCACATGGAAAACTAATCCTGTCTGAACAGGGCTTTAGACATGGAGGTCTTATAACAGTGCCTATTAATTAATTTATTTATTTGTAAAAAAACATTCAATATTTCAGCACTGTTTCCTTCACAAGTCAAAATGATCTGAAAATCACCTTTGTAATATAAAATTGAAACATGGATATAAATATATATAAAGCACATGCAGAAGAAAACTGCAGAATATATTCCACAGCTCCTTTAAATACAGATGATTTATTTCATGGACATTATCCGACTGGTTTAAAAATGGGTCTCAATAATGTACACACAAAATGTGTACAGTAATAATCCACCTCTTTCTTCTCTGCAGACGGATGTTTGTTTATGAGTTGCTGATGTTTGGATTAAACACATTCCATTCAAGTGATGAGTCAAACCAGACAACACACATAATAATAACTATAAGAGCTCAATAATAATTACACACTGCATAAAATATAAAACTACACTGAATATAGACAGATTCACCTAATAATTCCCATTATTATATTGCCTTTAGGGAAATATAAAATCATTAAGCCTAGTTTTGGATATTCATCCTGATTATTAACATCAAATGAATCAATAGATGTAATAATGTATGCTGTTATTATGTAATAATCTCATTATGAGGAACGTTAGGTAATCTTAGTCACGTCGCTTGCTAAGAGAGAGAGAGAGAGAGATACAACATACAGTACATTTGCAGTGTAGTAACTTTCATAAAAACCAGCCTGGAACCCCCTTTTGAGAGCCACTGCAATCGAGACATTTATCCAAGCACATAAAGTTTCATTAAGAAGAAAACGAAGCAGAATAAAAATAACAGGGTTCCACTTTGAGAAAAGAACTTGAACTGGATCAGGACGCATGGGTCGAGAACCTTTTGTCACGAAGAACCTTGAGTAAGGGTTCTAACTCCAAAGAGCCTCTGTAAGGTCATCCAGACATCTTTTATTTTCAGCGTGAACACTCGGACACGCATGCGTTAATTAATTAACTCACGCGCGTTTTATCCGCATAAAAACTCACCTGCAGTAGCGCAGACACGAGGAAGCAGTGGCTGAACAGAGCAGGCAGGAAGCCCGAAGTGAGCGCAAAATAATCTCGGCCACGCATCCCTGCTGCGGGCTGACGGTCCGGCGCGCGCCGCGAAACTCTCCCGTGCGGACGGATTCAACGCAGCGTCGCGAGCTGATCGGCACCAGCGGCGGCGCTTCTCCTCGCGAGCTGCTCGCTACTCTGAACCCCGAACATTGTCGCCCACCTCTGTCATTAGTGGGTGGCATGAAGAAGAGAAGGGAAGGAGCGCACGCCGGGTCCGAGCGACGGCGAATACGAGGATAAACTCACACACGCTGCCGGCGCGCGCCGCCTGGACCGTGAAGTTCTCCGGGACTCATCACTGGACGCTCTAAACGCTTTGGCGATTAATCGGCGCAAAAGTTTGCGCTGTGCGCTGTGCAGACGAGACGCGACACGACGCGCGAGCTAGAAAGCCAAACCGCACGCGGCACGTTTCATCACTTCTGAAGCGCCGCCCCGAGACGCAAGGGAAAAAATATAAATAAATAAATAAATAAATAAATAAATAAATAACGACGCGCGATCATCATATCAGCCTTATCAGCGACTAAACAGTTTCCTCCACTTTCTCACCGCTTCATAGAGATTTTATAGCAATGCAGTGCTGCCTTATAAATCTTGCATAGGGATACAGAGTCATATTTACTGGCACCCTTCATTAATCAAAAATAATATATACATCAGCCTACACAACATTATTCACCCGTGCAATTTATTATTCATCCAATCAGCCAAACTGGACAGGCTGTAAAAAGTCCAGCTGATGTTTGTCCAGTTCACCTGTCCAGTTTCCCACTATAGCCTCAGATTCCTGGTCTTCTGCTGTTGTAGCTCATCCACCTCAAAGCTCGATGGGCCGTTCTTTCTGAGATGTTTTTCTGTTTAGCACGGTTGCAGAGTGGTTATTTGAGTTACCATAGGCTTTCTGTTGGCTCGAACCAATCTGACCGCTCTTCTCTGACCGCTCTCATCAGCAGTGCTTTTTACAGCATTGCCTGATTTCACTGAAAATTTGAGATTTTCTGAAATACTTAAACCAAGCACCAAGAACCGCTGAGATATTTTCCACCATACTGATGTTCGATGTGAAGATGAACTGAAGCTCTTGACCTGGATCTGAATGATGTTATACACTGTCCTGCTGACACATGATTGGATGATTGAAGCATAAATGAGCAGGTGAACAGGTGTTTATATTAAAGTGATTACAGTGAATGTTGTGTGGATATGGAAGATGTATTGGTTTATTCCAAATAATAGGTAGGTTTCCATTAACTTCCACAATGCACAATTTGAAATTATGAACTAAAAATCAAGTAATTTAAACACATGAATTATAAAAAGCTTTCAAATATCACAAAAAAGTTTTTTTTGCTCAAAAGAGGTGGCTTTTCAGGCGATTGAACAAAGCAATGAGCACTGTGGGTGTGTAGTGATTGCTACCTTTGTGGGCATGGCCTGTATGTATATGTATATATTATCGGCCTGGGTAAATGCGGATGCATGGTGTCCAAGAGAAGGAAGATGATCAGGACTGAGGGAGTGGAGTTACTGGAGGGCAGATATACAGAAAAAATAGTATAGTAGATATACAAGATATGAAGGACAGCTACAAGTACCTTGGTATCCTACAGGCCAGTGGCAATCAGGATGAGGTTACAAGGAGATCAGTCACAGACAAATATCTCCAGAGGGTCAGACAGGTGCTCAGAAGACAGCTAAATGGTAGGAATAAGATCCATGCCATCAACATGTACTCCCTACCAACCATCAGATACCCAGCTGGAATAGTGAACTGGCCACAGGAGAAAATAGATGCAACCGATGTCAAGACATGGAAACTCCTCACGATGCATGGAGGGTTCCATCTGAGGTCCAGCTCCCTGAGACTCTACGAACAACGAACAGAAGGTGATGAGGAGTGAGTGTCAGAGCCACTATCCAGAATAAAACAAGGAACATCAGTGAATACATCAAGAAGATGGCCCCCCAGGTTGAACTGATGAAAGAGTGTCACATAGTTGCTGGGTGCAAGATGCAAGCTGGGACAGCACATACTGAAAGGCATAACCGAGTGGCGGGGATAGTGTACAGAAACATCTGCACTACGTATGGGCTAGAAGTTACCAAGTCCCGATGGGAGACAAAACCAAAAGTGGTTGAGAACTACAGGGCTAAGATCCTGTGGGACTTCCAGTTCAAGACAGATAAGCAGCTGCTGGCCAACTAACCAGACATAGTGGTGGTTGATAAGGAGCAGAAAACAGCAGTAGTGATAGATGTGGCAATCCCAGCTGTCAGTAACATCAGGAAGAAGAAGCATGAGAAGATCGAAAAGTACCAAGGCCTGAAGGAACAACTGGAACAGATGTGGAAGGTGAAGTCCAAAGAGGTCCCAGTAGTTACAGGAGCATTAGGGGCTGTGACTCCCAAACTTGGAGAGCGGCTCCAACAGATCCCAGGCACAACTGAGGTCTCTGTCCAGAAATGTGCAGTTCTAGGAACAGCTAAGATACTGCGCAGAACCCTCAAACTCCTGGCCCGAGGACCCGAGGTTGAGGAAGACATACATTGCACCCCTCAATTAGGGGAGGTGAGAGGAGGATTTTAACCAAAATATGCAGCTTCCAGCCCACTTTAAAACTCACTTACACAACCTTAGTTTATAATCGATTGAAGTTTGATTTACATGTTACATGCTCAGCTTTGTACTAGCTTAATCAGCAGATTAGATTAGCAAAGCAAGCTAACCGTACTTGCCGCTCACAAGAGGCACCAACAATCTTCCCTCTAAGCTTTATTTTTCTTCCCAATGTCTCCTAATGTCTTCCTAAAAGTTGTATATGACAGAATATGATGAAACCATGGTTCCTCCTTTTTGTGTCAAACAGCAAACAGGAAATAACTGCAAGTAGGAAATAAAATTGAGCATTGAACCCGAAGAAATGTCAGACCGCGCATACCATGGGATGTCTGAGGAATAATTTGAGGCAAACTGCATAATACATCATTATAAGCTAATGAGCAACTCATACACTCATAAAGCATCAGAGTTATTTAGGAATTCATTGAAGTTTTAAATTTATCTATATTTTCTTGAAGTTAATAAACATTCAGTGATGGAGACATGAGTTAAATTATGCCTAGCAATTGTAGTTCTAAAGCTGTCCAAGAAAGAACATTCACAGCCATCTTCTTGGTTTTTAAGTTGTACCAACAAGAACATGGTGATCTTTAGGCTGTCCATATGGAGCATCCTCAGCAGGAGCGAGTGGTTTTCAGGTGATGAGAACTCCATCCAGAATTAGGGCATGAGGATGGATCAGGCAGGTCCGGAGAGCAGAAGGAGGCAGGATCACTGGTGTCTCAGGACTAGCATGTGTAGTGAGATAGGGAGTGAGAAAGAGAGAGAGAGAGAGAGAGATGCAAAAGAATTAGCAAAGAAGTGAGAAAATTTCAATGTAATTGTTTCTTGTCACTGAAATGCTGCTCTGTGTTGTGACAGCGCGATCTCCTGTCACTCTGTCATTTACTAGTGCAAACACAGGACTTCAAATCCATACACTGTTTATCACAAAACACTCATTTTCACTAATTCAATCATTTAATGTTCAGATGGAAACAGGTTTTAGTAAAATATGCTGGTAGCAGAATTCATGATAGTATAAAGCTTAATAAAAACCACAAAAGAGCCTTGTTTGGATTTAATGGCCATTATAACTGCTTGTGTACTATTATTTATCCATTATATACATTACATCAACTGGCCACTAGCTAACTTCTGGGCAAAAAGAACCTGACATCTGTTATTTATTTTAATCATGGTGACAGAAGATGAAGAGACATGTACATGATTGGTGAGAAAATATTTCTATAATTCTTTAAATTCGAATTGTTTTTATTTTTTTATTATTTTTTTTTTATCGTATTCCTGTAATGTTTATTCTATACAATTATATTTGTCCATTTTTAGTTCTTTTAAAGGGGGCAATTAATTTTGGAGTTAAATCTTGTTATGTTTTGGAACAAGCAATGCAGAAAAGAGCACAGAGGTGAGTAATCTGTTGGCCTTTCTTCCTCTCTGCAGTAAAATTCATGACTCTGATCTGGATGGAAAAATCTATCAGAGTATCCAGACTTCCTGTCTCTCTCTCTCTCTCTCTCTCTCTCTCTCTCTCTCTCTCTCTCTGTTTGCTGAGCCCTTGCTCATGGTGACAGCTCAAGTTTTACTGCGTTGCACAAAATACACTCCTTATTTTAATTAGACAGAAGTGCTCCCTGATGTGACAACCCCAGATGAGGTTCCTCCATTAGACTGCCACAGCCATAAATTCTCTTTCAAATAAATTGAATGTTAATTTATCAGCTGTGGTTCAGGCAGAGAGAGAGCGAGGCTGCTGACACCTGACAGCGGCTCGGTGGAAATAGTGTTTCTGCTGAGGTGCGCTGATCAATCAGACAATTTTTTTCCAGCCTTCTGGGGACAAATGAATTTACTCAAGGGGGTAAACCCTGAGATTATCGACTTCAGCCCGGAGATGATATTGAAACTGTAACGCAAAAACATTAATCACTGATGCTTTATTAACTTCTGAACTACTAAAGCTTTGGGGAAACAGGTGCTCTGCTCCAGCATGTTGGATCTGGTGTTTATGCAACAGAGTTGTTGGATTCTGGATGCTCACAGCTAGTTGATGCGATTGAGGAGGTCATTGTTACTGCCATATGTTCAGACACTGATGAGACTATCCTACCATTGCAAAAAGACCTTGACAACAAACCCTGGGTAGGTGCGGACTTCCTGGATCTCCTTAAAAAAAGGCAGAAATACGACTGATATGACTGAAAGGAAAGAACTGTCCACCCAGAAACTCCATCTTAAGCTTAAAAGTGCATATTTCAAGGATAAAGGATAACGCAGACAAGATCAATGCTAGTGAATGGAGGAACAGCGAAGAACAGATCCTTAGAGGTTAAGAGCTGCTTGTCGAAGTTTCAGGGGACTGACAGGATTTTTGGTGAGCAACTAAAATATTCCTGATCTGAGCAGTTGCTGATCTACCTGGTGTTACTGATGGGAAGAATATGGGAGCGCATAAAGACCCCAGTGCCTGGTTGCTCTTCTCTATAACGATGATACAAGAATAAAGGGCTAAGAACATTACCCGAGAACTACCATGGTCTCTCTATAATAGTCATGATGTCCAAGTTGGTCTCTATGGTTATAGTTCAAAGAATATGGCTGGTTTACGAAAAGCTGTCAACATAGTTTGGATATAGAAGCGATTTATCCACCTGTGATGTAATTTACAGTGAGTGGCAGATACCAGAGAAAGAATGGCAGCCACTCTCTCCATTTTAAAGCATTAAATAAAGGCACAAAGGTGAATTCACGTGACTGTTGGACCAGCATTTTCTTACTACTAAGCAGATGCACCCCATGGCCAATCGTGTGCCAAGAGGGAAACTATGATGATGTTGATGACTCAGGGTTTTCTAGGTTCCTAAAACATGCAGGTAGATGGACTGGCAACTCTTCATTGCCCCCTGGTGTAGATAAGTGTATAAATTGCCATTTCATCCATGGTGCATTCCCAACTCAGCCCAGTTTTCCCGGGATAGATCCACATTCATCCTTACCAGGATAAAGCACTTCCTGCTCCTGCTATGTCTTACTCTCTTCAGTACTACACAGAGGACCACGCAAGCCATGATGCAGGAATTTACAGATCCTGTTGTTTAGAGGTTGATGAGGGAAATCGTCTTTAACAACACCTAGACCAAAGGTCATCAACTGTAGAGCGGTCTGGATGCTGACTGAGTAATGAGGTGATGAGAAAAACTGAATCTTTATGATGATTGGACAGAGAAATGTGAGTTTATTCTCCACTTCAGGTTCAAAACATGAGACATCTCATCTGTTCTGTGCACTAATCAAAAGTGGAGAAAACATAACCACTTCAAACTGTCTTATTTATAGCCATGAACTAATAATGAATGGCTCAGCATTAACACTAAACTATTCTTGCTATTCAGTCATGATAGGAACTCTGAAAGCAAATTATGTTTTAGCTGGAGTTTCATACATTTTTGTTGATTAGGTAAAGATATAAAAGAACATGAATACATGAATAGACTGGAAGGGTCACAGACTCTGCCAAGGACACTAATCAACTCTTCTATGATATGCAAACCTGCAGTCACGATCACTTTATATATTTGGATTTCCAATAGAGACCTCATATTTCTATACTGGCTATGTTTTGTCACCATTGAACTTTACTGCCATCTACTGGATTATAAGACGTATAGCGTTGTTGAGCACAGGGCCAAGTGTTGTGCCAAGGCCATCTTAGCCAATTTAGAGATCACATTAGGCAAATTGAGACAAAATTCATGATTTGACTAAATTCATGGCCCTGTGACTCGGATCCGCTCCAAAATTTAAAGAGTTCTTCCTTAGCCTATGATACACCTAGGGTTTGGTAGCTTATGCACAAGAGTCACGACTGCTTAACCAATCAACCAACCAAACAAACAAACCACACTGAAAGCATAAGCTCCTTGGCAGAGGTAATAATGAGGCGGAGGCACACATTTTTAATAAATAAAGCTTGTCAGAAATTCTGCACAGGAAGCATGGTTGGAATGAAAGGTAGTAGAGTTCATCTTTAATTAAACATTTCTAGTTTAGGCCACGCCCACTTCAGACTTAAATCCAAATCCAGATACAGATACTAAAGTTGCGCAATTCGACTTAATTCTTCATAAAGTGTAGTTGCTGGAACTGCATGTACAAGTATTTAAATATCTTATAAATGACATCTGTAGCATTTCTAGCACTATGTAGTTTTTAGTCACTGAATTCTGAACACTTTAATCACCGCTACCATCCAACACTAATACAACCTGAGCTCAGCACTCAACGAACAACTGAGCAACTGTTTCAAACTGTGTGGTTATGTCGATAATATACTGTATGATTGTGTTGTCGTTGTGATGTTGATGCTGGAGGTCATGCAATAGGAATTTCACCGCATGCAACTCTGTATTTGTGGAAATGGCAATAAACTTGACATTTCAGCTGCAATATTGATACTTTTTTGATAAAGTTCTCTCTAACATGGACTGCAAAACAAGCGACTCAGCAAGACACGACAAGTTCGAGGCAATCAGAAGGACGAGCTGTCTCTACGCCAAGTCGATCTCATTTCATTAGCTGAGACTCTGAGCACAGCAGAGTAGATTAAAAAATGAGCCTAGGGGGTTTGTGTGTTCTGACAATGAGCTGATCAAGCTCCTCGATGTCAGGAAGTCCAGCGTGGTCTTCCTGCCTGCTGACCGACCTTAAAGAGCGCTCTAATCCACTTTAGGGAAACGACGGATGACTCTGTGTACATTAAGGTAGACCTGCCTGATTGTGCATTTGATAGAGACCGGCCCATTAGAGCGCTCTCGCTGCTGTTGAATCAAGATCAGCTCTCTCTCTCGCTTTCTTCATTTCTCTTCTTATCTCTTTGTCTCATAAAAACCTCCTTATCTGTCCCTCTCCGCTAGACCACTGCTAGTCGTGCTTATTCATTTACGTGAATTGGGAATCAGGTTGAGCACAGAAGTCGCATTTCTTTGCGCTCACGTCTTCGATGCTCCTGTTTCATGGTAGTAAAGCATAAATATAGACTTGGAGTCTCCTCTGTGGACGGGACGTCAGTGATGTTATTCCAAAGCAAACATGAGAGCGCAGTGATCTATGTCGGATGACTATAATAGGCATTATCATCCAGCATCTTTAGTGTCTTGGAAGTGTGGATGGAGAAACCTAATCTTTTCCAAAGTGCTCAGCTGCTTTGAAAACCTCCAGGCACCACAGCTGATCTCTGTCATCCTCCGAATCCACAGTTTAGTCCAACATCAAGTCTGGTGTGTTACTGTCCCAAAACACTGCCTTAGCATTAACATATTGTTGACTTTCCTGTAACTGCAGCTGAAAATGCCCTCGTTCTCATACATGATCGTTTCTATAGCAACAGCTCATTCGCAGCTGAAGTTTTCTGTAAGGAGTCTCCAGTGTCGGAGCGCTGGAACAGTCAGAGGTGAAGCTGTAACTTCTCTGACTTCTTCAGGAGGAGTTTGGGATTATTTTCCCATAACAGCAGCATGTTGTGCATTTTATTCCTTACACAAAGTACCAGTTCCAGAAAAAAAAACCAAGCTGTTCATGCTGAATTTTGCTGAGTAAGTAGAACAGAAGGCCATGAAGCTTTTATATCACTGGAGATAATTCGAAGCGGGGATGTTTTCCTATTCATTTCCTGATGAGCACAGCTTTTTGCAACACCACACAAATGGCAAGTAATTACATTCACAATCATTTGCATCTCTGATTTGAATTGGTCATTCATGAATGACTGCGACAAAGCCCGAGAACAGGAAAATGGACTGAGGAAGTATTTTCACAAGAATGGAGAGTGCACCAGTATGAGTTTAAAATGCACGGAGTGCTTGCTATATTAACAATAATACCTCTGCCTGTATGTATGGTACAAAAGAGTTCTGGATTTCCAGAACTGTTCATTCTCAAGCTGGTGGTTTATATATCACCAGTGTAGTGCTAGCTAACTTACCTAATATATATATAATATATATCTAATATATTATATATTAACTAATATATCTAACAGGATCCTCTTTATACATAAAAAAAAAATCTATATTTATATTGTTGTTGGTTCAAAGGCTTGACTCACCAAATTCTTTCAAAATTCGATTTGTTTAACAAAAATTTAATTCATTCAACTTCTGAGCCCCCTGATGGTGTCACGACGCATCATGGGACTTTGAGCTTGTCCTCGTGGTCAAGTCAAAAACGGATACGTTTTTGTGGAGGATCCAGAACACATCTGGAGTTTTTCTCTCTCATTTTTGCTTATGTTCTTGAATATTATAATGCAGGGAAGCCAGAACAATATATTTGAGCTATGCGCAGCTTTATCTACGCATACTAGCTTGAGTAACGTTGCGGCAGAAGACGCGGCGCGAGTCCTGGCGAGTATTTGTGTTTGTGACTGCGTTGGAGATGTAGGTGAATTATACACAGTGGCATTAAAGCGTGTCAGCTCTAATAAGATATTGCCAAACATCTCTCTGAGCTGACATGGCCTTTCCATTTGCCAGTGATGTAATGTTCCGTCTTACTTTAGGAGACACAGTGGATATTAGTCTGGGGCCGGTGTTGTCTGAGGGCAGGAGGGGAGACGGGGAGACGGTGTCCTCAGCTGCAGCCAGTGATAGATGGTGTTGTGACAGGCGTTCATTTCTTGCTAGGGTTTTTTTCTCTCCCCCTCCAGGTTGAGGAGTAGAGTGGAGTCAGCACTGCCATGGCACTGTGATTTAAGAGCTTTGCCTCATCGGGAAATCGATCCTGGGTGGAAACAGGGGCCTGAATGGCTAGCTGCTGCAATGCTAATCCAGCAAGGTATCCGTCCTTCCTGTGAGCAGTGTGTGTCTAAGCAGAAAGAAATAAAAAAATAAATACAGTGTTATTGCTAGCATTGCACAAAAGCGTAGACGAAACATCTACTGTACTTATCGTACTCTGAGGCAGGAAAGCAAATTTTTCTTTGCTCATTAAAGGAGGTTCAATTTTTCTCGAAAATGTCAGTGTCACATGTGGGGTGCCACAGGGTTCCATCCTGCGCCCTCTGTTGTTGCTGTTGATGTTGAAATTTATCGTTACATTATATGGTCTCCAGTATGTGCCCTTTCTGTATAAACACATTAGTCGCATTGTTGTGTCGTGCGAGCAGAAAGAACCCAGTCTCCCCTAATAGTGCCGTAGTGACCTTCACTTCTGAAGCACTTTGACCTGATGTTACTGTTACTGCTCATTCTACGCTCACGCTGCTGCAGTGCTGCTCACTGCGATGATGACATTAGCAGAATTGCGGTAGTTGAAGAAAAACACACCAGTGCTAACGGAGATCACAAACATCGGCATTCCCGTACACCAACTGGCCGAAGCTGAAGAAGTTAAAAAAGTGTCATTTTATTAAATTGTAGGAACTTTCCAGAAGCTTTAAACATACTAACAATTTGCACGTATCATGAACATGTGCACTAGGGGGCGCTGTGGAATGTTAGAAACTGGAATAAAGGGGAAAAAATCTCCCATGCTTTCTGTTGTAGGTGTAACGTACTGGCATTAATGAAACAAACTTCATTTACACCCTGCTTGAGGAATATTTGTTTTTAATATTCTGCTGAAATTCACACCAGCACGTAAAACCTTTTTCCCTTTCACACAACAACTCGCCACGGGACATCAAAAGATAAAGCATTACCATCTCAAAAATCACCACATGACCTGTATTTTCTTGTAGTTTGATCATGGGTTGATATTTTATGTAGCTCAGTCTGACGGTGCGATATCATTAGCACGGGTCTTTGTTCTGTTGCCTTTTATTTTCAGCAACATTGTTTTTAATCTGCAGGTTGTTCAAATGCAAACCAGAAGCTCGCTTTGAAATAGTGCTTGCTGTAAAACCCCAAAATATGATGCTAATCGAGTTACAGCTGGATAATTGTGACTCATCACATCTATCACACTCCTGATGATGTTTCTCATGTCCTTAAATTCATCCTCCGTCATTAAACAACACACACTAAATAACATGAAAGTCAGTCTCTGGATTCACGTGTTACGTGCTCAACTTTGTACTGGCTTCATTCTCAGATTAGATTAGCAAAGCATGCTAACTGTAATAGCTACACACACTCACCAGAGGCACTAGTGAGCTCTGCTACGTCCTTACAAGCTTTATTTTTCCTTCTAATGTTTCTGTACACGTGTAAGGAAAGATCATACATGACACAAAACAGAAATAAGCATTTCTTCCATGTTTATGTCAAACAGTAAACAGGAACTGTGTACAGTGGGAATAGAAAGGAATCACCCGCTTCGAAATATTCCCATTGTGTTGCTTTACAGCCTAAAATGAAAACACACTCAAAAAAATAATCCGCTCCAGCTTTATTTACTCAATGCACAATATAACATCCAAGTGAAAGATATAATCGCTACAGTTCAGGGAAGAGAAAAAACCCACCGAGATTGATAAGTCGTGCTTAATTAAGGAAATCTCAGTTGAAATGTTGTAATGGTATAACGTCAAGATGTACAATTTACAAAAATCTCTTCCTGGCCAATCAGCACCTTCTAACTTATCAGATGTGAGAATAACAGCACTGTGCTATTATAGTCTATTACGTGTAGTAGGACATGAGTAAAGTATATATGGAGTGATATTGAACTTTGTAAGTTTCTTGTCGATTATCACAAAGGTATCGTCAATTCATGAAAATAGATCAGAAAGTGGAACGTTTTTTAGTTCTGTGGTGGTGTTTAGCTGGATTGCTGATGGGACACAGGTCATGTACAGGCTAGGAAGTCATGTGGGACATTTCGGAAGTTTTAGTTGCTGGCAGGTGAGAGTGAATCACCTGAATCATTTTGAAAGAATCGACTCAGGAAGCTGAGCTCTCCTCTTGAGATTCCACTATGCTCATATGAGGACATTGTATTTTCTCCCAGCTGCATTGTGTGTATATCCTTGTAAGATGAGGACCACTGGGTATTATTCTTTTGCCAAACTTCTTCCTGTTTGAAGACACTGATCAAGTTTAACAGGTAGAAACAGGAACGGTGAGGCGAAATTACACAACACTGGTCTCAGGAGGCTCACTGTTAGCTCCCAAGATGAACACTGAAACTGAACCTCAATTTGTGGTCTTTTCTAAAACCAGAACATTATAAAGGACCACTGGTTTTGTTTTAACCGAGCCTCAGAGTCTGTCAGGTGAGGGACGCCAGCGTCTTCAGCCTTGATGTTAGCAGCGCTGCTGTAACTGGTTTTATTTGACTTGACTTCCTGGTGAAAAGACCTCACACTGCGGTGACACAGCAGCTGGCACAGGGAGCTTTTGTCTGATGGAAAAAATAAAAGCCGAGTCATGTGTGTGTGTGCGTGTGTGTGTGTGTGTGCGTGTGTGTGTGTGTGTGTGTGTGTGTGTGTGTGTGTGTGTGTGTGTGTGTGTGTGTGTG
>JAQQZR010000020.1:15270547-15281761 GCA_030068235.1 Notoglanidium macrostoma | reverse complement strand
TGTGTGTGTGTGTGTGTGTGTGTGTGTGTGTGTGTGTGTGTGTGTGTGTGTGTGTGTGTGTGTGTGTGTGTGTGCCGGTGTAACACTGTCTTGTTGTGCTTTTGTAAACTCATGTGTTGTGTCTGACCCAGTTATGGGCTATAAGTAGCTGACTTGCATATCTGTTCTTCAGGTTTATAAATAGAAACTCTGCTCCTAGCAGCTCTCTGGATCTAAAGCTCATGTTTCTGTTATCACTATTTTATCCTTTAGCTCTTTTGAAATATCATGAATAACAGGTATGCGTATATTCTGTATAAACACCTAATAATCAAACATTAAAAATATAAAAGTCCTTATATAAAAGTTATTGCGTAAGCTTCATGTTAATAAAAATAATGAATGAGCTCCAGCGGCTGTGACGGTGAGCAGCGCTCACTACACGAGCGTTAAAGTAATGACGCTTTACATTAATGCGATCGACACCGCATAAAGTAGAAATAAATCTTTATATCATATTATATTATATTATATTCAGCACAAACAATATCATATAATATAATATTAGAAGGACACTTACCTTCTTCTGAACGTTGAAAAGTCAGCTTTTCTTCTCAAAACGTTCTCTTTGGCTTTTCGCTGCTCTAGTCCTCTGCCAAAAGCGTCCCTGTGTCCCCGTTCTGTTTATAGGACATTTCTACAGAGTGCACATGATCTCAGGAGCTCTGCATGCCAGCCTCAGGGCTCAGGTTCCGCTCAGCAGATAGCTGGAGCAGGATGTGGAGAGGAACCGCAGGAACCAAAAGAACTGCGAGAGAAGTTCAGACACAAACACAGCCACATGAAGAGCCCGGTTTTTTTTAAGGCTAACTTTCAAAAGATCTGTAAAGATATGTAGAGTTTATTCCATGCACATATGGTGGAGTGCAAAAGTTTGCATCCCCTCCCTATGCTTTCCCTGAACCTAAATGGCTGTGTGTATCCCATTAACTACACTTATTTTAATGCGGCTCGTTTCCTTATCTTTGATCTTTTCTAATAACATTCCTAAATAGCTGCTGTTCATTTATTAATGTGTGTGTTGTGTGCCCTAGTGGCCATTCACTGAAATAGCACTGTGTGTGAGAAAAAAATTGCTCACAACGCAGTTAAAATGAAGGTATAGCACTACTGATAACAACAGGGACATTCCGTCTAAAATCATCAAGATAAGATAAGTGTACTGGGTTATACAGAGTAATACAGAGTTAGGTATTAAAGGTGCCAGTTCACCCTTCCCAGAATCCTCTGCGCTAAGTAGCGAGTCATCATTTCCGGTAATAAAATTGTTTTTCAGCCGTCTCGCAGGCGGCCGCGAAGGAAAGAAAAGATGAGGCATATTTAGTTCAGCGCTTCCACGTATGACATGTAGATGAACAACAAGGTGGCGGAGATGGGTTAGAAAGTGACCACTGACGCTGAATTTTACTTTAATGTAACAACTTGGTTCATTATTGCACCTAAAGGTCACATAAAGGTCATGGCTAGAAGCACTCGAACTTTCTGACCATCAGTTTTCCAGGAACTTGTTTGTTAAAAGATTAAATTAAATATCCATCAGGTCATGAAGAGGGTTTTACAGCGTGTACACACACACACACACACACACACACACACACACACACACTGCACTAGCTCTGATTTCACCAGGTCATGGCCAGAGCAGTGTAACTGATCTCTAACAGGTTTTTCTCGACGATGTGTTCGGGCTTCATGTCTGAGATTTTATAATAGCATTTCAACATGCAACAGTTAAAAAATTTAATGTTACGCAAACAGATTCTGTTACACAACATGCCTGTTGCGTAACTGTTAAAAGTTCCAAATTGAAGCACATGTTTTCTGCACACTCTTTGGTATTTATGGAAGGAGTCTCCAGTGTCAGCACTTAGTAACACAGGTAACGCTGTAAGTTTTCTTCAGGACAGTTTACAAGAAATTGCTTGTTTTTTGTTTTTTTTTAATCATATTAATGTAAAAAAAGTTCAAACAAACAAAATAAACCGAGATTTTCTCACTGCTTTTACATAAAACTGGTTTGGGGTTATGGTTTGGGGCTAAATAAGATCTGGACCAAACACGTCTGTGAACAGATGATGATGGTGTTCTACCTGATTATATTTAGCCTGTCATTAGGTAGTTTATCAGCAAATACCTTCCTGATTAGCTACATTTGCTAATGTTAGTGGATTTAGGCTCTTAAGAATGACACAGGACAATCCTAATTGTTTTCAAATTTGCATATTCATAGAGCCTTGTATATATCTCTAAAGGGTAAAGTAACAGTTATTTTTAGTCATTTCTTGGGCAGTAAAAAACAATTTTTTATTCAACACGGATTATTACAATTAGACTATTCATTAGTAACATACACTAATAGTATAAAATGACATGTTTAGCAAGACTTTATATAAAAACAACTCATTAATTAGACATAGTTTGATTAAAATAGATTTAAACTTATGTAGCCAAATTATAAGAAAGATTTACTCAAGAGGAATGCTATTTATTTTATTAACGCAACCACAGATGTGTTGTAAAAACATATTTATTGTACATCATATACAATATTATACACATATCCACATCCTGTACACTCTTACTCAGAATATAAATTCACTATAGAACTCATGTAATCTATAACATGTATACTAGACATATAGTAACATATCATATGGAATTAACTTCCTGTTCATTAAGCTAACTTCAGCTAGCTGGTACTGGAATTAAACACTCAGCGGCGTATGACAGTAGTGCTATAGCGTCACATTTATTATATTACAAATAAACAAAAAATGTATATACTGAAAGTATAAATCTTAAATAGCTATGCTTTACTTTGAAATTGCATTAAGCACTAAAGTTGGATCGAGTCAATTTAGTTTTCTATACAGTGAATTTGTATTAAAACTGAATTAGATGTTTGTTAGATGAAATGTCAATCACATTTTGATGTCACAAAACTTTTAAAATTCCGTTCGTCACATTTAGACTCAAATGGATACAGTCGCCCTTTTCAGCCAATCAGAATTCAGGAAACGACTAGGCGCAAATAAACCAACTTACAACGAGCTAGCTTTGTACTTGATGTGCAATTTTATATAAAGAGCATGAAGAAATTTAAAACCTAGCAGTAAAAATATTTAATGTAAACTGTAATGTAAGCTGGTTTCACAAAAAAAATAAATCAGTAATAACATCAGTCTCATAACTTACCAGGACTTATTTAAATGAATTTACACATCTTTTCTAGCTTTGAGGAGCTCGCTGGATATTTCCTTATATAATCTCCTGTAAAGCCATGGATTTGCCTGTTCAGAAAAATAGATGCTAAAAAACCTAAAGAAATCTATTTTTCACTTTCACAAGTTTAGCCTTTTACAGGATATCACGGAATGATTCTCTCTCATGCCGTAAGAACTTGATAAGCCTCCCAGGAAGAGGAAGATTGTTCATCTGCCTTAGTCTCTGGATTCCCAACTGCTGACGAATCTTTATTCTGCAGAGATGCATCAAAGGCCGAGGAGGCACTGAACAGACAATTGGAGTTATAATGCTTAGTTATAATGCTTCATAGTCCATTATTCACAAACAAACCTGCTAATTTCTAAATATTAACCAGGTATATGGTATAAAACACATATGTACTAGGACACGTACTGGATAATTATGCATTATTCATTATCAAGCATTTTATCCTCATCAAGGTCACGGTGGATATAGAACCTATCCAGGGAACACTGGGTGTAAGGTGGGAATACACCCCGGATGGGATACCAGGTCATCACAGTGCACCATGCATACACGTATTCACACCTGGAGGCACATTTTTCAAGGTGAGAGGAAACCAGAGTCCGGCATTGTGGTGCAATGGGTATCCTCACAGCTCCAGAATCCACTGTTCAATCCTGAGCTTGGCTTAATGCCTAGTCAGCATGGAGCTCTGTGCATGTTCTCCCTGTGTCTGGTTTCCTTCGGGTTCTCTGGTTTCCTTCCATCTCACAGAAACATGCAAGTCGGTGTGAATGTGTATACACGGTGCTCTTTGATGGACTGGTTACCAAAAACCAGGAAGTATTCCCACCTCATGCCAAGTATAAGCAGGATAGACTGTGGATCCTCCACCATCTTGTGCACAACAGGATGTACCACACACTTACTTGCGTCTTAGGGGTCTATAAAGAGAAAAGTTGCAAATTGAATGAAATTTTACATACTTGCTTTGTCTTTGATTTGAGCCCATTCGCTGTAACTGTCCAGGTGTTCCATAATTCTGGAACAGAGCTTCACATGACCCACGTAGTCAAGCAGTATGTCTATGACAGGTCCAGCCCAACTGCTAACTGATGGCCTGGAGATCATCTCACAGAACTGATGGAGTCACATTTTTAAACGATAAAGCAACAAGCAAGTTGTAAATTGTACAAAACTGTATCATTGCTGGTCACTGGGGTACCACAAGGGTATGGCCTTGGCATGTATTGTCATATCTCTGACATGGGGAAGTAAATTTTCAGTGCAAGAGCCTACTCTGTCTAAGACTATCCTTTACATACCTGTCATTGCAACTGACTCCCAACTTTCATGCAGGTGATGAACCCAAAAGACAGATAATGTGCATGGCCTGGTCACCAAACGCTTGCCTGTGGACACTACCCCCAGGCCTGGCTCCAGGGGTGGTTAACCCTAATCCTACCATGGTACACTTTCTTACCTTTCACAGGGGTCATTAGGATCACTCTTTGTCTGATCTATCTCCTCAGACCTCTTTGCTAATTGTGGCGCTACTGGGATCGTTAAGCTCCCAGTGACATAGCCATGAAGTTCCCTGAAGTTCAGATGTCAATTCACTATGGAAAAGGTCTTGATGTACAATGTGGGGAATGTAAATTTCTCTAGAAATTGAGGAGGAATAAACCACTTAGGGTAGCTCCATTAAACCTTTAGTTTTTTATGTTTTACCTGAGAACATGAATGTAGTGAACTTTGAAAATAATGTAATGTAGATGAATAGAGATTGAGGACCACTACCATACCCTAAAGTTTGTCTCAGATGTAGACTACATTCAGGTGAAAATACAAAATTAAAATACCAAGGATGTACCCTTGGGGTTCCCCAACATTTGTTCTAGAGATTTACCTGTACACAGCTTTCTGAACTTTCATCGCTGAAATAATATAGCCTGTCCCTTCCATCTCTGTTGGAGTTTATGGGTGGGTGAGAATCGCTACCGTAGTCACACTTAAAACATGACAAGGCGTCACACCCGTTATCCATGAGGTACTTAATCATTGGCAAGTAACTCAGGCAGAAAATCAAAGCAGCAGGGAAGTCGGTGGGGTGAGTTGAGAGAATGGAGTTAATATTTGCACCATGGTTGACCAGAAGTTTGACAATTTCCATGCATCCCTTCCTCACAGCAACGAGCAGAGGATTGAAGGTGTCCAGGTTTGGATTGGCCCCAGCCTCCAGGAGCATTGTGGTTGCATCCACATTACTGTTGGACACAGCACAGTACAGCGCGGTGCTGCGATGATCCTCATACATTTTGGACCAATCCTCTGATAGCATGAAGTTGACATCAAAACCGGCTTCTATCAGCATCTCAAGAACATTGTCTCTGTTACGTTCTGCAGCCATATGAAGAGGACTGATGCCACAACGCTTTATTTTGGCCATGCTAGTTCTCTGTATTAACATGGCAACAATTCTGAGGAAGAAGACAAATTATGCAGTCAAACTTTTGCGTGGTCAAACTATTTCAGGTATCAATTTATGAAAGGATAAATCTTGTTTCACTAACCCATCATGTCCATTTTTAGCAGCAACATGAATAGGAAGTAGTCCAGCCTTGGTAGATTTGTTAACGTCAGCCCTTTTGGACAAGAGAATATCCACAACTTCACTGTGAGAATTTTTAGAGGCTTCAAACAAGGCCGAGGCACCGTCGTTAGCCTGAGTGTTGACGTCTGCACCTGGAGGAAAATGAACCTAATAAATACCAATAAACCTGCAAGTGCCAACACTAAAAGTATGCGGCCACTTGTCAATTTGCTGCCACATACCACTTCTATAATGTTTAATATTTATAAAGTATTTCCCTGGATAAAACCTTCACCTGGTTGATGTGGTTGATGACCTTGCAGGTTGATATTTTAATTGTAACAAATGCCTATAACTTATCTACTCTTTTAGGGAGTGTTTCTGATGCCTACCTTTCATGAGCAGGAAGTTAAGAACTTCGGCAGCGCCACACTGAGCTGCTGTAAATAGTGGATCTATGCCATAAATGTTTTTAGCCGTCAGATTTGCCCCAGCTTGGAGAAGCATCTTGCACATCTCCACATTTTTCCTGGTTACTGCTTCATGCAGTGGTGTTACGCCTTGCACAGATGACTTGGTTGTTGTTGCTCCATATCTTATCAGAAGACCAACAGCTTCTTCAGTGCCCTTTTCACAAGCTGTAAAATACAAGGTTACATATACAGAAGCTTATTTACCAAACAGTAGTCTTGATTATTGCTTAAACATATACATTAAACCAGCCTTACACTGTTTAACCTATATTGTTTACATGATTGGAAACTACTTGATAAACCTGCCTACACTGAATACCTCTAAATCTTACACCTTAAACGATGGTTATCCCAGACAATTTTCAAACACAAATGCAAATATAAATACACATTAATATAAAACCTTCATTATTGTCAGAGCTGTTGTTATAGAAATGTAATAATTCAACACCTTCTGACCAATCAGAATCCCGATTTCAACATCGCAATATTTAATAGTTCATCATAGCTGAATTAGCTGCATTCATCTCATTCATCTCATATTTGCCTTTGTATATTGGAGTCTCCCACAGGTGGTTTGCCAGGTTGGGATCAGCACCCTTCTCCAAGAGATAACGGACACAAGCTGAATGTCGGCGACTCACAGCCAGAAGAAGGGAAGTTTGGTTCTTTAGGGTGCGTCTGTTAATCGTCTCTGGTTTGGCTAAAAGCATCACACAATCAAATACTGTCATAGATGGACATCCGTACAGGAAACACAGGACTGTTTGGGATGGGATGGTCTATAAATAACTCCTTACCACTTAGCAAAATCTTTAGACAGTCAACATGGCCGTAGTAAGCGGACTCGTGCAGGGGGAGCCAACCGTCCTGATTAGCTTCCAAAAGGTTTCTGGATTTGGTTTGTATTAGTGCACTTAGAGCCTTAGCATCACCATTCCATATCGCTGAGAGAAAAGGGTCTAAATTGCTGGAAATAAAATGTCCAATTTGCACCAATCAACACACAAATTTTAGCCACATTTGGGCCAATTTGGCATTTCATAGACACTCACTTGACTGAATCGACAGTAACCTGTAGAAATCCATTGTGCCTTGTCCAAGCTATGACTTCGTTCTTGTCCTTGCTGAAGTAATGATTTTGAGCATCTCGGTTGATCCTCGAGCCTTGTTTCTTACTGCAAGGATAAAATGATATATCGTGAGAGTGGGCTATACTTCACGGAACACTTCAACAAAATTGCACGTGTAAAATAGTGCTTTTCCACCTTCCTGACAGCAGGCTATCAAGTCAGAGTCTGGGATTATATTTTTCCATATCTCCGTGTACTGAGTACATGCATATTAGTTTTTGATGACATTACCTAGGAAAGTAGAGGTTTCTCTAGAGGTAGTTTGGGGTGTGGACTAGTCATGGACATGATTAGTAAATGGTAATTAAAATGAAACCAGGTAAGTGAATGTGTTTTCTACTGTTGCTTGTCCTTTGTATGTCGAAAACCATTACAGACAAGACACAGCGAGTTTGTTTTAGTGATCCAAATAAAGGCAAGGGGTGCCAATACTTTGCCCTTCATGGAAATAGAGGGACGTTTCAATGTAAACTTTCTCAGTTTTGCTCATTTCTGTGGATGAATAATGTGCCAATGTTGAATCAAGAGATGTTCAATTGTGCAAAGTGGTGCACTAGGTAGGGTGTACTGCCCCATGTAGTGAGCATGTACAGTGAATAGCAAGCCATTTGGGATTCTAAAGACGCTGAAACATTAATGTGGGTAAAAAAGTGCTTTGGTGGAAAAGCACTAACAGTGTGCTATGCAGATTAACCTATCTGACAGGCTGAGTGGTGGATTAGCTGGTGGATTAGCCAGTGGGTTAGCTGGTGGATTAGACGGTGGGTTAGCGGGTGGGTTTGCCGGAGGAGGGATGCTCTGAGACCGTGGGATGAGATGTGAACGCTGAGCTGTCAGTCTTGGTGTGCGAGAGCAGATTTGCTGAGTATTAGCATCATCTAAACTTCGCTCGATAGCTAGCTGCAGGAGCTGCTCCTCAGACATGTTCGAAAAAACGCTGTAGTCCTCCGTATCTGCAGAGGAAGTCAGCAGGCTTGGGGCTGACACCTGTGCAGCCGCCATCATCCACCTGGGGAGGTGAGGTCCTGAAAAACGCAGCACTTTATTGCACATGAATGCAGTTAGAGTGCAAAATGAATGAGTTAGAGTGTAAAATGAACAGATTAATTAGCTAGAGTATTTAAAAAATCATAATATTTATGTTTACATAGAAGATAAAAAAAAAGCAGACAAGTAATATAACAATAAACAGTACCTTTAAGGATAAAAGAACTTAATATATTAAAACTTAATTTAAAATTTAATTAAAAATTTTAAATTAAAATTTAATATAATAAAACTTAATAATATTGATTTTCTAATCAGTTTCTTTGGGGCGGCCTATTTCAGAATGTCCAACCAAGGCTTGGGAAGTGTGGGTGGGGGTGCGAGGAGTCATGACTATTCATGAGGAACATGCTACCTGATTGGCTGGCAGAAGAGGGGGGTGGGGTGAGCAGTGGCTCATTATCATTTAAAGGAACAGGAACTCACATATTAGGTACAGGGCTGTTTAGACAGCGTGAGAACGGAGCTTTATCGTTGTGGTGTTTTCACCAAAGTAGGTCACAAGGATTTTGTTAAGACCTCAGGGAACTGAGTCAACTTGTGGAAAAGGGGAATAATAAATCACCTTTAATATCATAATATCTACCACCGGCTGTGCTGTGATTCATTGTAGGAATTAACACTGATCCTGGATCAGGTGAAGGAAGTGCTCGAGATGGGTTACATCTCTTTAGAAGTTTATATGCCATTTGCAAAACTTTGTAGTCTATGAGTTATGATGCAAATGTGTCTGATTTAGCCAAATGGCTCAGTTTCATCTGCTGTCCCTGAGCAAGCTGATGTTAAAAAGAAGGACAAAAAGAAAACACATAGCACAACCCATGGGACAATAATACCATGATAGCTCAAATCTCTATCACCTCTTCTGGACAGCTGTTAGATCCTCCACAACGGGAACTTTTCATTTCACGTCATTCTGTTCAATCAGTTTAATTTGCCTCATATTTTGGAGTTCATTTTATTTTTAATTTACCGGATTTCTATTTTTTTGCAGATAATGTGCATACTAAGATTACGCAGAAACTTTGGGGGAGGCAAACGTTTGCTCATATCTGATTATAAGCAAAGTTGTCGACTAGTTAAAATAGCTGCTAAAGCAGGCGTTTAGGTGAGTTGCTCATGGTTAGCATGTTACTGTCATATAAAACATACAGAAAAACGTACAAGTTTTAAAAACTGAGCTTTAGAATTGATGATAAGTTGCACAACTGTCAATATCGGTGCTAAATATTGTTGATGCTGCTGTTATTGAATTGTGACCTACCTTCCTCGATGTGAAAATTGACCCGGAAGCAGGACGATGCCGATATTCTGTGTAGAAGTTCTGCTCTTTCGGATCCGTCTCTCCTGACTGCTCTGTCGAGTTCTGGATTATTCATTTAAGCGCTACTGTGAAAGCAATCTGGATGTAATGTCGTAAACAAACCTGTGACCTCAAACACATCTTTACTTGGCTTACACGTAGGACATTAAGGCATGTCTGGCCTAATGACGGGGGGGAATGTTACAGTGAATGGATATACAGTGATACTACTGCGAATAAACAAACTGCTCAGAGAAGCATAAACAACAAATATCTGCTCTGATCTACACATTATAAATGGACATGATTTTGCATATTTGCAGCATTTTTGAAAGCTCCAGAATTGTTATTTACTACCGACCAGACCATTTTTATTTATTTATACTTCCTCTCGGAAGGTATGGAGACGATGCTCCACGCCGGAGCAGAACGCATTCTCACTGACGAGCAAAATATCGTTGCTTTTCATTAGTAACGTGCAGAAAATGTTATACTCTGAGAAGTAAAACTTTCATTGCTATTGCTCATGTCTCGTTACCAGCAAACAATTGCTTTTTTAGAGAAATAAATAAAGAAATTGTGTCAGATTCTAACACATAACATTTCACGGTCATCACAGTGTGGCAGCAGCGCTACTCTCTCTGAGATGAAACGCAATCAGTGTCCAGTCAAAGCTTAGGGGCGTGGCTATAACAGGAAAACACCCGAAGAACCCTTTTTCCCCCCTGAGTGTGTGTTTTAACTGGCTAAGAGTGTGGTACATTATTTTCTCCTTAATATCAAGAGCTTTTTCAGAGATCAGTTTTTACTACACTCTTAGAAAAATAAGCTGATCAAATGAATTCAAAATAATCACAATCATACAAATAATAATTTATTACCACGTTATTTAACTTAACTTTGTCATTTTGTTTTGTAAAAAAAAAAAAAAAAAGAAAAAAAAAAAGAGAGCAGACATAAAAGCCAACATCAAATCAGCTCTGAATTTTATTAAAACTGAAACACAAAATACACAGGGTTTGTTTTAATGTCATGTAAATCTGTAGAAATGAACAACTACAAAAAAAACCAAAAAACAAAAACACTATAAATGGGAATATAAATCCCTGATATTATATGACAGAAATCAGAGTGAGAATTATGTCTATAATAGACACATAAGAGGTAATTGTATATTAATTTGTATAGAGTATAGATGATTTTTTATCTACATCTGTTTTAATATTAATAATGGAATAGAAGATATTTTATTAATGCATTAATGCAACACAAACACACACCATGATTGACATCGCTCTTCAATTTCTACATTACAACTCTAGCACCATCATCTGGTTAAAATTATATCACACACACACACACACACACACACACACACACACACACACACACACACACACACACACACACACACAC
>JAQQZR010000020.1:15185192-15198469 GCA_030068235.1 Notoglanidium macrostoma | reverse complement strand
AGAGAGAGAGAGAGAGAGAGAGAGAGAGAGAGAGAGAGAGAGAGAGAGAGAGAGAGAGAGAGAGAGAGAGAGACTGAGAGAGAGAGAGAGAGAGAGAGAGAGAGGGAGAGAGAGAGACTGAGAGAGAGATAAAATTTTTTTTCGAAGAATCTATATTAACTTCTTTTGACTGATCCTTTCTGTTATTGATACACATTCTGACACACACACTGTGATACACACACCCTGATACACACACCCTGACACACACACCCTGATACACACACCCTGACACACACACCCTGATACACACCCTGATACACACACCCTGACACACACACTCTGATACACACCCTGATACACACACTCTGATACACACACCCTGACACACACACCCTGACACACACACCCTGATACACACACTCTGATACACACCCTGATACACACACCCTGATACACACACTCTGATACACACACAGTCCTGCAGAAGACTAAAGTGATACTCACTCACTAAAGGTCTACTGACGGTTTCTTTCCTGTGACATCTTCAAAGTTGACATGTCTGATGTTTCTGGGAGTTTTCAAGGAAGCCTCCTGCCTAGCCTATAGTGTAGCTCGTAGCCTATCCCAAAGCCTATCCCATAGCATAGCCCGTAGTGTAGCCTAGCTTTCTTTCCTCTTGCAGCTTCGCTGGGCTTTTCAGTACGCAGGATCTCTGACGGGACAGAGTACAAGCTTTCGAAGGTGTAATCCTGACATAGATTTCTGACTATGTGCAGTTCAAATTGTCCATAATATAGACATTCAACAAGTGGTTGAATATAATAAACAAGTATGTTTGGGCGTGGTTTGGCACCATTGGGCGTGGTTTCGGCGCTTCAGCGGACACGCCCCCAGCGTCTCTGAGAAGGGTATACTGCTTATTTTTTCGCGATTTTAAAACCTTATTATGTATGTTTTGTCATTTTTGTAAATCATTCAAATTTGTCCTGTGTGTCCTGTCCTGTCTGTGGTGTGGTAAACTCAGAACACAGAGTTTTACTGCTTTATACGGTCTTTAAACGTTGCATTTAAATTCATCTTGGGGTTGAAAAAGGAATTTAGGGGACCTGGCAACCCTTCCACAGTGAGCAATCATCAGAAACGACTTGATTTAGTACTGAGAATTTCATTAAATGAGTATTAAAATCACCACATGACAGAGTTTAAAGATGATTGAGAGTTTAGAGATGTTTAACCATAATCAATAAACGTGGTGTTAAAACTGCGATTCGGGTGATTCTGGCAACCCGGCGGAGCCGCGATTTAAACCCCTCACCAAGTTTGCGTCCCAACTTCATCCTGCAGATTTACTCCAGACATCCAGGACACGAGCTGAGGACAGCATTGGGCTAGCTTTTATTTATTTCCTCTAATCACAGTGTTACACGAATTAGTTAAAGCGCAAGATAATAATTAATAAATAAAACATTATTATTATTTTTATTAATAATAATACACATCTAAAGAAGAGAGGTTACAGATTTATGGAAAACCTGCTGGTGGAATGAGCAGCACTTCTCTCCTGCATCACTCCAAGTTTTATCAAGTTCTCTCTCTCCTGCGCAAATGTTTTGGCACCCCTGAGTAATAGTGATGGACGCCAGAGATCGGTTTTCTGCTGCAAGACGGAAACTGGATTACAGGAGGTTCACGGTAAGATCTGAGTGTGTGAGGAGTGGTAATGTACACAATATACACCAAAACCCATATTTGTGTGGAAAATGCAGTGAAAAACATTGAGGTATTATAACTAGCTGCTCCTTATTTCAGCTTTTCAACCCATTATTTTAACACATGTCGTTATTTTTGATTTAATATATTGTTATTTCAATTCAATAACCAATTTTTTAGACTTAATAATTTTTTTGTTTCAAGATAATTCATTCTTTAGTCTTAATGACTCATCATTCTGACTTAATATCTTGGTATTTGAACTTAATGAATTATTTAGACTTAATATTTTGTTATTTTCACGTAATTATGTGTTATTTTGACGTCATTAATTCACTATAATCAGGTTCTTCTATTACTTGATAACTCGTTATTTCATATTACATTATTTGGACTTATTTCAACGTAATTATGTATTATTTTGACTTATAAACTCGTTTCATGATAGGAATGTTAATTCAATTTCATATCTTCTTAACCTGTTGTTTTCACTTAATAAATCATTATCCCTGTGTTGTAATTATTTACACTTAATATCTTGCTATTTAAAAAAAAAATTATATCTGTATTTCAACTTAATTTTAATGGCAAAATGTATATTTGTGACTCAATAGCTCATTGTTTCAAGATAAGTCATTAACCTGGCTTAATACCTTGTTATTTTGAGTTGTGATCTCATTATTTAAATTATTTGGAGTGTTTGATGTAATATACCTCAATGTGTATGATCATTAGGCATATAAACACTACCGCAGCGTCTGGCTTTCACAACTTTCCACAAAACAGCATCTGCAAAGTATAGCACAAAGTAAAAGTTTTCCCAGAAGCCCTGAAAGTGCACCACTCTAAACTTTAGGAGATTTAAAGCACTCTGTAGATTTGCACATTGGCCTTGTGTTATGTTGTACAGTGTTGTGATGTTCTGCAATTGAGTACAATTTTACTGAATTTAATTACATTTTGCTTCCTCTAATTTATGAAAATCCCAGGAGATCAGCAGTTTCTGAAATACTCAAACCAACATGTCACCATCAAAGTGGCTATCAAGTTTGATGTGAAGCTCTGCATGAGTTACAGATGTACAGGTGTTCCTAATTGTAAAGCTTTACATAAGTCAACCTTCGTTGGATCAAAAAATAATAATTCTCTGCACACTGACAGCATGCAGAGTTTAAGTCCAGTCGAACACTGCAAAAATTGTATTAAACACGGGGGATGAGGTCGGTGCTGTGTGTGAGTGTGTGTTAAAAAGGTTCTCATGCCTTCTGCATATTCTAAAGCTCTGTTCGTTTCTGTTTCCGCATCAGGTCATCGAAGGCTCGGCATGTAAAGAGTCTCTGAACTATGGAGGACTCTGCCCCAAGAAAAAGCTCCACTCGGCCGATGAGACTCAGCACGGCCGTCGTCCGAACCCAGAGGGCGCCGGCTCGGTGTCGGTGAGGGAGCTCAGCGCTGGGAGGGCATGTCAGAGATGTCACATCATCACCAACCAACTAAACAGGCAGGCGCTGGCTCTGGCCAAGTCCGGCTCGCTGAAGGTTAGACTGAGTCATTAAAACAATTTCCCACTCGAACTCCTTTACATTAATATGCTTTTTCTAATCTTTTATTGTTTCTATAGTAACGGAGCATTCACAGGGACTTATTCGGCAGTTGATCTACGTAAAAAGATAAAAAAATAAAGATGTTTTCCTTTCTTAAGAGACTTTTTTTTAACATTTATGGAAGGAGTCTCCAGTGTCAGCACTTTGCAACAGTCAGAAGTGAAACTTTTTCCCTGATATATTCTCTTTCTTTCTTTCTTTCTTTCTTTTCTTTCTTTCTATAAAACGCATGTGTACTCCAACAGTAAAGGGAATGGTAAAGTATAGAAAGGAAGCATGGGATGGTGTGTGATGAGGAGATGAGTAGAGGGCTGTCAGTGCGAGCTCACATCCCTGCGCAGAGATTCAGGGAGCATTCGAGACAGTGGTGTTAACATGTCCAAACACCTCAACATCAAAAGTTCCCTCATTTTCAAAAGTTCCTCACTTGCACTGTTTCTTGATTTATCAGAGTCTTAAAGGCTAAAAAAAAAAAAGAGAGAGAGAAAAAAAAAAAAAAGAGAAATACTGAGAACAAAGACCTTAGTAACACAAATAGGCTAACCCCTTAAACCTATTAAACGCTCAGAGTATTTTTCATTTATTCATAATTGACTCATTAAGCATTCTCTGTCCAATCAGAACAGCGCTGTGGTGTAAGAGAATTGAATTTGAGTGCAAATGTAACACGTTTATATCCTGTACAGCCACTGAAAGGTCAGCTCTTTATTTAATTCCCCCTGTTTTGGCTCCGCAGCGTGGAGAATGAATCAGAGTTAAAGTCCGTCCCCTCTGACTTACAGCCGCTCTGTTTAAGGGAAACAGTTTGTAAGGCCATTAGTTTGTATTACATATCAGATGTGTGTGTGTGTGTGTGTGTGTGTGAATGATGGTGAGGCGACAGAGGTGACCTACTCAGCACCATTTTATGATCTTATGAATTGTGAGTGATGACTTACACTGAATGGCCACGTTCTACAAAAGTGCTGAGATACAGAAACGTGAGCAGCTGTGCGTGTCATTGGTGATAGTAGGTCTGATTAGGGGATTATAGAACACCGAGCCACGTCACACTCTGATGTGGAGTAAAAACGAACAAGGTATTGTTGTTGGAATATAGAAGAAAATGCTAAAAAAAACCAAAAAAAAAACCAGTTTATTCTTTTTGTTGTTTTGGGAAAAACCGAGCACTTTGTTGTTGGGATATCTAGATTACATTCCTGCGCTATTCCACAGCAGTGAGTGATTCTGTCATTGTGAACAGTTCCAGATTTAAGCTGAACTGCATCAATGCCATGCGGTGGTGTAGTGGTTAGCACTCTCGCTTCATGGGTTCCATCCCTGGGTCCTAGCGTGTCTTTCTGTGTGGAGTTTAACATGTTCTCCCCGTGCATGTTGGGTTTGTCAGTCCAAAGACATGTGGATTAGTTCCAGTGGCTACTCTAAGTTGCCTGTATGTGTGAATGGTTGTTCGATGGATTGGCGACCTGTCCAGGGTGTTCCCCACCGGTGTGACCTGCAATAAGCGGTATAGAAAATGAGTGAATGCATTTATGCCTCAATCAGTGATGACTAAATATAAGAATTTATGAAAAAAATACAATTTATACACAATTGGCAACCGAAACTGTCCTTTCTTCTACCATGATGAAACAAAGTCAGTGACATATTATAATGTCATGTGTTTCCTATATAGCATTTCTAAAACCCTAGGGTTAGACATAATGACATTAATGACATATGACATTCTGTAATGACGTGACATCTGTAATGACATGAATATTAGTAATATTCTAAAAGAATATTAGTAATATTCTGTAATGATGTGACATACCTGTAATGACGTGATGTATCTGTAATAACATATGAAATCTGGAATGATGTATAATGTGCCTGTGATGAAACACATATGACGTATCTGTAATGACAAGTAATGTCATGTGTCACGGCATCTGTGATGACATACTGTATGATGTATCTGTAAAGACGCGTGCTGAATCAGTGATGACATACTTTGTCGGTTAAATGTAGCATTTGGTTATAGTGAAGGTTGAGATATTCTCTAAACAGCAATCTAAAAATCATTCCTAATATCCTAAAAGAAATATTAGTATTGTTAATAAAAGCTACAACAGCTAAGACATGGAGTCAGGAGGTCAACTGAGGTCCACTTCTTCGAGATTTGACCCCAGTAGACCTTATAGCTGTATATACTGCTGTGATTGAGTGGAAGGGAAAATTTCTATATATATATAGATCAGCACCTGGGCTCATTGTGTTTGCTGAACAATATATCTCATGGCATCCAAGAAGGAAATGGAACTACTTAACCTTCTGTAGCTCAATGAAAGTGTTTTCCTTGTTGGCTTTTCCTTAGATTTCTGTTAACTGTGTGGTCTCGCACGTTGGCAGTGTATACGATATTCTGCTTTTGATACATACAATAATGTTCCGTTTATAAGTTTAATGTTTCAGAAAACAAAGTGATCTGATGGATTGCTGTACAGACCACGGTAGACCTCTGCGCTATTCACCAAAAGCCTGTCATGCAACAGTATTACAGTATTATGAAATGCATAAGGGCTGCAACAACCAATCAGCAAAATCGATAATAAAAATAATCGCTAATAATTTCATTGTCAGTTGAACTGCGTTGTGAAGCACACTGCACAGTACACTTCATAAAAAACACATTTGAGTGAAACGGAGGAGCAGAAACACCAGTAGGACTTTCTCTTCAGTATGAAACTCTTAACAGTACACTACCCTGCTGGCCTCATGACATGACTTGTGTGTTAATGTGAGTAATATTATCATTCCTTTATGGGAATGTGAGGAGAAGCGTGATGTTCCTGCTTGAACCGTCCTGCTTGTTATGTTCCTTTAGGCAGCAAGTAGTGAAGCTTTGTGTTTGTACGGAGCCCCTAAAGGGTCATGAGAGGAGAAAAAAATCTGTAGAAGAAAAAAAACAAGTCATGTTTTGTAATATAAAGCAAAACTTTTGCGTTGTAACGCATAACCTTTTAGTGACCTTGAACCGGAAATATAAGTGACATACCTGGGACAGTGCAAAAGAGGCATCATTGATTGAGAAGCATGGAGCAATTTATAGAGTTTTACTTTGAGCTTGGACTAAAATATAATGACATTCAGTTTGTGCTCGGTTAATAGGTTTTACAGTTTTACAATAGTTTACAGTATTGATCTGTGATCAAGCACGATGTGTTGTGATTATCAGTGATCATGTATGTCAAATCCGTAAAGTCATATGACTCATCTGTGATGAGATGTCGTGGGTCGGCCATGATGCATAACGTCTGTAATGACATAACATGCTCATGTGATGATATATAACATCTGTGATGACAAATCTGTAATGACATATGGCATGTCAGAGATGACATATGACAAATCCGACACAATTAATAAGATATGAGTCATAATGTACTGTATGCCAAATCCCTAATGTATGATATATAAGATAATGTATGACATATCTTTAATGACTCATGACGCATTTGTGATGACATAGCGTGTATCTGTGTTAACGTGCACCATGTCTGCAATGGCGTATGACAAATCCGTATCATTATATGACGTATGACGTACAGTAACTGTAGTGACATATGATATGTCAGTGATAACATATGGCACATCTGTAGTAACGTGTTTAAAATCTGTAAGGTTGCATGACATCCGTGATCTGGTATCTTCAGTGATGTAAGACATATTTGTGAGGAATTATTGCATATCTGTGTTGACATATGCCATGTTTGTGATGACAGGATGTATCTCTGATGACATGTCACATATACTGTACACGATCTTCAATGGCAATGACATGAAGTATTTGCGATACATTATCACTTACCATTGATGACGTATGTCTAATCCATAATGGCGTACGATGCATCTGTGATGACGTAGTACGGTATCAGTCTACTATATAATCTATGATGATGATTTTTGGCCCTGTTCCATGTTCCTTGAACATTTTGTCCCAAGTTTCGTTGCTTTAACACGTCTATTTTGAACTCCTCAGCAAATTCTACTGTCCTCTATGAGCTGAGTAAGATCTGTCGAAGCAGACAAATGATGAAACCGGTCATTCCTCAGAGCTCTGATTGAGCGGTGTTGGCTTTGCAGCAATGCCAGGAAAATATACAGCTCTTTAATGTCCTGCTCAAAGCTTGGGAAGCATATAGATGTATTAGGAGACTGTTTCAGAGCTTTGCTTTGCTGTGACAGCGTTCAAACACAGCCCGAGGGGAATTTATTCTCAGAAACTCTGTGTTTGTGTAGAGGAAAGTGCTTACTAAAATCAGGCTTTTAGGTTGCAGAACCTCCCGAGATGAATGCCGTGCTACCTTTTGAATGCATTCAAAAATGGGTTAGATGTTCGTTAGATGATTTGTATTATGTTTTGACAGAAATGAAACTTTTTTCCTTTCCAGTAAACACCTAAAATATGGTGTAGAAGTAAAGTATTTCTCTTGATAGGCGCCGTTCTCTGCAGTAAGACTTATTGGACATTTTAGACGATCAGATTGAAATCCAGGCTGTCATACAGAGCACTTTAAAATGTCACAGTGAAAGTACTGAGTCTTTACCTAAACCAAGATAAAGCTTCTCCAGCCACTTTATAACACAAATATGCTGTCATCCCCAGACACCATCATTTCTCTCCATGGACGCTTATCATCCTGAAAGAACTTTAAGTGCACTCGCAGACGAAGGGCATTTTTATTTCTGAATAGAAGATCCGATCTGACTCACTGTTAAAGCTGTCGGCTGCGGCTCATGTAATTATACCATCACTAATGCTGCCACATGTATTACAGAAGTGACATGGCTTAAAAAGCAATAACAAAAAGTTTTCATTTATCGTATGAACATCATCAATTATGGATATGTACAGGAAAGTTTACGTATGCCTCAATGTCTCCACAGGTTTCAGTTTAAAGGTTATTCATTTTCTACTTTATAGTAATATTTGCTTATTTTCCTGAAGGGTGCCAATATTTATGGACTAAACTCCATGCAATCACTATGCATTTAGTGTGTAAAAAATGCAGAAATGATAGCATCGGTGGTGTGTATACAGAAGAGGTTAGAAACGCTCGTCTTTTCTCCCGAGTCTCATACGCTGTACTGAAACGCCTAAAGTCCTGCATGAAGAGCCATTTGAGTGGCCTTCATTTTTTTTCTGAGTGCCCTCGATGCTCAGTCATCGTGCTCTCTCGAGAGGTTTATTTTAAGTGATCCTGAGGCACACTGGCACATTCAGAGACACTCTTATTACCATTGCACTGTAGAACGCTCTGAGCCGGAAAAAACACTGGAAACTGATTCATAGATAAGAACGCCTGTAAGAGCATGTACTGTTCTGTTTCATAAAATCAGACTGACAGAACTGCAATTATAAAGTGCTCATCAACAGCCTTTTGAAAATTAAGAGACTTTAATGCTGTAATCTTCTACTCAGCAGGTGTTTAGATCCCCCGAGCCACCAGGGGGCCCCGTAAGAACGCAGGAGATTTGTTACAACAATATTGTAATGATTTCATTACTGAAAATGAAATGTTCTTTTTAACCTTTTATTCAGGATGTGATTTTAAGCTTGATATAGATTGCAATAATATCTTTTACTGAGTAGGGACATTGTTACCAGGGGTCAGGAATTCACAGCGCCCACTTGTGGTCTGTGATGTGAAAGAATGAAAATAAGACGTCACGTAGCACTCCCGAAAGTTCAGCAACATTAATATCATACTGTTAGTCATGTATCAATGATTCAATTCATGACTTTGGGTTCACGATTCAATTTGGCCATGATTAAAATAAAAAATTTTATCATCAAAACCAAAATGCAACATTTATTTTCCTATTCTTTATCCTATTCCTTTTGTTAAATTTTCTATATATTCTCTTGCTTTGTAAAGGTTGGAATAAAATAGCTTATTAAGGAAAATGTTCCTTTTATTAACAATGAAAAAAAGTTAATACCAAGCTTTTTCTTAAAAATTAAAAGAGTTTAAACATAAAACATCCCCAACCTCCATTTGCTTCCCTTTTCTTTGCCTTTCGGCATTCCGTAAAAAGATAGCTCCAATATTTTTTCGAATCTGTTTGTAAAGTCAATCGCACAAAAACTCTTTCCCATCGTATATATCTGTTTTGGTGTGTGTTCTACTTCTGCCTACACTCACATTGTGTTTATTCTCGCTATCGTATGTTGTTGCACCTTCTGCTTCTAAATAAGGAAAACTAGGAAACTAGGAGTAACTGAGATGAATTGCGACTCTTTTTTTTATTTCCATCCATCTGAATCATCATAAATATGTATTGTGAGTTATCGATGCATGGTGTATTGTTACATGTCTACTGCTTCTGTAGTACATGACATAATGTAAAACAATATCCTTCAGTGAATACATATTTAATGATAATATCACAACTAATCAAATGGATGATCAAACTAATCAAACTCCTTTTCTGCTTCATTTAGCAAAGTTGATTTAACAAAGAAGTTCATTTAGGCTCTCTGTGCTTGTAGAGGCCACATCTGTTTTCTCTGATCTGCATCATATGCAATACGAAATTGGAGCACAAACCTTTTGTTTTTATTGACTTAAAATGTAGCATATTGTCAAATATTTCTGGATACCCAATAATAATAATAATAACAATAATAATAATAATAATCAAATGGCTAACATATGACTAAAACTATTATGTCCAAAGATTTAAACTAAAATTTACTTACTGAAACATTAGAATTTAAAAAGAAAGGCTTATATTTGTTTATGAGTGTGCTAGTGATGGAGAATTTTTTTTTATAATCTGCGAAGGTGCTGATGATGTACTGGTCCGTGTGATGAGAAATTAAACATGTCCGTGTCTCTGCTGTCTCAGCTACATGATCACACAACGTGACCGGGGTTTATGAGGAGGTGCATGTGAGGGAACTCAAGCAAACACCAAACACCTTCAACAAGGACTCTGTGTCAGGTTGTCTCAGGTTGTCCTTCAGCGTGCAGTGTTTTTTTACCAAGTGCTGACCTTCTGACTTCAGTGCAGGCTCGTTGTACGTGCTGGGGGAAAGGAAAAAAACACTAAGTTGAAGTGTGTATACTCTAGAAGACGACAACCTTTTTCTTCTGGCTAAGATAGACAGCAGATCTGAGAGCTTCTGATTACATAGATTTGAGTCAAATTTGTTACCACAGTGCTAACATTCACTTCTATGTAAAATTGGTTCAGGGGCGGGGCTACATATGACAACAGTTAATGATGTCATTAAATAACTGTGTTCGGAGGAGGAAGACGTACTCAGAGACATTTAGCTGGAGAAACTCTGCACTGTTTAATGCTATAATTGGATGGAATTGTGGTTGTCGTGGCAACGTTACAGTTTGCCAGGCGTGATTGCTCTTAAATAAACAACAATGTACACTGAGGCTAAAGCAAGCTAATTTACTAGCGGTTAGGTAGCTGTTATCAATAAGATAGCAATTCAAGCGATTACTCACAGGTCATAAAGGACAAAGAGAAGACATGGGGGCGTTTCAAAATTTGCATGCTCATGCATATTCATAGCTCCTGACACTTTTAATGAGGTTAAAGGTGTAAAGGTGTCTCGGAATCATTTGTAGTCATTTCTTTTGTAATTACACCACACGCCGCGCTGTTGATTTCTGGATTCTGATTGGTCAGAAGGTGTTGATTAGTTTTCCATAACAGCACGACGCACAGCGTTTTATTTTAAACAGTTTTAAAATGTACATGAACAAAAACGGCAGCTCTAGAAGCAGGCTGAGATTAGACCGAGTCATTCTCACTGGCTCCTTGCTGTACTGATGATGTCATGACCTGAGGGGTCGCATCCTGTCCATCACAGATCACACCATCAAAGTGAGGGGATGCCAGTTACCATGGCAACCTGAATGAAGGATGAAGGATGAAAGCATCTTGACAATGCACATCTGGAAGAGCTGTCTGTGAAACATCCATCCATCAATCCATCCATCTAAGGGTCTATCTAGCCATCTATCCATCTATCGTCCATCACTGGAATGAGTTTCTACACTGGATAAACCGCATCCACAAATAAATAAAGTGAAAGACTTTTTTTTTTTTTTTTTTTTTAGAAAATGTGAAAAATATGTTTGTAACTTAAAATCAGTCAAATGTTTAAAAAAAAGTAGCTTAAAAGATACAAAATATATCTAATATTCATGAGATCTAATTTTCTACATATTCTTGATGAAGGATTTGCAGAGGCCATGTCAGGAAGAAAAAAACGAACACAGAAACAAACCTTTAGAAATGAAAGCCAGGAAAAATAATTCTGTTGTCAAAGATAAATCAATGTTGAGCTGTATTCAAAAACGTTTTATGTTGTATTTAATATTTAGTATTTATATGTCAACAAAACATTTAACAATTTTATTGATTCCTTTTTTGTTTTTTTTGCAAATAATGATCCTAATCAACCAAACCCTCCCTACTGTCTAATAAAATCTTAAGCAAAAATAAGCGAAAAAATTGAGGTTAAGTGGCAAAACAATGGGTGCCAATATTTTCACTCACTGACCTGTGTTTATGAGTATCAACGTGTAGTTATATGATCTAATTTAGCATGTTTATTTAACATTCAAACATCAATAAGGTAAAGAACAAAACACCATGTAGTGCTTTTACACTAAAATACCGTAAAAAAAAACCAACGGCAGGGAATTCTGTTCTCTGGAACAGTTTACTCAGCTTATGGCTCATGGATTCATTTATCAAGATGGCAGACAAGCGGCACTTTTTAAAGGTATCCAGACTGAATTAATGAATTATAAATAAATGATTTCCACCTGCAAGCTGGAGTACACTGGTGAACAATCAAGCAGCAGTTTCGGGACGGCTCGGATGCAAATCAGCCCATCTGAGTGCACACGGGAGCATGAAATGTGCTTGCGAAGACGAAAGTCATGCATTCTCTGAGCAAGACCGCCATGTTGTACAAAAAAAAATAAAAAATCGGCTAACTGAACCTCACCTTTCAGCTCCCTCACATGGTTTCTTAAAAGTCCTGGCTGTAAAGGCCACCGTGCTAGCCATATTCCTCAAACCCAAGCTAATGAGAGTAACCTTTGATTGTGCGGAGAATTGGAGTGGAAAGAGCGGAAGCTCTGCTGCAGCTGGGGCTGAAATCAGCGCCCGAATTTGCATTCATCACTCCTGAGTAGCGGCGGCTCTCTAATCCGAGATGACTGATGAGGCTGAGGAGTGGAGACACGTGGAGGAAGTGGGCTGTGTAATGGAGCGACTGATCAGCCAGCCGTACCGTCGTCAGAGAAGCTCCGGTTCAGGGCTGTGGATGTGCAGAGCGCAGATATTATGCACAATGGACAGTATTTCCATTATGTACAGGATACACGGATGGCGTGTTTAAATTAAAAACAGCAAGATGTCTTATAAATCCTTCCTACTGAATGCTTCCTGCACTATGCTAAATCAGACATTATGAGAATTATCCAACTGAAGCAACATTTTTGATCATGGATATACTATTATCTGTGTTTGATATCCAGATTCTTGACGTTAAGGCTATTCACTTACAAAACATCAAAAGATTTGTTTCATTTTTCTACAATGTTTGCAAATAAGATGTCTGAAAATGCTTATTGATAGGACTTCCTGTTCATAACGATCATATCATATCATTTGGAATACATTATAATGCCTGTATAATTGCTTATGAGTCGAGTTGTTGGATATTTACAGCCACAACCCTACAGTATATATAGCGTTATAATACCTGTTCAAAAGAGCATTGTAGATGTTTCCGGTAGTATTTATGGATACACTGAACAACAAAAGTCCTGCTTCCTGAAACCTTTGTACTGATTGTGACAGGTACCTACTGGATGCGCAAATATAGTTTTGGTTTTACTGCATCACGTAGGAACTCTGAGAAATAGACATTTATATGTTTACTGACAATAACGT
>JAQQZR010000020.1:15154423-15167580 GCA_030068235.1 Notoglanidium macrostoma | reverse complement strand
CTAACCCTGACCACCCCGACCACCCCTAACTCTGATCAACCCCTAACCCTGACCACCCCCAACAACCCCTAACCCTGACCACCCCCTGACCAACCCTAACCCTGACCACCCCCTGACCACACCTAACCCTGATCAACCCCTAACCCAGACCAACCCCTAACCTAACCAGACCCTAACCTTAGCTAAATACCTTATCTTCCTGATCCTTCAACAGAATTGAGAAATTTTAATCCTAAACTATCTTTTAAAGCACTTTAATGAACACTGTCCAAGCTGTTACTCCAGTTATTACATAAAAATGTGCATTTGTTTCTATAAAACCGTGCTACGTGCAACTGGATGTTTGGACATGATACAGTAATAAACTTGGTATCAAAATGAAGCTTACTGCACCAAGAATCTGAAAAGATGCAGAACTCAAATCACTAAAAATGTGACTTCATAACTGATTTGATGCGACGGGGCACAGATATGTTAAATGTTACATCTTTCTCTCCCTCTCCCTCTCTCTATCTATCTATGTATGCAAACACTAAACCAAGTCCAACCCTGACCTTAGCCACATCTCGACACTAGCTCAATGCTAATATTAGAAAAACATAGTCAAGATCCAAAGCAGGCATTCTGGGTATGTTTTGGAGGTGCTCACAGTTAATTAACATTACAGTTTTCTCCCTTGGCAAGATGTCAGTTAATTTATATATTATTTCTGACATAGTAGAAGTATACTGAGCTATTAAGTCAATCCTGATGATCTTTAAACACAAGTCAGTCCAGAAAGTGTTATATCACGACGTTGTGACGGCAAATATCTGTTGTTTGACTTGTGTATTATATCATAAATTGGGAGAGTTGCATCAGGAAGCGCATCCGGTGGAAAACATGTGTCAAATGGAACATGCGGATGATGGATAATCCGCTCAGGTGATCCATCACGGGAGCGGTTGAAAGAAGCAGTAGAAGAAGACGACTTGTGAATTATATCAGTATTCATCTTGAGCAATGGAAATGCCTTAGTGTCCTACAGGTTGTTTTTAAAATGATAAACTTTGTGTGTGTATAGCACTCACATTCCCAGAGTTCAGGCAGTTTGTGACCCCACCCCCAATATTCCATCTGCCGCTGCGTTTATAAAGGACAAACTCTATTTATCTGTGAAGTGATTTATGTTTTTAGTGCGTAAGACGCCGCAGTTCTCTCGTTTCCCAGACTCTTTTGGTTTTGTAATGAAACAGGAGCAGCAGTCTGACAGAATAACACACAACACACTCAGTAAAGGAAAGAGCTCAGCTCAGTCAGTTGTGTCAGCATCATATCAAGGTAAAAACCATTTCTGTATTTTGTGCTTAATCATCGATTAGTGGACTTCGAGAGATTGCAGCGGGTTGTAAATGGTCAGAATGTTATAAAGTGGAGCTCGTGATATTTCTGTAGTTTGTTTTCTCAGAATTGAAGAATCACACTGCAGTGCAAATGTACCAACAAATCCGCCGTGTGTGAGAACTGTAAAGCTAAGCTTCTCATAAATAATGTATATATTCTTACGCAACGTATGCATTACTTACTTCTGTTCAGCTTCAGGATTGCGGGATGTGGAGGGCGCAGTACAGAATGAACTAAGAAAAAATAAATCTGGTGAATTAATTCAAGCAGAATAAAATGCACTATTATTTATTTATTACATATTTAAGTGCAGCAAACTTGAGAAGCGATGTATAATTTTTTTTTTTTTTTACTTCATCTGACTGCTTTTATTTTATATTGTCTTGTTTGGGGGAGCTCATGCTTCTTCATGTGTTTCCTTTTATTATTATTATTATTATTATTTTTATTATTTTCCATTGAAAAGCTTAGTCTTTTTTCATCTATCTGCTTTATTGTTTCCTCTTATATTTACTTTTCATTACTTTTGAAGGTTTATGCTTTTGCCTGCTTTGTACTATTTCAAGCCTATTTTTAGGAGTTTAATTTAGTCTAACAGAACAGAAAATTGTCATTTACATGTAATTTTCCTCAGGCTGCAGCGCAGATGAGAAATCCAGCTACACGTTAAGTTGATACATCATTCAGGTTGTGCAGGGTTTATTGCAACAAATCTCTGGTTATGAAAACACGCGAGCATGTAGTGTTTCATTTCTTTCTCTCCACCAGTGTGGCGTGTCCATAAACCTACAGAGCTTCTCTTTCATAGCTATATGGATATTATCGGTATGAAGACTTTGGATGTGATCACAGCAACAGGAAGTTTACAATCTTCACAGCTGCCTCAGTATATCAACCGTTTCACACACTCCAGTCTCTCTATTGTTTTTCTCTGGCGGTGAAAAGAGCAGCACAGGTGGTGGATGCAGCGCTCGGCCAGGGATTCTTTACTGAAAACCTTCCCAAAGTGTGCCTCGTTATCCGTGTTCTCGTCTATCAGAATGCAGGGGCCAGAGCAGACACACGTGGGGCGGTGCCCTGGAGGCCCCGGCTCATTGAACACCACTGACTCGTGAGTAATGAGCTTCTGACCTCTCCGTGTTCAGCACTCGCTGCAGAAGCTGTTTGGGAAACAGATGACACTCGGGCTGTTAAAGAGCGCATGCATCTGTCTGTCTGTCCGTATATTCTAGTCAGATGCTCTTTACCATAAAGTTCATGGCCTCTATTATGAAGTCACCTATTCTTAAAGCTCCAAATAATAAACAGGAACATTTTCAGTGCTCACGATGAAAATGTAAGACGTAGACTCCAGATGCTGGATTTTTAAAGCTGAACATTTAAAAAAAATGTCTTGATTTTTTTTTTTTTTTTTTTTTTTTTACGATATCACCTTAAATAGAGGATCGAGGAAAACATTTATATTATTAATATTAATCATATTTGCTTTATTGAATTGTATTTTGAGTAAATTTTTTATTATTTAAAATTTTTTTTTTTTAAATATTTTATTTCCTTTTTTGGAACCCTTAAAGAACCAGTGAAGAACCCTTTTTTCTAAGTATGTGTGTGTTAACTGAGTGAATGAACCTGAGTGCACTTGGTAAACTCCTATAAAAAGGCTTCTTCATGGGTTAAGTAAGGCTTCTTAGTCTCCAAATAGTAGAAGTACAAGTAGAACTCTTTTGGTAGTTTTGAACTCTTTTGACTTTTTCTAGTCCCGTGTAGAGCTATTAAAGGTTCTCACAGGGGAACAACTGAAGAACCCTTAAGGTTTTAAAAGAGCATAGCTAATGAAAGACCTGAATGAAAATTAAAAAACGTTGCAGTTTTTTTTAAACGTCTTATGATTGACTCTTCGTGGTTCCATAATCGTAATATTCTGTTTTTGTCCATGTCATGCACCCTAGAATAATAATGAAATCATTTTACAGCTCCGTTATTGACTGACCTTTTAAAGCCCATTCATCAAACTTTCTTTTGTCTCATTTTTGAAAGGCGTGTTATAAAGACATGTATTGATTCAATCCAAACATGAGCAGTAGGTAACGTGTCTCGGGTGTAGGCCATGCTGGAAGTTTAGCTGTAACAGGTTGTGATGCATGCCGCTATGGCTGAAGCAGATTGCAGACGTCTGGCATGCTGGCTTTATTCTGACTCCCCTATAGCGCACTCCAGACAAAAGCACTCAATAACCACGACTCCTCGGCTCGCCCTGCTACTCCTGAACACTAAAAGCGGGGGAAGAGCAATACATAACAATATGGCGTCTTGCTGTGTCTGTGGAAGTGAATGGGCGGGGGAACGGGAGCTTTATTACAATGTCTCAATCATGAATCTCTCTACAGTGTGGAGTCATTTTCGGTCTTTACGATAAGGTGGGCATGTACAGCAACATCAGTACATAAATCTATATCTGTTTAGTGCTCAAAACATTTGGATTTATATTAAAAGTGTATAAGTGTTTTTAACTCAAAGTCAGAATCGATCGAGAACTTATGACCAATTTCCTGTAAGTCCACTTTTAAGTCAATTTCTGAAGATTTACTATTGATTTTACCTAAACATGAACATTAAATCTACATATCAAATCCGAGCTATGGATTTTTCCGTACTTATTAGGGTTTTTTTTTTTCTTTTTCTTTTTTTTGTGACTAGTTTTAGATGTGATTAGTTTTAGAGGGCAAATGGGTTATCTCTTATCCCTGCCTTTACCCATATTCTTATCTTCTTTTGTATCTGACTTGTCTATTACGCGAAAGACAGGTCTAGATGCTTGATTTCATTTATTTATTTATTTAATTAATTTATTTATTTTCCTCAGCTTTTCTGTTACCCTAAGATCCACAAGCCATTTCTGAGGAAATCTGCACAGCAACACTGTTGGGGTGAAATACTGATAGTATCCTATTCTCTGAACCAAAACGTGCATATAAATGATTTAATTCCATAGCTAGTGACCTTTCTGTGCAGATAGCACCTGACATTTTTTGCTAATGTGAGGTTTCTGGGGATATTACAGTTAATTTATCTGATCTCTTTGTGTGTCTAATCGTTTTATTCACATCTTACTCAGCTGTCCTATAAAGATCATCATCGAGCTGATTTATAAGCAGAATTTCTAGTCTTTCTTTCCTTTTATTTTATTAGCATTATTGGCTTTGGGTGTTGAAGGAAGTCAGCATGTTTATAAATGAATGCAGTGGTTTGTATGTCAGAACTTTCTTTTTTATTGTATGAAGTTTTCTCTGTGATGAATGATATGGTCCTACCCAAGGGGATGTGGACTACAAACATGCATACAATTTGGACAAAAGTGTCTGGACCACCAATATGTAATTCATTAGGACAAGAGGGTGTGGCCCTTCAACAACAAACCAGTTTAGGCCACCAACATCCAACTAGTGTAGGCCACCAAATTCTAACAAGAGTAGGCCACCAACGTTTAGACATTGTGGGCCACTACGTCCAACCAGTTTCGGTCACTAACGTCCAATCAGTGTAGGCCATCAACAGTTAAGCTGATTTAAGTTAGACCAAGGTCTAACCAGTGTGAGCCACCAATATTTAATCAATTAGAACAAGGGGTGTAGACATTTAACCATTTAGGACAAAGGGTTGTGGACCACCAACATCTAATCAGTTAGGACAAGGGAACCACAGACATTTAATAATTGGGACAAGGGTGTGTGGACAACCAACATCTAACCAATTAGGACAAGGGGATGTGAAGAAAGGGAAAAAATGGCAAGCAGCTGTGGACCATCAGCAAGGATATATATGTCCATAGAAAATGTTCATATAATCATTGACATGCAAATGTCAACAGTAGGGTTCCACATGGACTTCTTTGCATGGTTAGTGGTTCTATCTTTCTAAGGGGTAATACTTTAAACTTGTCATTAAAGCGAATCCCCTTATGTAGGATTTTACACAGATACATTGGGGTTCTTTCCAAAAATGGCAAACCAAATATTATTTGGGATTTCAGATAGCATCTTTAAATGTAATTATTCCTTCTCTTTTTTCTTGCAGGACCCAAGTTTTGCAGGCCTCCTTCTTGATAAGCTCCAGTCTCTAGAATGGTCTCCAAGGGGTCAGGGCTCTGAAGGCTGCTGTGAAGTGTGTGGAACTCCTCTGCACCAGCTACGACGCCAGGCTCTTCATTCAGCCCTGGGACTGGCTTTTGATGGTACCCCTAACCTGCAGTGTGGACCTATCTCTAGTCTGCTAGCACCTCATCCCAGTGCATCCTCACCAAGGTCCCCCTGGGTGAACAAGGGTTCCTCATCTGCCACCATACAACACCCCTCAAGATACCACGTAGAACCAGTGGCTGGTATCAAGCATAAGAAAATGGGCTGGATCAAGTCTGGAGCTGCTGGCATGGACATAAAGCCAAGCTGCCATGCTACCGTCACTCCATTACCCATCTACGCTCAGCAGTATCTGGAGGGGGTGTGGAGTGTGACAACTGTCAGTAGAGCCCATCAGCAGCAGCAATCACAAGTAAGAACCAGAATAGGAGATGATCTATTAATCATCCCTTCTTCTTCTTCTTGCACTAACATGTGGGTATTCTATCACAAGTCACGTGGTTGGGTATGGAGGGGGTTGTAAAGCATTTTACTTCCATCAGTGTGCTGCAGTGGTGCTACACTGAAATGGAGTCACTGATCACTCACAGCCCTAAGCTGTACTTGGGGTTGTGGCAGTAATGCAGGATCACACACTTTCTGCTACTCAAGAGTGGAAAATATAGTCATGCTGGTCCAAAAAATATATATATGGGCACTCAAAATGGAAACTTATTTACAGCCCTACTTAAAGGGCATTAAATGAAAATAATAATAAAATAATAATTAATATTAAAATATGAAAGTTGTGTTATGACTCTTGGTGACTAGGTGTAATAGAGCCATTATAAAGCTCCATAAACTCCCAAGGCTGAAATGCTGAGAGTTCCATTAACTCTCCATGGCCTTGGTTTATAAAGCTCATAGGTTAAACATGCCGTTTTATCAGCAGTCAAGTTCAGGTGTAGTTTGACATCATAGAGTCCTTCAGCAAAGGTTTATGGGATTAAACAGAAACACTTCAGCAAAAACATTACTGAGGTCAAATAACTGTCATGGTAAAAGTATAAAACATTTAAAGCTGTGTGACGTGCCAAAAGACATCAGATTTGGTCACATGAAGTTTAGTTAATAAGATGTATCATGTTACACTAGAAATGAAATCCATTAATGAAGTTAGCACGTAATTAGAAGAAGAAAAAAAAGATTTGCAATTTTTTCTGGGTGTCCAATAATTCATTAATCAGCTATGGTTGTGATTTCTGTTATGATTCTTAGCTCAATCGAACATAAAAGCATTTAACCACTAATATTAATATTTAATGAAAAGCATTTCTCTTGGGCTGCTGACTGAGTGACAGCATTAGTTCAGGATCATTATTCAGTAGCTTAGACTCCAACATTGACCTTGTGGACACCGAGTGACCTTGCCTTCAGGATATAGAGCGTTAAGTAATTTCTGCTCCAGCGGTGGACGTCTCTGACCTCATTTCTTTACAGGAGGAGTTTATAAATTATGCCGCTGATGCTAAGTGATATGTTAAAGGTGAACTATATACTCAGAAGCAAACAGTTCACTTTAAATGTAGTTCGCAGTGGGATGTTCAGGTCTTGGGAGGAGTAACAGATTGGCAGGGACGTCATTCAAAACCAAGTTACGCTGTTTCATGTGATTGATTTATTTTGTCATTTTTTATTATATTTGTGCGTATATGGTTGATGCACACAGAAGAACATTGTTTGACCGTAGCAGCAAGAAAATATTGATATCAGTAGCAATAACACCATTTTCATGTAACCTGGTGTATCTGGATGTAAGGAAATGAAAGGATAGCAAGAAGATAGTATACAATTTAAAAAGAAAAGGAAGAGAAGAATGAGAAAACCTCAATAATCAATAAACCAACCAACCAGTAAACCAACCAACCAATAAACCAACCAACAAACCAATCAATCATTCAACCAACAAATAAACCAAGCAAACAACCAGTAAACAAAAAAAACAGTAAACCAACCAACCGGTAAACCAACCAACCAATAAATCAACCAACCAACCAATCAATCATTCAACCAACCAGTAAACCAACCAACCAATAAACAAACCAACCAACCAACCAACAAACCAATCAACCATTCAACCAACCAATAAACCAACCAAGCAAAGAAGAAACCAAACATCCAACAAACCAACTAATCAGCCAAGCAATAAATCAAGCAAAGCAAAGCAAACAAGCAAAGAAACAAACAATAAATAAATAAATATCAGAAAATTGTTGAGAAGAGGGAGAGCACCTCGAGATCCCGATCCCAATCTATAGCCCTTAAATGGATATAGATAGATATATATCTATGTTCATTTATGTCTATCTATATAGAAAGAACTTGTAAAGAACCTGCGACGCCCAAATATAACCACATAAATATAATGGAAAAAAAAAGTCATACAAAATATACCAAAAAAATAAACGACAGGAGAACCTCTGATCCCAATCTAGAACCCTAAAAACATAGATCATTGGATCATTAAGGATTTCTACCTTCTAGAAAATCCATAAATATGAAAGGAGAACCCTTTTAAGGGTTCCACAGAAGCTTTAGGGACAGCAGAAGAGAGTGTGTGTTCAAACTCATCATGAACTCAGTGGTTTAGACCAAAAATTTACAGATACAGAAATAAGCAGGGTGGCAGGTGCATGGTGAAGATTTTTATCTTTCCCGTTTTACTGAAAACTGTTATGAATGATCAGGGTTTCCATGGAGACGTCAAATCTGAACTTTATAGCGTATACTCATCTAACAGCTTGTGGCCATATTGATTTATTTTTTGGCACTTTGGTTGTCATGATGCTCTGTGGGTTGATCATGTGTATCAAGTACGACACCTGAGCAACAAGGCACAATATAACAAAACATAACCGTCTTCTAGTACGAAATGCATTTTGTGCATGAGTAATGTTGAGCATTCACTTCTCGTCCTGTCTCGAGGCGACACAGTCACAGATGGAAGACGTTTTTGTACATTTGGTGTTTCAGAGGTGACAATGAAGTGCTGGCGAATCAGTCAGGTTCATACGGACATGGAAAAGCAATTAGACCTTGAGAGTTTTTTTCAACTTTGGGTCAGAGTAGGTTGTTATTTTGGATGCCGAGGTGTGTTTCCACCAAGACAGCTGCTGAGAGCAGACCTGCAGTGGAATTTCAAGTAAGACACACATTCAGATTTGTCTGTGCTTCAGGATAAGCTTCATGTCTAAATTGTCAGCTCTGCAGTCAAACAACTCCTCATCTCCCAGGCTGGCTAATTTCGAGCACTGAAGTGCCCGTGTCAAGGCTGGTGTGAAGGTCGGGAGAGAGCCAGGATGGCAAATTGTCAACAGATGGCACAGCGGCCTCACCGCGGGGTAAGAATGGCACCTGACGTCTGTCTGGGACTGTTTGAACCTGGCACTGCTCTGATGCTATAAAGGACATGATCGGAATATTTGTTCTCTCCTTTTTCCTGCAGCAATGATAATGGAGAAGCCTGGATGCTGTGTGACACAGCAACATCTAAAGAACTTAAAGGAGTGCTCTAGTCTTTTATTGTTATCTCTCTATCTAGGGCATCATGGTGCCACAGTGTTACCATCTCATAGCTTAAGCATCACCGGTCTGTCTGTGCGCATTCTCCACCAGTCCATGTGGGTTTCCTTCACCTCCTAAACGATGTCTGTAGTGGATTGGTGACACTAACCTACCCTTAGGTGCGGTGTGAATGTGTGTGTGTGTGTTGTTTTCTGTGATGGACTGGCATACCATCCAGGGTCTATTCCCTCCTCATGCTCAGCATTCCCAGGATAGACCAAGACCCTGACCAGGATAAAGAGTTTAATGAAGATGAATGAGGCACTTGTTGGGGCGGTCACCACACTTTCTCAAACCAAAGCAGAAGTGAAATGACCAGCAACATGAACGTGCCACAGGTCCAGCAATCAGCGATAAAGTGTTAGAAGCCTCTCTTTTTTCTCTCTCTTGCAGTTAATAAGACAAAAACAAACCACAAAGTGTGTCCTGAAGATGTTGCAAAACAGAAAGTTACAGCTCTGACTGTTACAAAGCACTGACACTGGTGTCTCCATCCATAAGTGTTAAATAAACATCTCCTTGCGTCACCAGATCAACGATTTTTTACATGAAAGTTCCTGTGAAATGAAGGCATATCAGAATGAGCGTGTTAATATAAACTCTGCACTACTGTCAGCGCTGCCGTCCTAAAACACTAATCAACACCTTCTGACCAATCAGAATCCAGAATTTAACAGCGCTGTTGGATAATGTTAGGTAGAGTTATACTTGTGTAATTAGCTGTAACGAATACACCGCCATTTCTGACATTAACTGAAATGAATATTCATCTAGCAGAGCCTTTATCATTCCATACCATCTCTCTCTCTCTCTGTCTCTTTCCCCGACCCCCGGGCTTCTTGAGACATTTCAACACACGTTCAAATTAATTAGGAGAAAAAGGAGCCGTCCATTGTGAGCTAGACACGTCCATCCCTGCTGGGCGCTAATGGCGGACTCAGACATGAGGATGTAATTACTGAGAGAGAAACGCATTGTGAATTAGTGTGCTCAGCTGCTCTCTGGTACAAGGGGGTCTTATTTCTACCACCACATGAGCGAGTCAGATTCTTCTGCCCTCGTTATCTCTCTGTCAGGCTGTCAGGAGAAGATCACGGCTCTGCCAGTTTTCAGCTCCCTACATTCCCATCGTGGCTTCCTGTTTCAGCGGCTTGCCACCCAGAGAAATGGGAAGATCATGTCTCATGGTTTGTGTGTGTGTGTGTGTGTGTGTGTGTGGTTTGGTTCATGTTATATAATGTATGCTGGTTATATGTAGGGCATGTTCCTGGAGTATGCATAAATTCAGCACTGAGAGAGAGAGAGAGAGAGAGAGAGAGAGAGAGAGGGAAGTGTGCACTGAAGGTTCAAGAGCAAATCATGTGAATTATATCAGTTTGCAGAAGAATACTATGTCATGAGCGAGGTCAGCTCTGAAGGTGCTTTGATGAAGATACGATCAGTCGCCTGCAGTAGCTTAAAGATTTAGTAAGGTGAAACCAAGAGTGATAGCACTGGATAGAAAAGCAGGGATTTGAGCTGGGATTTTTTTTTTTTTTTTTTTTTTGAGAGATGGATAAGATTTCACTGAGACTCTGTGGAAGGGAATTTCACCAACCTTACCTTCACAGATGATCTTTCATTTTCCGTCTACGTGTACGACACAGAGCTACGGTTTCAGATGTGTGCTTTAGTCCATCATTCGCTTTGAAAATGTCTTCATTAGGTATGAAGTGACAAATCCGAGCGCTTGTCCCGAATGATTACGCCGATCAATCCGATGGTGCGCGCGGTCCAGCGTTTCTTCAGTTCCCAGCTACAACTTTAGTCCATGCAATTAGTTCCCAGATGTTATCAAGAAAAGTAAAGCTTGGAAGCAAGTAGCAAAACTTGTTGGTGTGTGTGTGTGTGTTTATAGCTAGTACAGTTAGCTTGCTTCGCTAATCTAATCTGAGAACACACTGATTAGCGCTTTATATACTGTAATTTGTGTTTAACTACTCAGCTTTAACACTACAGTATATTCTACAGCTAGTATCTCATTGTAACAGGACAGGCCACACCCACAGGTGACATCACCAGCAGTAAATACACATTACAACATAAAAACCTACAGTCCACACCGGACCTGTCACTTGCCAGTGTCTACTTAGCTAGTTTTCCATCTGGATTTCCGTGAAACTGCTTTTGGGAAGTATTTAGCAAAAAAAAAAAAAATTAATAAAAAAATGTAATAATATTTAGGAAAGAAAATGTAGGAAATATGAGACACAGCAGTATATAAGAGACTATTGTTGCTTCATCTTTTATCTACTACCTTGAGTAGGTTTGTATTTACCAGAGTGAAGAGTGTAACGCTCGCCAGTGAATTTAACTAAAAACGTAAAGAATCCTGAGGTCAGGTCACTGACACTTGCATTCTAATACGTTACGTGCTTTAACTCCAAAATCTCTGATGTCGGTATTAACACTAAACACACTACTGGCCAGCTGTTTCTCTCCGCTAGCTTAGCCACTATCTCCCAATGACCTCCATCAGGAAGGACTTTCTCGACTCGCATCGATCTCTCTGAGGTCTGCCTTAAGGCGTCTGCCCCTGCTTCATGGCTCTGCTTCTGATGTTTTGTGGTTATACTGGGAGAATCTCTTCAGTAATACCTTTGAGGATTTCTCTGCAAGGCTCACTGCTTACCGTGAAATCTTTTAGGCTGGTTTTCTCACGCAACCCCTTTCACAGTCTTTCATGCAAACCTTCATGTTACTGACGTAATACACAGAGTTACGTCACATCAGTGTTTATCCCTCAAAGATGTCCTTCGGTTCCACACGATTCATCAGAAGCTGATGAGTAACCCGATGCTGAATATGAGGAACTTTCCCACATGGCCTATATATTGATGGAGCTTGTTGCTGACTCTGAATACGACCCACGTGTTTAAATGTTAAACCTATAAAATCTAGTTTTCGTCTGAAAAAATTGTATTTATTACCTTTCGTTCTGTTCTCTCTATCCAGAGTCTGGTTCCAGACAAGGACGGCGTGACTTCTGAAGCTTCACGTTCTAGCCAAGTCAGTGCTATTCGCTCCACCGCTCTGAAAGGAAACAGACGTAGCAGCCAGATGACATCTCCACCGCCAGCTCAAAGCAGCTCGGCTGCCTCGTTTTTCCTCAGGTAAGCCCAGAAACGTACTTTTTATCTCATCTTCTGCAGCCACATACATTTTAGGACTTGGCGGCGCAGTTGTTGGATTGAACCTTGGCTGAACTTTATTTGTGTCACAGTCAGAGGCTTTGATGATAAGTAGAAACTTCATCCCTGAACCTTGATGACATGGCATCGGATGATAACACGGCATTTCCTTTCCATTTCCGTTACTCAGTAGCTGTTTCTAAAACCAGTTTGGGGGAGGGGCTATATATTAGCATCAGCTTTGCACCAGGCATGTCTGATTAGAGCAAGAGAGTGTGGTGCTCTCCAGAACATGTGCACTGAGCTGGCTAGGTAGCTAATTTAGCTCCTGTTAGTGGTTGTCGTAATAATGTTAGATTTTGTGCTGCTAATCTTAAATAAATGCACATGGAGACTAAAATCCTGCTTCTGTTAACCAATAACAAATGCTAGCTAGCTAGCTAAGATAACAAATGGCTAATTTGCATACACATATATTCTTAAAAGGCATTTTTATTGCTTGCCCCTAAGACATTTTAGTCATATTATAGACATTACGAGAATACAGTGAGATGGATTCCAAACCCCCAACCAGTCGAGATCTTTCTACTCACCTGTCAATCATGTTACATTTCCATTTAGAAAACTCGAGAGGATTTGGCAGATTGGATTGGATGGCTAGCTTTAGGTAACATCCTCATAAATCACTGATTATACCTTTAAACTCTTAGCATTATGTTATATGAGTGTAGACAATGTTACTAAAAGGATGGCTTTTGTTTTAATTTTTTTTGTTAATAAATGTAATATATTCATCCATCCATCCATCCATTATCTATAGCGCTTTATGCGTCTGGGTGGCGGGGAAGCTGGAGCCAATCCCAGC
>JAQQZR010000020.1:15128367-15147472 GCA_030068235.1 Notoglanidium macrostoma | reverse complement strand
GTGGGTGGGTGGGTGGGTGGGTGGGGCTAAAATTATATTATTGCAATATTATACCGCAGCATGGTTACATTCTCAGATATGTTGTTCAGAAGGTGTTGATTATTTTTTTATAATCACACAGTTATGCCATAGTGTCAGTTTAATTAAAAAAAATTATTTCTACTTATTTGAATGGAAAAACATGATTGTTGATTTGGCGACGTTTTCCTTGAGGAGACGTTCATGGAAGGAGTCAGCAGTTTGTAACAGTCAGCGGTAAATGCTCTCGATAGCTTTGGAGTTTGCGCTCTATGATTTCTCTGTAGCCGGACAAGACATAACGCGTTCTCTCCTATTAACTTCATGAGAGAGAAAAAAAAAGAGGCCGATGAAGGAATGACCTCTATGCCACTATAATGGAAGTGAAAACAGGAGGGAAGCTTTTAGGAATGTTTGTTTCGGCATTGTAAGGTGTAGCGGAGTGTGTTGGAATACTACTGCAGTATCCAGTTTTTTTTATTCAAATTGTGCAACCTTATTTATGTACGATCATGTGACTAGCATTGGAAATGTGCTTTCAGCCTTGGCTGTTTCTCATCCCAGTGTTTGCCAGAGCTTAGTGCTGAATCTTAGTGTGAGGCAACGTTGGTGATTTTGCCTACCACATATTAATTCAAAATGATTAAACATTATTCTAATATAGCACTGCCAGCCATCCTGATCCATGTCTCACAGCTTTCATCAGGATGTGTGAAAAAGACCGACAAGACATCTGCTGATCTTCATTTATAGAAATGTCAGCTGAACGATGTTCCACCTGACCCACATTCTGTTTAAAGGCTCCAAACCCCCTGCATCATCCTTGTTTATTTAAAGGCTCTACTTCATTAAGCCATCTTTTCTTGAACTCTCACCAGTCCCTCTTCAGGTTTACTCTGACTTAACAGCTGTTGATTTGTGTCATAACATGGTTTTACAAGTGTGTGTTCCTGAAAAAAAGTAGAACAATAGACCAGTTCACTCATAAACACCAAAATATGGTGTTTCCCCCTGAAACTCTCCAGGGAGATGGTTTCCCGCAATCATTCCACCAAGGACAATGACATCACCACCTCAGGCTTCACTAAGGAAACCTTCAGGGACTAAATCCCACTGTCAGGTGCAATATGTGTCCTCAGTTCACCTTTAAAGACAAATCCATACAAGAATCTAAATGGCAACTCTGGCTGGCAGCCCAGCATGAAGAAGCAAAGGTGGGGCAAGAGCACATTAAGTAGTGGCACCAGCTAAGTATACAGTATATAGGATAAATTCGAATTTTCACAATATCAGGACCATTTTCAGAATATCAGTGCCAGTGTGCCCTCTTTAATTAGGAGACACAGTGCCATTTAACCCATGATATGCAGGGATTCTGTCTCTTTCATCTTGACACAAGGGAAAACCATCTATGAGACCAGGGGATGCCATCTCTCTGATATATAAGTGAAAGCCATCCCTTGATACTAGGAGGTGTCAATTCCCAATACACCAGAAAGTGATCCACTGATTCCAGGGCAAGTTTCCCTTCCCATGTCTGCTTTAACCTTGCTACAAGGGGAACCCATTTCCCCAGAACCATGGAATATCCCTCAATGAAGAAAGCCAGCCCCTTGATACTAGAGGGTGCCATCACCCAATACAAAGGAAAGCTATTCCTCAGCACCACTGAAATTGTTCTCCGTGTACCAGTGGATGATGGTCCACCAATGAAACACAAATCTACCCCATTTATTCTGTGCCAGTGGGTATGTTCCCCCTAAATCAGTGGACTCTGTTCCACTGATACAAGATAAAGCCTCCTCCAATACCAGTGGATGTGTTCCTGATACAAGAGAAAACCACCCCCTAGCTCAGTGATGTGCCCCCTGCACCAGTGGTTACTGTCCCCCAATACCAGTGTATGTGTTATTTCTGTTCCAATGGATGTGCCCACCTTGTACCGGTGGTTGAGTTCTCGCTGTTCCAATGGATGTGTTCCCCTTGTACCAGTGAATATGTTGTCTCTGTTCCAATGGATGTATTCCCCCATACCAGTAGATGTATTCTCCTAGTACCAGTAGAAGATGACCCCTCCCATTACTGGTGGGTGAGTTGTTCTTGTACAAGAGGATTCCATCCCCCAATACCAGTGGATGTGTTCCCACTGAAACCAGTGAGGACAGTCACTCCAATGCCAGTTGATGTGTCCCCCTTGTACCAGTGGATGCTGTCCCTCAATACCAGTGGATGTGTTCTGCTTGTAGCAGTAGATGTTCTCCCCTAACAGTCGCTCTGTTCCACTTGTGCTAGGTGTTGTTAATCTTGGAGATCATCTTGATGTTTAGTAAAAAGCAGCACTTTGTAAAGAACTTTGATCAACATACATTATTTTAAGTGTGCTTTATAAATGTGTAGATGTCTGCCACCCCGAATAAGAACAATTTTAGCTTCTTCTCCTTTCTTTTCTTTCCTCTTCTCTTGAAATAGTTTGTGTGGCAATTTCAGGAACAATTCAGCAATATATGAGAAAAACCTTTGTACCTAAGCTCACTAGGCTTTTTTCCTAGGGTTAAAAAATAAGTATTTACATTCTTATACCTCCATTCCCCTTTATTCTGTCGTCATTATCAACCACCGAACCGCAGGAGTAACAGGAGTTCGCAGAGTTGTGATTTGAAGGCCGAGTTAGGGTAGTCATGCCCAGCTAAAATGAAGAGAACTGGATGTTTGTTAGCACATATTTATAGTGTAGGGAACTGATTCCTGTTAGAGGACCTTGTGATTATTTTGTTGGTTCTCTCGAGACCTGCACAGACAGTAAACCTACCTGTTCCATAGACCTACGTTAAGAAAAGTGTTTTGTGCATCGTCTAACAAACAGGCAGCTGGCATTACAAGCCGCCAGCTGCAAATTCCTAATGAGCTTTGCATCAAGGCAGAGTAAAGTAACTCCTAATGAGGTCCACTGAGTTATTCTAGTGCAATTCCATTGAGGAAAATAAAATGCAGACCATGCTGAAATATTCAGATCTGTGGTAGGTAAATGGAGTGGATATGAGAACATATTAAAACACAGGTAGTGTAATTGTACTGTAAATGGTGGAAAGAAGAAAAGAGTTTAACCTATCTTGATATTAATTTGTATCCCTGTTTGTCCACCCAATACATCAGCTGCTAAGTTGAAGCTGGAAATTCACATTTCAGTCCTATTTGAGGTATGACTATAAGCCACTTTTTTGCTCTAGGTTAAAAATGATTCTAGTCATGGAGTATAATTGTTTTGATGGCTAGAGCAAGTTCAGTATGGAACACTTGCAAACTGCAAGCAGCTTGATTAGCTTGGTACTGTGCTGAGCACAGCAGAATCCTTGGAATGAGTGGGATGGTGTAATGACTTATGAGGTTTATTATGGGTGTGTTTGCGGTTTTCTTTTCAGTGCATTGAAAAATTTTCAAATAGCATTCGGGCCAGCGGTTTAATCAAATGTAACTGCTTTAAGGGATAGCTGAGTCACTGCAGTGCATTCTTGAAAAAATATTTCTGAGTAATAACCACTGGAGAGTAATTATTTAGCAACTCATAACAATACTAGTCCAAAGCAGGCAACTGCTACATATAATAATTTTGACATTCTGCAGGTTAATATGAGCCTTGTATATGATTACGAACATCTGGATGATAAATGAAGCTCTCCTTTTTTGTGATTTTTGCCACTTCCAGAAGCTTATATCACAATTCTCTACCTTAGTGTACGCCATTATTGATGCAGTGATTTTAATGTCAATTAATGAAACGTGATGATTCTAACTACCTTATATTTACTGCATTCTGAAATTCTATCATTTCCATTCAGTACATGTACATGCACACTATTATTCCACTACTATTCCGAATATGACAAGGTTCAGAATTTGATACGGGTCATGTGAACAGCATATTATGTTTGGAGAGTCCAAATTTGGTCTTACTCTGATTAAGATGTGGGATATCTAGGATATGTGCTGATATTAATGGATTTTAGGAGCATCCTTGGACCAGTAGACAGTGCATTCGGATATATGTCTCAGGTGGAGTTTTTCCAGTAGTTTGCGACACACTGCCTCTTTCCTGTTTCACCTCCATGCATTGTACACAAACCAGCTAGACAACAGTTTGCAAGGCTGGGGTAGAGATGTGTGTATGTAAACAGGAATATTAGTGGAATATTCATGTTCATTAGCCATGTAAACAGCTTAGTAGGAATATTGTCTTTTTCAGGATAACATGTAAACCTAGTGATTGTGTTTATTGTCCTGATCTGGATTTATTAGGACAGGCATGCACAATGCAGCAGCGGTCAGACAAGCTGTAGCTGAATGTTAAGAGTTAATGTTACTGTATTAGGCTTACAGAGATCACCTTTCCCACTTAGTGTGTGATGTGGCAGCCAGCCAGAGAAATTGGCATGGCCCCATGAAGGAGTTCCTGTCTGTCCTCTGACTGCGTTTATGTTGGAGGAAGGATGAAGTGTGGGCTGGCATCCAAACTCTCAAATTAATGTTTCACATATCACGCCTTGCTATTTACCGCCTGTCTCCTTGTTTGATGGACAGCCAAGATACTCAACCACTGGTATAGTCTGAAATTAATTTCAGGGCAGATAACGAACTGAATACAATTAACGATAAGTGTGCCTCGCTCATTTATGGGGTGGATGCCTGATGGTAGTAGAAACAGTTGTAGCATAAAGAATTTTTTAATGTGCAATCTACCGTCAAGCAGATTTGCCAAATTAATAGTCATTGGAAATGAATACCTTTAAAAAAATGTATAAGCAAATTAATAAAGTAGTAAAACCATCTTTCTCTCAATTTTTTAGCTCTGACACATGTGACGCCAACCACCACATGTTTTCACGTCAAAAATCATTAAAATAACAAGCGAGTTATACGGGAATATGATGTTTTACCTTATAAAAACTTTTTCACTCAGTCAACCCCCAGTACATTTTGCCATCGTCCGACTATCCCAATGTCTTGTAGCCTTCTAACAGAAACAGGAAAATATCTGATCCTGATTGGTTCATCCTGTTTTTCACCATATTAGATGGTAGCTAATAAAATGTCATTCATGCTTTATGCTGAAAATTGGAAAAACAGAAAACTTGAAGTGTGGAGAAATCTTACATTTATTTCAGTAGGTTGTCTGATCTGAGAAAAGGTTCCAATGAGCTGGTCCAGTACCAAAAACACTGCATTTCATTTCATACTCATATACACAACGCATAGCAGTATACTTATATTCTTAGGCTAATTGCCATATAAGAGTGGGAAAAAAAAGTATTTTACGTCCGGTTTTGGTGCCATCCACAAGTAGGTCATAACAATTTTAATTGTGTGAAATTGGAAGCATGTTGTATCTGAATTCAAACCCAAGGGTTGGGGAGAAGAATTTGAATTTAATAAGAAATAAAAGAAACACGGCTCACTATCAGACGCTGAACAAAGTGTGTACCGGAGTACTGTTGGCCAGCTGAGACGTTCCCTTTCTGACAAATGAATTCTTTCATCTGTGTCGTCTATTGAAGTCGGTGGAAGTCTTTATAGCTGCATGCTCTGAAGCTGTCCCTGGTCGAAGGACTGTAAAATCCAAACAGTAAACAGTCTGGAGGAGATTTACCAGCCCACAGAGGTGGAAATGAGCGTCACCTTAATTACGATGTGATCCGTTAAGAATGATGGATCTGTTAAATGATTTAAACAGCATTGTCATATAGCACGATTTTACAGAATGTCTTCTAGAGATTTGGACCAGCAAAACAAACAAGTTAGTTATGTACTGTATTCTCGGGTGATTTGGGGGATTTCTACACACTCTTGATATAGGTTTATTTACATGTATCTGTTGCTGTATGTCTGAATCAATAAAATAGATTTTTTCATGGACATTATCAGCCCTACGCACACCTCAGGCTCTTTTTTTTTTTGTTTGTTTTTGGATTGTTTAATTATGCACAGTGTGAAAGCAAACCAAATTAAATAGCAAACCAACCAAATGAAATCGCTGTCGCTCTGATTCAGAGTCAGTGAGTAACTGTGTCATGTATTCTTATACAACTTTTTTCCTCCATTTGTGTACTTGGCAGGTTAAAGTAATGGTGCGTATCTGTCCTGCTAAAGGGGAACAGGACACTTCTGAGTCCATGTCCTTCCTAAAGGTGGACGCTCATAAGAAGCAGCTGACCTTCTGCGAGCCTCCAACGAGCACCGCAGGTCAGAGACGCTTTTCCTCCACCATGGCCCCAAAAACCTTCAACTTTGACGCAATCTTCACCCAGGATGCCTCGCAAGTATGTTCGTGTTTTTCTCAGCAGTATTTCATTAACACTACTGTGTGCATCATTTAACAAAAATGTTTCTTGACACAAGGTTTTAATGGTTACCGAAATATGAAGTGTTGTTGGATTTCTCTGGCCCATATCTGCTTATAAGGCAGAGAAATGCTTATAGCAGTTGTGTATATCACATTTGTAACTTTATAATAATTTTATAAACAGTCTGTCGCTCAGGATAGTTTTGGTAGGTCAAAGTTGTCATGATGTTTTAAGGTAAATCAACCCATAGAGTGTTACAACAAGCTTATATCAACATAAGTCATGTGACTTAAGTGTAGGCTATATTTTCTCTGGACAGTAAGTAAAGTGGGTTTAATATTTCTCCATGTATATGAGGTTCCAGGTCATGTCTATGGGGTTCCAGGTCATGTCTATGGGGTTCCAGGCCATGTCTATGTGGTTCCAGGCCATGTCTATGTGGTTCCAGGTCATGTTTATGTGGTTCCAGGTCATGTCTATGTGGTTCCAGGCCATGTATATGAGGTTCCAGGTCATGTCTATGGGGTTCCAGGCCATGTCTATGTGATTCCAGGTCATGTCTATGGGGTTCCAGGTCATGTCTATGTGGTTCCAGGCCATGTCTATGTGGTTCCAGGCCATGTCTATGTGGTTCCAGGCCATGTCTATTGGGTTCCAGGCCATGTCTATGGGGTTCCAGGTCATGTCTATGGGGTTCCAGGCCATGTCTATGGGGTTCCAGGCCATGTCTATGGGGTTCCAGGTCATGTCTATGTGGTTCCAGGTCATGTCTATGTGGTTCCAGGCCATGTCTATGTGGTTCCAGGTCATGTCTATGTGGTTCCAGGTCATGTCTATGTGGTTCCAGGTCATGTCTATGTGGTTCCAGGTCATGTCTATAATGTTTTATCGGAGAAGTTTATGTTACACAACAATGCTGATGCAACAATATCCAAAGTAATGATGTTACATTATGGACAGTTCATTTTTTCTGCCTTCTTTTTGACATCCCATAAAGTATTATTGAGCTGCAAAGTCAGCTGTCGTGATCGTCTACCATAACTCCACCTGGACCTTGTTATAACAGCTTTATGCCAACAACAGTTGGGCACTTTTGTGATAGTCTTGCTGGAATAAGTTTTTTAAAGATCAATGTAGGTTTATGTTGTTTGAAATTAGAGATTACTTGTGAAGGTGTCATGCCCCTATGAACACCACCTTATTCAGATTTGAACTATTTTGTGGTGGAGTGGTCATTGTTACCTGTTTGTGTGGTCAGCCTGAAAAGTGTTATAACACCCTGATGTCATTTGACTCATGTTACATAACTTAGCTTTGTGACTTTTGGAATAAATCATTAAAATGCTTATGTAGGTTGTCACAAAGTGCTTACACAGTAGGTTTATAAACACCACCCTTATGTAAAGTCAGTTTAATATTTATTGTGTAAAATAGGTCAGTTGCCTCTTGAGTCTTTCTTATAGCTGACTTTTATTGGAATAAGCCTTGAAAATGTTCATGTAGTTGTATGTCAGGCTTATGCAGGTGTCATGCACCCTCAAGGAAACTGTTACCCAAACATTAACCTCTCTGCTGAGGAGAAATCACTTGTTTCTCTAAGAGGCAGCAGATAAATCCCTAATCACAAATGGTTCCTGTCTGAACATCATCAGTTCTGACAATCGGTGGCGGTTCCACGCTGTTCAGAAGAGCGAAGGCTTTGATGAAGCCAACATCAGAGGCAGCACAACACTTTCCTCAGGCAGACACACACACACACACACAAATCCGTATTTAAAAAAAAAAAAAAAAGCATCAGTGAACTTTCATAGTTCCCGTCTCTTTAAGTTTGTCACCCTGAAGGCAAAGGTGATAATCACATCATGCTGTATGCGGTGCAGTGAGATCATTAGCGAAAGCCCCGAGCCTTGTGACATGTGATGCAGCATGTGAAATGTCTTTCATTTAATATGCATTCATTTATCATTCATCTGTCCTTCCCTTGCATAATGTTCAAATGAGGTTCAGATGTAATGAACAGTCTCTTTGGTGCTGTATTTCCTCCAGTGCTGCTGTCTCTTTTCAGTGGAAAGTAGCTGCTAGAAGTCACCGGATGATGTCATAGACTCATTTGCATATTCATTGAATGTTCGCAGGCGGAGGTGTGTTCGGGGACGGTGGCGGACGTCATCCAGTCTGTGGTCAACGGTGCAGACGGCTGCATCTTCTGTTTCGGACACGCCAACCTCGGTCAGCGCTCACCTGCTATTCTTTTTTTTTGTTTTGGTTTTGTTGTTGCTGAAAAGTGATTTCCTTCCATAAAAACCTTGCACATGAGTTCTCTCAGGGTTTTACATAGCACTGTTAAGTTGCACAACAAACACACTTCCATTTTAATGTTTAAATCCACACCAGGTCTGAGTAAATCCACATTTCTACATATTCTGTGAAAAATGATTCAAACTCATAATCTATAATGTGTTTCTTTGCTGTGCGGTTTTAGGATTGGTTCTGGATTCTGATTGGTCAGAAGGTTTTTGATAACAATATTGCAGCTGCAAATCACAGGTTTCTATTAACGCACGTATCCTGATACATTATGGTTCCTATAGTAACAGATCATTGACAGGGATTCGTACGACAGACGCTCAACCCAAACACAAAAGTTTCCTGTGAGTAAATGTTTATTTAATATTAATGGAAGGACACGGCAGAGGAGTACGCTGTGTTTTCTCTGTAGCATGACAACAAGACACGAGAAAACACAGCTTAACGTCAAGAGAGTGTGTTGAGAGAACGACTGTTTACAGCTACATGTTTGGAAGATGCTCCGCAACATTAAATGAAAGTGTAAGAGGATAAAAAATATGATGTGTCGTTATTTGATAAATGAAAAATTGCAGTTATTGGCAAATTCGCTGTGGTATTCGAGGAATCAAACACTCGGGGACGTGTTACAGTAACTCTGCTGATTATTTCACTGGAACGAGTGTTTTATTCCTTACAGCAATAAATAAGGCAAACTGAAAGCCGCAGTGAGTTCAATGGACAAGTTTGCCTGATCTCAATGCCAGACATAAAGACACCTCAAACTTCTGATGTCATATTTAAAGGAGGAGAGCTGAATGGGATTAATTACAGGCTTAATTAGTCCCCATGACTAATGGGGATTGTGCCTCTGGTTTAGAAATCACTGCATGCTCTTTTCCTTTTTTTTCTTTCTTTTTTCCACACTGTGTGAAAGCGTCTGCCTCCTGTCGTGTTACACCAATCCCCCACACTGAGCCTCTTCCTATCACAGCATGATATTTTATATCTTATTAATTATCACAAATCCGATTATGTCCATATTGCAGTTCCAGTTCTATTATGGATACATTTTATAATGAATAATATTATCATATATTGCATGCTGGTGTATGCTGCTGAGTTTTACTTTGTTGCATTCTAATATGACAAAACATGATATAAATTGGTTAAATTGGTTTTGGGGTCTTTTAATTTATTATTTATAGCGTCTCAGCTTCGTTGATGTTTTCTGAAATATTTAAAAATGAATATGAATAATTTATAAATACAACCCCAGCGTTTATGATTTGACTTGTATTTCTGTCCTTTATAATTTATAACTTTGCATTTCTGCCTCACAGGCCTCAGCATGCTCTCGGAACCTGTACTGATTTATTTCTCTCACCTGCTCTTTACAGGTAAAACCTACACCATGATTGGTAAAGACGGTTCCACTCAGAGCCTGGGCGTTGCTCCATGTGCCATCTCCTGGCTCTTCAAGCTCATCGAGGAGAGGAAAGAGAAGGCTTGTGCTCGGTTCTCTGTGCGCGTCTCGGCTGTGGAGATCAGCGGGAGGGACGAGGTGTTGACGGACCTTCTAGCCAACTTCTCTACAGGAACTCCCCAGGACACACAGGGTGCAGGGGTCTACCTGAAAGAGGACCCAATCACCGGTTCACAGGTATTTGGGATGCATTTGGTTGGTGTGTTTGCTCTATTTATATCTACCTGTAGTGTAGACATGGCTTTTAAATTTCCCATTTAAGCTTTTGAATGGATGCCTTATTGAATATCCAGCCTCCAGGATCCAAGACCTTTCCTTGTTTTTCCTCATCATGCTCACGGATCATGTTTTTTTTCCCCATTTCTATATCCAGCTCCAGAATCAGAGTGAGCTAAGGGCGTCTACTGCTGAGCGAGCTGCCTTCTATCTGGACTCGGCTTTAGCGGCACGGAGCATCAGCAGACCTGAAAATGCTGAAGAGCAGCAACGCAACTCTCATATGCTCTTCACCCTCCATCTCACCCAGTATCGCATGGAGAAGAGCGCCAAAGGAGGAAGTACGGCCTCATACACTATTTGTGCCATTTGTATAATGAGAGCCATTCACACCCGGCATCTTCATGCCTCTCGAATATTTCTCCAGTGACCACTTCTGAGCCGATTTTGGCACTAGCAGAGTTGCCAAATCCATCACTGGGGGTGTAAAACTCTTAAAAGTGCCTCTTCCAGCCAAAAAAGTGTCACTTCTGACTATTTTTGGCTGAGATTTTTTCTCATAAAATGCTAAGTTGAACACACACTAATGAACTCAAAATATTCCCTGATTACCGTGAAAGAATGCAAAGACACAAACGTACTGTACAAGCCGGAAAAGCCAGACGATGCACAAGATTACTAACCTGAGGCGGAGCTTCCATTGTGTCAGTTAATGTCAGATATTACAGAACACCTGTGCAGCTGTCAATCATTCCAGATTCATATGGTGACTGGCTGATCTGCCATTTTTATTTAAGGGAAAAATGATGTTTTGCATACTTTTGAGAGCTATAGCATATAGCAGCGTAACAACGTTAAAATGCGGAGCTGCTACACAAAACTAATAAATCTTGGCAGGTCTGGGTTTAAAGATCAGAATGTGAAGGGGGGCCTATAATAACGGAATGTCAAGCCCTGATTTCAGTGTAGAATTAGTAATTATAAAGACCATTTTTTCTTCCATTTGCATATAATTTGCCAAATTTCTTTCTGCTCTTAATGACTAAATGACAGCAGCCCTAATAGTGCAAGCTCATTTTTTATGTCCAGACACAACCTAGAAACCAAATCGCCATTTAACTGATCATTCATATTTCACTCTTGTCTTGACTAAAGACCACGTACTTCTGCCACTGCCAGAATAAATTTCAATACATAATGAGCTGCAGTCTCCTCCTGTGGATGTTTATAGAGCTTGGCAGGAGTGAGAAGCTGGATTGCATTCTCAGCTCAGAGATTTAAATCCTGCTGATGCAAAGTTAATGGTCCTCTTCCCTTTCTGAAATAAGTGCCTCATCTATCTGCCATAATGATACTGGACATCTTTAGGTTAGTGACCTACATTTACAGTAAATGCAACTAGTTTAAATGAATAGCAGTTGGAAATATTCCTTTTGAATCACTACTTTATCTGTGTGACTCCGCCAGACAATGCAGTACTCTACAGCTTTGGAAATGAACGGCAATCCAACATTTCTTCATTATTTCCATTGCCAAGTGGTTTGAACTGCATGTACCTGTATTGACTTTTCAGTGTACCAAGAGAACCAATCTCTTGGGTGTGTGTATGGATCTACAGGAATCACTTATCCTGTGTGAATCGATCATATACAGACGTCCTTTTACTTAAAAGTTATACTATATACTGTCTAGGAGTCTTATCCCATCTGTATAGTACTTTGGTTGTATTATAAGCTCTGCTTGTGTTCTAATCAAAGATTAAATATAGCTATATATTAAAGATAGAATGAATAAAAAATTTACTTTGATATGTCCATGGTCGCTGCTTTATAGAGTGAGCCTTTTTGAGCAGGATCCTTGGAACAGAGTAAGCCATATTGTCATAAATCATGTTTCCTTTTCCCCATACAGTGTCTGGGGGTCAGAGTCGTCTACATCTTCTGGACCTGGGCAGTTGCGAATCTGACGCCACTCGAACAAGGGATGGAGGTGGAGGCCAGTGTCTGTCACTGGCCGCTCTGGGGAATGTCATCCTAGCTTTAGCCAATGGTGCCAAGCATGTTCCTTATAGGTATGTCAAGATAAAATGTCAAATATCCAATTTAGTGTAAAGCTAATCAGATATGACAGATTGTTATAATGAGCTAAGGTGATAACGTATATCTCAGAGCACTGGGAACCAGAGACACACTGATTTGTATGCACATCCTCAGGTCATCAAACCAATTAGCCTGCTCTGGAAAAGGGAAGATAGATTCAAAGCAAGATACAAATGTTATTGTCAGGAATTCGGTCCATGTGATAGCTTAAAGCACCTAGAGGTTTATCATTAAAAGTGATAAAAAAAATTAACCCAAGTGTAAGAACCCAAGTGTACCTCCCAGTAGAAACAATGGGATGTGTTGAAAGAATAAATATTAATTTTCGGAACACTCAGTTTCACATCTACAACCCTCATGTGGACTGCAATAAAGTCATTTTTCTGTGATCTGGGGGGATGGGGGGGGGGGTGTATTTCTGGCTTCCTTTTTTGTCTAACGAAGGGATTTTTTGATGAATTATTCAGGGACAGCAAGCTCACAATGCTACTAAGGGAATCATTGGGCAACATCAACTGCAGAACCACCATGATCGCCCACATCTCAGATTCACCGGCCAGTTTTACTGAGTCACTCTCCACTGTGCAGCTAGCCTCTCGTATTCATCGCATGAGGAAGAAGAAATCCAAGGCAAGATCTCTTATTTATATGTTATTCATGATAGCTTATTTTATCTGTTTTGCTGTTATGTGTATATGCAGGTATATTTACTTTTGTATTATAGATTAATGGAGAAAGCATTATAATTATATAGATCACCACATGGATGAATCCATAAAAGCAGTCAACTAAAGGTGGACTGATTGATTTCTGTAAGAGCATCAGTCATATATCAGCGGTAATCAATGGTGTAGTCCAGAAGGAAAATAATTGTTGAATTTACAGAAGTATATTGACAGATTTTATTAATATTTGGTAGATCTTGTCAACTCAATATATTGTCTTGACACTAATACTTGTTTTAAATGTGGTGATTTAAACTTGTTCCCTTACTGGCAAGTATTATCAGAAAATGTTAGTATATCATGAAGGTGCTAGGTCCTGATTGATCTTGTTTGTATTTTTCAGTATGCCTCCAGTTCTTCAGGAGGGGAGAGCTCTTGTGAGGAAGGACAAACCCGACGACCATCTCACCTAAGACCATTTCACCCCAAGACAGTGGCTCTAGACCCGGACCACCCTGCACTTCTGTCCAGTGATCCGGACTACTCCTCCAGCAGTGAGCAGTCATGTGATACAGTTATCTATGTAGGTCCTGGAGGAGCCCATATTTCTGACCGTGAACTAAGTGACAATGAGGGTCCTCCAGCCTTCGTTCCTATTATTCCTTCACTGAACAAAAAACGTGCAAAAGAGGCTCCCAAATCAGATGGGGATCATTTAAAGTGCAACACATTTGCAGAGTTACAAGAACGGCTTGAGTGTATTGATGGAAGTGAGAGCACAGCTACTTTTATCGGTGAAGGAAAAGGACCTCAGACAGTCCTTAAGAATCAAGGTGGAGCTGGGAAAGCTACAGATGGGGTTCTTGGATGTACCAAGATGATCAAATCTTCCTTCCAAAAGCCTTCTTACATGGAACACTCCAAAGTGCCCTCAGATGGAGCTGTATCTGGTCAAACTTCAGCTCAAGACCCTGAGCCAGTTGTACGAGAGAAGGTCTTCCATGACAAAGGACCTTCGTCCTCATTACAAAAGACCTCAAATATGGCCGGTGATAGTGTTTTAGCCACAAGGACACCTCCAGTGGGTATGAGCCAGCCAGCCCTCAGGCAAGGAGTACCTTATCAACTAAGTAGGAGCCCAATGGAAGTGAGCCACCTCCGAGCAGCTTTTCATAGCAGATGTCTTGAAAGAGATGTTTTAAGGACTACTGTCACTCTACAGCAACCTGTTGAGCTAAATGGGGAAGATGAACTAGTATTTACTGTGGTCGAGGAGCTGCCCACTGGTCTAATTCCAGACAACGGCCGACCCTCCAGCATAATCAGCTTTAACAGTGAATGCTCCCTGCAGGCTATATCCTCTGCATCACGTCCAGTCAGTATAATCAGCAGCATCAATGATGAGTTTGATGCATATGTATCACAAGTAGACAGTGCACAAAAAAGCCATGCAAGGTCAAAAGAAGAAATGTCATCTGACCACAGTACAGTGCTATCTTCCAAAGGCTCATATTTCAGAAAAACATTGACTACTGAAGCTACATACTTGCCTAGAGGCACTTCATCAAAGGGGATGTCCATACATGATAATATTTCAACAACAAATATACCTGGTGCTTTATGTATGGAATCCTCCCAACAAGGCACAAATAGCTCCTTCACTGACAGTGTGATATGTTTTTCAGAGTTAAACTACCAATCAGGGACCTCTGATAAAATTCCTATAGCAAAGTGCCCACCACATTTTGATACAAATAAAACATCTTTCAGAGGTCAAAAGCCAGTTAAATCTGGCACCATTAGCTCCTCACAGTCATTATCGATACCTAATATGAACCAGTCTACTCTCTCAAGAAAAAACAAACCTACCTCATCTGTTGAGCCAAATAGCAGCTTCAACCGAGAGTTACAGAGGCAAGGAAGCAGGACAGACGAACACTGGATGCCCAGTAGTAGCCAGGTAGATTTAAAAAGTACAGACTTTATCTCTGCTGGCAAGCCACCCAAAACTGGCATTAGTGGAATCCCATCCAGGAAGACCACAGGCGGGAGCAGCAGTGTACCACGGTCTCCAAAAATGCTACCATCTTCCTCCTCCCAAAGGGTGGTGGATGGTTGTGAAAAACCCACTGTTAAAAAAGGAGAGAGCCTGAGCAGAATGCCTCAGCTTAGACGAGGGGCCACAACACTTGGCATGATCACGGTGCCTCAAAGTTCCTCAGAGTCCAAGTGGGGCCATGATGCCATGCAAACAAGTACCACATTGAAATACTCATCCTTAGGGAAGCGATCAAATGGGCAGAAGAGCAGCTTACTCCCAAAGTCTGGCAGCATGTCACCCCCTGCCCCACCCATCAGAAAATCTAGCCTGGACCAGAAGACACGTGCTTTGGTGTCTCCTAGTGCCTTAAGGTCATTGAGCAATGATGGAGCCAGATCCTCATCATCCAAAGCGACAGGCTCTGAGGAGGATTTTGATGTTCGGCTTAGAGGGGAATGTTTTAGCTTTAAATCGTACAGCTTAAAGACAGGATCCAGTTTTCAATCACGAGGTCCAAAAGGAGACAATGGAAGATACTTTGGGAGCCTTTTCTCCCTCGAAAGGTGTGACAGCTTGACATCAATTGGATCTAAACAAGGAATGATGAGAGAGAGCAGTAGTGTTAACATGGGTGGTAATGGCAAGTCTAATAGGATGGTACCAAGACTTGGGATTACCAGCTCCACTTCCGCACCAATGTCTCCTCCATCAACCGGTACCCCTGGAGTCAGCAAATTAGGGCAGATCAAAGCTAATATAAGTCCTAGAGCCATGGTTGGCAATGGAAACAAAACAAAGTCCTTGTCTAACAATGGTTCCAAACCTTTGAGTGCCACAAAATCATTTTCCACCTCAAGTGTACGGACTGCCAACCTACCTCCAAGTGGAAAAACATCAACTCGTTCGGTTATGGGTGCAAGTGCAAAAGCAGGTAAAGGCACCCTCATGGGCACAAAGCAAGCCATTCGAGCTGCCAATAGCCGAGTCAGTGAGCTAGCATCAAGCAGCCCCAAAAAACACATCAAGGGAGCCAATGATCAGGCAAGTGCTCCTGGTGATTGTGGACCAACCCCAGAAAGTGAACTTTTACTGCCTTGTTCATTGCCATCACCGTACAGCAAGATCACTGCTCCTCGTCGACCGCAGCGCTACAGCAGCGGTCATGGTAGTGACAACAGCAGTGTCCTTAGTGGGGAGCTGCCCCCAGCCATGGGCCGAACTGCTCTCTTCTACCACAGTGGAGGCAGCAGTGGCTATGAAAGCATGATCAGGGACAGTGAAACCACAGGTAGTGCATCTTCCACCCATGACTCCATGAGCGAGAGCGGAGTGTCTACCTCCAGCCGAACCAAGGTGTCAAAGTCTCCCAAAAAGAGAGCCAATGGTAGGTTTCGCTTCCAAGTCACCCAGGAATTAATGCCTTTTTCTGTGAACTTTCCTAAGAAATGATATCTGTTTTGGATGCCAGGAATTGGCATCTTTGCCAATTTTTTTTCAAGGACGTATTTAATTCTCATGTCTAGATTTCTTCAGTTAACAATGTTTCACTGACAATACTGCTGATATGGTATCACTTCTTCAGGCTCACACCTTTCTGTCTAGAGTTCCTATTTTAAAAACTAATGTTAATGTTATATTGCATGCATTCTGTGTTTACCAGAAGTACTCACTTTATACTACTGTATGCATATCTGAAAGTCAAAAATATTTCTTTGCAAGACTCAAGACCACATTGTGGTTCACACATGGACTTTTTATGCTTTGTATCCTTATTAGAAATCTTTGTTTAATTAATGGTTGTATCTTTATATAGCTTGCACAAAGAGACAATCATACCATCTTGCCCTTAATGCATATATATCAGCATATATCACCCCACGCTGGACTATTTTGCTGTTGCGTCTACTTTTAAATGCTGTAACAGCATTCAAGTCACATACAGTACATATTTAAAAAGCATGCCTATAAATTCCTTGGATATTCCTGGTGTGCACCTACGGCCCAGATGTAGAGCATTACCCTGTCTGACCTCTCCAGGCCTGCAGCGGCGGCGGCTGATCCCTGCTCCCCTGCCGGATAATTCCTCCCCTGGCAGGAAGGCTGGAGCTGCAGGCCAGTGGGTGGACCTGCCTCCGGTGGGGGGCTCCATGAAGGATGCCTTTGAGATTAAAGTGTATGAGATAGATGACGTGGAGCGACTGCAAAGGTGCAAGGAAGGGATGGTGACTGAGGTGAGAGCAATCGATTTGCATGTTTAATTTTAAATGCTGTCATGAGCATGGTCAGTAAGAGCTGTGTGAAAAAAAGAAAGACTTTTTATGTTCAGTTCCATATTTAAATTTAAAAAATATTTTATTTTTTGCACATTTTGTCAACTCCTTTTTGAAGATGCTTTTATTATTTTTATTTATTTATTTATTTTATTAAAGAATGACACATTAAACTTTTTTTTTAAACGTATAATTATATTTAACATTGTGGAATGTCTGTGAAAAGTTCCTGTTTTCCCTTTTACATCAGCTATGAATATTTCCTCAGCAGCCTCTGGTTCTATCCTTAATCTAAGACAAAAATGCCATGTTCTCAAGAACTCCTCTGTCCTAAAAAATGTCCAGCTTTACCTCTGACTGTTACAAAACACTGACACTGGAGACTCCTTCTATATTAATATATATTTGTGTTAATGAAAAAAAAAAACTGTGATTTGCAGCTGTACTACTATCAGAGCTGCTGTTATAGTAAAGAACAACATTAATATTTTTATTTTAGTGTATTGCTGCCCTGCGGTTCAATGGGTGACATACACAGTAAACCATTTTCCCAATTTGTTTCTTTGACAGATCAATAAGGCATCTTTGCTCCGGCTGATTAAATTAATTCATTGATCAGATCTGAGAATGACAGTAAGCCCAGGAAGCGCAGAGAAGCAAAAATATAGTGTCTGTTTCAGAGGAAATCGATTTAGAGAAGCGGAACAAGAAAGTGGATTGAGGTGGGCATGAAACAGGACATGTGGGTTTGTTAGAATAAAAGCTTTCCCTCTTCCAGCACTGTCACAGTGTGATGACTTCCTGGGGATGGTCTAGCTCATCACTCCTAATTGAGCATGATGTTAATTAAAAATCATAAGCACCTGTGGTAGTCTCTCAATACTCCTCTCTCCATGATCACTGGGACTACAGCAGGAATTTGCATTTGCAGAGGTGATCTCAGGAACAATTAGCGATGTCTCATCTGTGTATGACAGATACTTTCAGCTCGTGATGAACGAGGTGTCTTCTCTCAATCTGCAATCCGTCTGATGGCTCTTTACAGCCAGCACTGTGCTGCACGTCCACGGATCATTAACCTTTCCTGCTAGTCTGACCCGCATTGCCAGCGGAAGGTGGAATGATTTATTTTCAAATAAGCTTCAGTTCATTTTTAAAGAGTGCAACCGCTCAGGGTAAGAAGTACATTATTCTCTGTAGTCGAGGGGGAGGAACTGTTTTATGACCGAGGAACTATTCTCATTTACCTTATTTGATAGTCTGGGACCAAGAGATTGATTTTTCATCTGTGTGTGTCAATTATATTTGCATTATCATACACAAACATCCACCCACCCTTCTCCTGTCAGCCGTTTCACGATGTTCAAAAGGTATATTAATTAAAGTGAAATATGTGACACCACAACAGTGTTGAGTTCTGGATTCTGATTGGTCAGAAGGTGTTGATTAATTTTCTATAACAGCAGCTCTGACAGTATTGCAGGATTATATTAACGCACTCTTTCTTATACGTTATCACTTCTATAGTAACAGCTCACTCACAGGGACGTGTAATGTGGTTGTTCCACTAATAGCAAACTAATTAAAAAAATACTAATGTGGTGCGGTGGTGAGCACTGTCGCCTCACAGCAAGAATGTCCTGGGTTCGATCCCCGGGTCACCCAGGGTGCCTTTCTGTGCGGAGTTTG